>JANAVB010027596.1:11306107-11476107 GCA_029216955.1 Iris pallida
TGGTGGTGATGGTGGTGGTGGCATTGGGTGGCATTGTGGTAGGGCGATGATGGTGGTTGGGGATGTAGTGGTAGTGCCAGTAGAGGTAGAGGTAGAATGGTGAGGTCGAGGTGGTGACATTGCTGCCCGGAAGAGACGAGGATGTTGGCCTGGATGTGAGGCGATTAAGTAGAGAATGAGGTGGCCAACGTTGGCCGGACAGTATGGTAGTTGGCTATTATGGTAAGGTCGTGCCGTGGGGGTCGACTACGGGCCAGGGGCGGTGGATGAAGGCTGGTAGCAGTGTAAGCTGCTTGGTGAATGGAAAAGTCGGTGACCAGTTGTCCTCGGTGGTGGTGTTGGCCAAGAGGAAGCAGAGTGGTGAGGGGGGTGCGGTGGCAGGGAGGTCGGGAGGAGAGGATGGCAATGGTTGTTCGTCGAGGATCGGCTGGAGAGGCAGAGGAGTGGTGGCAGCAATGGCAGGGATCGGGGTGGTCGGAAATGCTACAGAAGAGTGGCGGCTGTGTGTTTATGTGTGTGGTTTGGGAATTTCTATATAAAATATTGGGGAGTCCCCAATATTTATAGGAGTAGTGTAGGAACCCTAGTAGCAATGATATAAATGTAACAGATGTAGAAGAAATATAAAAACTACTAACACTAACTACTAATAACTAGTTAATTAATTACTAGTTAATTGCCAATTAGCCACTAACTACTAATCACTAGCTAAATTCAAAGCTCTAGCCCACAATCTAAAGCCTAAGGCTTGGTATGCTAGAAAAATAAAACTAAAATAGTTTTAGCCCGATACGAGCAAAATTTAATAACTTACAAATTATGGTAAATTTTTAAGATTAAAACAAATAGTAATAAAACTTTTTTTATTTACAAATTTATATTTTTGACAAATCTTTTCCTTATACAAAAGTAAATATCTATGACTTATGACAATCTAGAAAATAGGCAAGAAATTTATTTTGGATAAAATCTCATATATTATAGTTTTACAAAACCAATGACCCAACAAAAGTACCGATAGCATATTATGATCGAAAATATACTTCAAATTAAAATTTACGATTTCAAAGATTTAAAAAAAATTTGAAAAATAGAAAATACAAATATTCGAAAAAAAAACTCCAAAATTCGGTTAACGAAGGTTGCAAATTTACCCTCTTTAAAAAAATTTCGTCCTCGCAATTTAAGATTAGCAGAGGGATCAAAATACGGTGGAGAATTTAGTCATTACCTTAGACACGATCAAAGAACGATGACTTTGGTACGATCAAGATAATCAATTGAAAACCACTTATGCATGACTAATAATTTTGGCATGATAGAATCGTAGTATGAACAGTATTATATAGGCACGATTTAGAAATAAACTCAAGTCAGTTAGGCACGATCTCAGTCACGGCTAGTAAATCAAAGATAGAATCAAAATTCAAGTATGGGATGATTAGTAGTCTAGGCTTGATGAAATCAGATTTAAGGTCGCATAGGCACGATCAAGATCAAAACATAGTTATGAACAAAGATAAAATTTTGGGCACAATCAAGATTCGAAGTCAAGGTCTTATAGGTACGATTTAGAATCTCTGGACCACAATTTAGTTAGGTCGTGAATGACAACAATCGATGCTCCGACGCGATTAAGATCTTGAAAATAATTTGAAATCACTTAGGCATGAATTAGGATAAAGCTACAAAAAATTAAAACCTAGGCATGGTTAGGAATAAAATTTGAGCATGAGCGACTATAGAATCAAAATTTAGGCACGATAGAAAAAATTTATGATCAAATCCAATTTTGATACGACTAAGTTCGTAATCAAATCAGATAGTTGTGATCGAAGATCAAAATTTTAGGCATGATTTAGAGTTAATATTAATACGTTTAGTCACAATCATTAGAATTAAAGGTCGTTTAGTCTTGCCAGGTCATCTAAGTACGACCAAACATAAAAAATCGAGTGTAATCAAGAATAGTATGAAATCTAATCACGGTTAGAACAGAACTTAGACATTATTAGAATTAAATTAAAGTTTCAGGCACGGACTATAATCGCATTGAAATCCAAACAAGATCAGAATCAAATTGACACGATTAAGGACAAGTCAGCCTAATCGTGATTAAAACAATATTTAGATACGATTAAGAATATAATCAAAGTCTAGGCACGAGCAATAAAGGGTTGAAGTCCAAGTCACGATCGAATTTAAATCATTTGAGTATAATCAAAAATAAAGAACCATGGCACGATAAAGAAGATGATCAAAATCGATTGGTAACGACAAAGTGGATCAAAATTTAGCGATATTGAATTTAAGGAACGATTCAAGGATAGGGAAGTCAATCTCTTGTACTAGGATAGAAAAATCAAGAGATAGGATTTGCAGAAGAAAGTCAAAGTAATCAACTTACTTTACTTCAACTACTACCAAGATTATCTGATCGTCATTTCCCAATTATGCTTCTACCGTACAAGTTCAGATATTCCACTACCAAAATCATAAATCTTCAGTCATGAAGATCAAGCTCTCCCAAAACTACGATAAGCTTGACCTATATTCCAGACACATGAAACATACTCTTTTATAACTCCTAAATTCTTTTTACTCTCCTTGATTTTGTGGTCCATTATCCACTTAGTCATCTTAAAGTCCAAATTCCTCCACCTTGTC
Organism: Iris pallida; assembly: GCA_029216955.1. Taxonomy (NCBI): domain Eukaryota; kingdom Viridiplantae; phylum Streptophyta; class Magnoliopsida; order Asparagales; family Iridaceae; genus Iris; species Iris pallida. Next base: position 11,308,775 of record JANAVB010027596.1, read on the forward strand.
TTTAACGTGGATCTAAAAATTTTGAATCAAGGTTACAAAATCTTTGAGCACTATTCAAATCATACTCCTCGTACTACTCAAATCTAAAGCCACTACTACTATATAAAATTTACTTTCCTATTTAAAAATCAGCCTTCACATATTCTCCAATCTTATATCTTCAAATGTTATCCTCCTTAAAATTTAGAAGGCCCACAAAAGTCTCTAATTTTTTTCCTTATAATTCAAAATTTCATTATTCTATCAGTTCCTCGTCATTCTCCTACCAATTCTTTATTCAATTTGTATCATCGCCGCATGTAGTCATAGTCCACTTTTCTGTATTTCTGATTCCTAAATTTCATACATTAGCCTTCATTTTATAATGATCCTAGGAGTTAGTAATTAAAAATAATATCTAAATTTTCTCAAGATCAAATCGTTTTTGAACATTATCCTCAATTCTAAAAATACAACTACGAATATTATAGTTCTTACTATTAATGTACATTCCATTGTTCTTCCTTTTCGAAATCCTCCTACATTCTTTCTAAAGTAATCCATACTCAAAATAATTCTCTAAGTGTAATCATTTCCAAATTGATACTACCGATCTTTTGTCTTTATTTACAATCTTAGTCATATCCTTCTTCCGCTAGTTCTACCTCAATGTTCAATCTTTTGTATTCCTACCTGAATCACCACGTGGTAACAAATTCTGTCCTTATCGAGGCCAGTAAATCCTAAGAAAATGAGGAGGACCTGGGTTGCCAAAACCTACGCATTGCACCCAAAGACTATGGAGGATGTGCTTCATATTCCTATTATCGAAGACGCATGTCATATTTTTGTACATCATGTCTCTGCTCCCTTGGCCACTTTCAGAAAAAAAAGAGCGCTCAGCACTTAGGTTGCAACATGGGAAAATACTATGATGTCGAGATTCTAGTAGCCAAGGCCTCTTTTGAACCTATGTGCAGTCGACGTATCATGTGATAGTGCACTTCTGAGAAGAATAATATGATTCTCAGTCCATGCGCCCACAACAAAAAGTACAGGAAAAAAAGCCTGCCACATCAAACCTCAGATGCATGGGAGTCCCTATATATGACAATGATCGTGAAGCCGGCTCAAGTGCTGCTGGACGATCGCACATCCAGGGCAAAAAGAAAGAATCTGTCGTCGATAGGATTTTCCATAATAACAACTCCATGCTCTAACTTCTTAAAGACAGGGACAACTTGGACTCTTTGAGCTATGTGCCAGTGAGTGTTAGTTCAAAGAAGTCTAGGATAGTGAAAGCTATGCTTGCTCAAGCGACTGCTCAAATAATTGACCAGCAACATACGACATTAACTGTTATACATGCTACTGATCGAAAGTTGTATCGAATTGACCCATGAGCCCAACCTGCCTATGGCACGAAGTGGGTCAGTTTTAGAAGTCTTACAAACGATCTGGGTGCATTATCAGCATATAAACCGGGTCAGAAACAAATACCTCACTTACACACCCATGTGATAGGCTTGCGCGTCTGTATAAAGAGGGTATAAAGGTGAAATTTCCCTCATCACAATTGTGTGACCTAGTAAGTCACAAGTACAAGATGAGAGAAACAACTACTAGGCATGAAGTGCCACCTTGTGTTATTATTGTCATCAATTATTGCTGCACCAAAGTGGCAACTAGTCTAGCTAGACAGTTTGTGTTCCAGCAACTGCAACCAGTTGCACTAATCCGACAACATCCAGAAGAAGGAGTGCAAGAGCAAGAGGAAATAGAGCTGTCATTTGCCTCATGCTGCTCAACTTGGCGATCTCCTTCCAAGAAGAAGAACTCAAAAATAAGCTCGTCACTACCAGAATAAGTCGATTTAGCGACGCCTAAAGACGTCGCTAAAACAACAATTTTTGTCGCTAAAAATATTTAGTGACGAAATTACCGACGTTTCGGACTGGTCGCCGAAATGTAAGTCGTTGATCTTCTATACGTCGCCAAACGTTACAATTACCGACGTTCGCCGACGTATTTATACGTCGGTATAATGCCGACGTCTACCGTCGTGTCGTCGCTCTTTGCGACGTAATATTTCGTATCGCTATGAGTCGGTAAATTTATCGACGAATTACCGTCGGGTCGTCGGTGATTTCGTGACATGTACAAAGTCGAAAAGCGTCGGTAAATCCTGGGAAATCCTGGGGATAATTACCGACGTGCACCGACGTTTACCGACGTCCTCCGACATATACTGACGTCGCTAAACGTCGGTAGCCTGGATAATATTAATTATCTACCGACATTTACCAACACAAAATTACGTCGGAGGACGTCGATAAACGTCGGTAAACATCGCTAAATCTGCAAAAAAAATAAAATAAAATAAAATACAGAATGTCCATTTCTCCCTGCAGTTTAAAAAGCCCATTTCTCACTGTAGAATAGGATCCAAACAATCACATAATGTCCATTTCTCACTGTACACAGGTTTCAGTCCCTATAACCAAGTCTACAACAATCACACAATGTCCAGTTCTCAGAATGGCTCAGAACACAACCCAAAATTCACACAATGTCCAAGTCTACAACAATCATTCTAGCAATGTCCAAATCTGTATCGTAAGACAAACTAAACATAATCAGTTCTATTCCACATGCTTAATTGCCAAGTACGGGAACGAATGGCTCAGAACACAACCCAAAATTCATTCTAGCATACATTAGTGTGAATCATCTATGTTATGTACATATGGTGTAGTATATGTTCTTATCGTATCTAGTATCTGAAGGATATAACAGAATCAAGATGAACTCACATAATGTAATACTAAGACATCATCTACTACTATATAAGATATAGTGATAGGTTGTCGTATCATCATTGCCGAGGGATGAGAGTCGGAGGACAGTCAACTTTATCAACGGATACATAGTTTCTGCCTCGCCAGTCGAATGGCTTAATTGCCAAGTATGGGAACGAATGGCTCAGAACACAACCCAAAATTCATTCTAGCATACATTAGTGTGAATCATCTATGTTCTGTACATATGGTGTAGTATATGTTCTTATCGTATCTAGTATCTGAAGAATGTAACAGAATGAAGATGAACTCACATAATGTAATACTAAGACATCATCTACTACTATATAAGATATATAGTGATAGGTGCTCGCCGGAGGGAGGAGAAGGGGCTCGCGGTGGAGGAGGAGGATGAGCGGCGCCGGAGGGAAGGGGGTCGGGCTGTCATCGAGGTCGGGGAAGAGGGCCGGGAACAAAAAATTTGGAGAGAGGGAGAAATGAAAAGTCGAACCGAGGAAACCCTTTTTATCAGAAATTAGCGACGTCTGCAAATACGTCGCAAAGCGTCGGTATTCGTTTAATATTCGGCGACGTAATAATCTTTGCGACGCTAAACGTCGCTGAACTAATAAAACTAGCGACGTTTTTCGACAAATCAACGACGTTGGTTTTTATTACACTAAAGGTAGTCGCAATATGTCGCTGTTTGTCGCTATCAGCGACGTATTATGACGCATACTTTCGGAGTCGCTATCAACGAATGGCTCAGAACACAACCCAAAATTCATTCTAGCATACATTAGTGTGAATCATCTATGTTCTGTACATATGGTGTAGTATATGTTTTTATCGTATCTAGTATCTGAAGAATGTAATAGAATCAAGATGAACTCACATAATGTAATACTAAGACATCATCTACTACTATATAAGATATAGTGATAGGTTGTCGTATCATCATTGCCGAGGGATGAGAATCGGAGGACAGTCAACTTTATCTACGGATACATAGTTTCTGCCTCGCCAGTCGAATGGCTTAATTGCCAAGTTTGGGAACGAATGGCTCAGAACACAACCCAAAATTTATTCTAGCATACATTAGTATGAATCATCTATGGTCTGTACATATGGTGTAGTATATGTTCTTATCGTATCTAGTATCTGAAGAATGTAACAGAATCAAGATGAACTCACATAATGTAATACTAAGACATCATCTACTACTGTATAAGATATAGTGATAGGTTGTCGTATCATCATTGCCGAAGGATGAGGGTCGGAGGACGTCGGTAAACGTCGGTAAACGTCGATAAACGTCGCTAAATTTGTAAAAAAAATAAAAAAATAAAATACAGAATATCCATTTCTCCCTGCAGTTTAAAAAGATAACCATTTCTCACTGTAGAATAGGATCCAAACAATCACAGAATGTCCATTTCTCGCTGTACACAGGTTTCAGTCCCTATAACCAAGTCTACAACAATCACACAAAATATGGGAACGAATGGCTCAGAACACAACCCAAAATTCATTCTAGCATACGTTAGTGTGAATCATCTATGTTCTGTACATATGGTGTAGTATATGTTCTTATCGTATCTAGTATCTGAAGAATGTAACAGAATCAAGATGAACTCACATAATGTAATACTAAGACATCATCTACTACTATATAAGATATAGTGATAGGTTGTCGTATCATCATTGCCGAGGGATGAGGGTCGAAGCACAGTCAACTTTATCTACGGCTACATAGTTTCTGCCTCGCCAGTCGAATGGCTGCAAGGACTATGTCCTGATCACCATGTCGTACCGTAAATTAATGCAACTGGAGCTGGAGCCAAAATAAAGAAACCAAAATATGATATCCACCTCAAGTGTAGAGTCGGAGGAGAAGATCTTTTCTACCCTCTCCCTCTCTCACGCTATCAACGTGACAACTTTTCCACCTCAAGTTCTGATCAAGCATTTTCCTTCTCTTCTCCTCTACCATGGCTCTGAACCTATCTACTCCTCCCTACTTCTCTTCTTCTTATTTGACTCTCTCAGCCATATATGATATCCAGCTCAAGTGTAGAGTCAGGAGAGAAGAAGTGGACAGAAAGAGGAGGGAAAAGCAGCACAGCCGGCGGCATGACCCGGAGGAAGTACATAGGTTTTCTTCAACATACGTAGGAGAACTATAAGGATATATCTTTTCACAATATATCACCTTGTCAAAGACCCTTAATGTGACAACCATGTTACCGCGGTGTCGGAAGACTAACATGTCATAATTTTATAAGCCGTGTGTTTTGACATAATCCTCCAACCGGATTTTAGTTCTATGTAATAATGCAAGATTACGACATAGGAGGAAAGAGTTGGGAGGATTATGTCAAAACACACGACTTAGAAAATTATGACATGTTAGTCTTCCGACACCGCGGTAACATGGTTGTCATATTAAGGGTCTTTGACAAGATGACATATTATGAAAAGATATATCCTTATAGTTCTCCTACGTATGTTGAAGAAAACCTCTGTACTTCCTCCGGGTCATGCCGCCGGCTGTGCTGCTTCCCCCTCCTCTTCCTGTCCACTTCTTCTCCCCCGACTCTACACTTGAGCTGGATATCATATGTGCCTGAGAGAGTCAAATAAGAAGAATGGAAGTAGGGAGGAGCAGATGGGTCCATAGCCATGGTGGAGGAGAGGAGAAGGCAAAACTGAATCAGCAGTCTTCCGGATCGTCCTCATCAAGGCATAACGGGCTGCTCAGCGTGCCCAGCTTCTTCAACTTCTCGCTGGCTGCAGAGTCGAAATAGGAACGGGTCCTCTTTGCCGGCCCGGAGCTCTGACTCGCATTCATCGCCGCGCTACCGGTTTCCTCTCCTCCTCTGACGCGGGTCATAAGAAAAAAAATTTTGTACCTCTTCTTCACATAAACATCATTGTCGCCTTGTACTCGAGCCTCCTCGTCTGTGATGCTATCCAACTTCTCGGAGTCATCGGAGAAGGAGTCGAATGAGTCGGCGGTGATAGCAGATGATTGCAAGACAGGGAGCGAAAAGATAGGCAAAGAAGAGGACGATACGAGTCGAACGGGAGATTCGAGTGACAATGTAGGCACCGAGAAGTTGGATAGCGTCACAGACGAGGAGGCTCGAGTACAAGGCGGCAATGATGTTTATGTGAAGAAGAGGTACGAAATTTTTTTTCTTATGACCCGTGTCAGAGGAGGAGAGGAAACCGGTAGCGCAGCGACGAGTGCGAGTCAGAGCTCCGGGCCGGCAAGGAGGACCCGTTCCTATTTCGACTCTGCAGCCAGCGAGAAGTTGAAGAAGCTGGACACGTTGAGCAGCCCGTTATGCCTTGATAGGACGATCCGAAAGACAATACTGATTCAGTTTTGCCTTCCTTGGATGGTATTGATTCTGTAGATCCGTGTATAAAAGAGGAAGAGATTGGGAGTAGAGTGAACCCGGAGGGAAATGTGAGATTGGAAGCTGGGTCAATATCCAAGAAGCGAAAGAGAGTCGAGGATTCTGATAGGTTGTCGTATCATCATTGCCGAGGGATGAGGGTCGGAGGACAGTCAACTTTATCTACGGCTACATAGTTTCTGCCTCGCCAGTCGAATGGCTGCAGGGACTATGTCCTGATCACCATGTCGTACCGTAGATTAATGCAAATGGAGCTGGAGCCAAAATACAGAAACCAAAATACAAAATACAGAATCCAAAATACAAAATACAAAATACAGAAACCAAAATACAAAATACAGAAACCAAAATACAAAATACAGAAACCAAAATACAAAATACAAAATACAGAAACCAAAATACAAAATACAAAAACCAAATACAAAATACAGAAACCAAAATACAAAATATAGAAACCAAAATACAAAATACAGAAACCAAAATACAAAATACAGAAACCAAAATACAAAATACAGAAACCAAAATACAAAATATAGAATCCAAAATAGGACCCTCTGTGAGAACGGATGGCTCAAAACACAACCCAACCGGAGATGATACTCTGAGAGATCCATCTGAGAGGGACGTATACTCTGAGAGATCACCTTTACAAGAATGATATCAGTAGTGGGATTGAGTGCTAGAGGAGATATTATCAGAGTATACGTCCTACTCAGATGGGTCTCTCACCATTACTATTTTTTTCTGACAGCATGGTGGATGTGCTCCGTCCACAGATTCTTGCTCCGAGCCAAAACTTTGTCCCGGAGCTCAAGTGGACATCCTTAGTGTAGAGCTCGAGTGAGAGGTTCCTGACAGCATGGTGGTCTCCTTTGTCAAAGTATCCGTGCTCATCCCACATCTAATGTGGGATGAGCACGGATACTTTGACAAAGGAGACCACCATGCTGTCAGGAACCTCTCACTCGAACTCTACACCAAAGATGTCTACTTGGTCTCCGGGACAAAGTTTTGGCTCGGAGCAAGAATCTGTTGAGGGAGCACATCCACCATGCCGTCAGAAAAAAATATTAACGGTGAGAGACCCATCTGAGTAGGACGTATACTCTGATAATATCTCCTCCAACACTCAATTCTACTACTGATATAATTCTTGTAAAGGTGATCTCTCAGAGTATACGTCCCTCTCAGATGGATCTCTCAGAGTATCCTCTCCGGTTGGTTGTCGTATCATCATTGCCGAGGGATGAGGGTCGGAGGACAGTCGACTTTATCTACGGATACATAGTTTCTGCCTCGCCAGTCGAATGGCTGCAGGGACTATGTCCTGATCACCATATCGTAGTCCAATATAATCCAGAGATTGACACAGTTCTAATTCATATATGTAGTCCAATACAAATAGTCTAATACAAAAACAACCCAATACAAATAGTCCAATACAAATAAGTACTAATAGCTAATGAGAACCACGTTGCTCACGCAAACGCTCAGTGATACGTTCACGCAACCACCTCGAAAAAGCGAGATTTTTGGAACGAGGAGAGATGTCGTCCCTTACAAGGACTGCATGAAAAGAACTCTCGGTCTCACTAGCTACCGGTGCTGGATGAATAGAACTCCCGGTCTCACTAGCAACCAGTGCCACTTCCTCCTCAACTGTAGGAGGAGCCACCTCAGCATTCACTATTTTCTTCAAACGACGTGCTGCTCCTCGGGTCATGGGTGCCATCTGGTAAGATCGATAGTCACAAATAATATAATTGTAACATAAGCAAGCTAACTAAAGGAACCATCATGTAATTTGAGTACATTTTCGAAAGCCGATAAAGTATGAAAAATTTAATTTTTTCCCAAGTGTGAGAACGGATGGCTCAAAACACAACCCAAGATTTATTCAAGCATACATTAGTGTGAATCATCTATGTTCTGTACATATGGTGTAGTATATGTTCTTATCGTATCTAGTATCTGAAGAATGTAACAGAATCAAGATGAACTCACATAATGTAATACTAAGACATCATCTACTACTATATAAGATATAGTGATAGGTTGTCGTATCATCATTGCTGAGGGATGAGGGTCGGAGGACAGTCAACTTTATCTACGGCTACATAGTTTTTGCCTCGCTAGTCGAATGGCTGCAGGAACTATGTCCTTGAGACAGTGAACATATACACCATGAATCCAAACCCCATATTAACATTTACTAATCCAAATGGATGCAGGGACTATGTCCTCGCCTCTCCGGTTGGTTGTCGTATCATCATTGCCGAGGGATGAGGGTCGGATGACAGTCAACTTTATCTACGACTACATAGTTTCTGCCTCGCTAGTCGAATGGCTGCAGGGACTATAATAAGACAAAATTTACCAAAGAGAACCATACTGTAGAACTCACATTTTAAGACAATAGATGAAGGAAGACTTGTATGGAGGATCGATAGGGTTGAACGATGTCATTTTATTCTACAAAGAGAACCATACTGTAGAACTCATACTGTAGAACTCACACTTTAACACAATTCTACAAAGAGTTGTCATAGGGTGTTGAGCGATGTCATTTTATTCTTTTCTTCTTCTTCTTCTTGGGATTTTTGAGTATTGGATCTTGAGAGACATATATAGCTAGAACTTATGAAGGATGGAGTACCATACTTCAACAAATAGATGTTGACTAATTGGTTCATATACTTGTTGTCTAAAATAAGTGTAGGAATATTGCAAGGTAAAACAATGTATCAAACACTATATCGAAACCCAAACCCAATATGCAAATCCAAATTAATACGAAAATACACAAGTATATGTAGGGGATTAAGTGTACAGAGGTAAAATACATATATATACAAGCTTGGGGGTGTCCACGTGTCCAACAAATGGACACAAAGTGTCCAAAACCTCATGAACACAATGTATCAGTGAACACATGGTCGTAATGTATCTCAGTGTCCATTTTGGACACGAAAAATACCTCAATTAGGGTTAGGGTTTACCTTCAGTCTCCTCGCAGTGGTGGAGGAGGAGGAGGAGGACAAGTTCGGTGGTGGAGGAGGAGGGGATTAAGTGTACAGAGGTTAAATACATATATATGCAAGCTTGGGGGTGTCCACGTGTCCAACAAATGGACACAAAGTGTCCAAAACCTCACGAACACACTGTATCAGGAGTCGAATGGTCGTAATGTGTCTTCGTGTCCATTTTGGACACGAAAAATACCTCAATTAGGGTTAGGGTTTACTTTCAGTCTCCTCGTGGTGGTGGAGGAGGAGGAGGAGGATCTCGCGGTGGAGAAGGAGAAGGGGCTCGCGGTGGAGGAGGAGGAGAACGGGCTCGCCGAAGGGAGGAGAAGAGGCTCGCGGTGGAGGAGGAGGATGAGCGGCGCCGGAGGGAAGGTGGTGGCTGTCGTCGAGGTCGGGGAAGAGGGGCGGGAACAAAAAATTTGGGGAGAGGGAGAAATGAAAAGTCGAACCGAGGAAACCCTTTTTATCAGAAATTAGCGACGTCCGCAAATACGTCGCCAAGCGTCGGTAATCGTTTAATATTCGGCGACTTAATAATTGTTGCGACGCTAAACGTCACTGAACTAATAAAACTAGCGACGTTTTCCGACAAATCAACGACGTTGGTTTTTATTACACTAAATGTAGTCGCAATATGTCGCTGTTTGTCACTACCAGCGACGTATTGTGACGCATATTTTAGGAGTCGCTAAATCCAAAAATATTAGCGACATTTTAAGTCGGCGTCGCTAATTTCGTCGCTGATATGACTTATTTTGGTAGTGCGTCCAACCCTCTAGTTTTGACCGACGTATCGAGGAATCCATCGTGAGACAACCGACTAGCCATACCTACAGAAGGTGTGTTCCAAGGCACCCGTCTAAGGACAATATCTTCATTAAGAGAAGCCACATCTTAACTTAGGGGTAGTATTCCCTCAAGGCCCGAAGCAGCCTTGTAAGTCGGGGCTAGTGATCTTCCAGGGATTTGCACCAATCCACAGGGATCTGACAATAATGTACCTGTGGATGATTACCCACGACAAGTCAGCATCATCCAAAGTTGGGGGTAGCAATCCCCCCAATTCTGGCGGTCTACTAATGATGCTAACCAATACAAATACTTGAAGAAATACTATGTCTGAACTATAACTAGACATATGATAGCTCATCTCCAGCAGGTCATTTATAAATATACAATGTTTTTAATGTTTTGTCCCCAGTAATATATAAATGTACAATGATGCATTCATTCCCCATAAGGTATTCAAGAAGTTAATATCTGTATTCAAGTCTTGAGTATACAATGGATTATGGATCCCCAAATTCCCCAGCGGAGTAGTCTTTAGGTCCAACGAAATGCTTTTACTGAGATCACCTAAAATCAATCCCCTCAAGCAAATAAGAATATCCTTAGGGCCCATTTGCTTTAAGGATATCCCATTTTCGGTCTCTAGTTGGGTGGAGATACTCTCTTCTTGAATATTTCTTCCCTAGCTAGGATAAAATCATTCAAATAGCAGTTCACGTCTATATACATATGAACTACTTGTCATATTTTCTAAACCCCAGTCGATTTAGAGATAATCGTTTCCTAGAAAATAGTCATATCCATATCACCTCTGGATTATCTTCTAACTAGAAATTTGAACTCTCACAAAGATTTATTTGCAACATAATATTACCTCTGAGCAAATATATATACTACTACTCGCTATTATGTCTGCATTACCCTAGCATTAGTCCTTTCGAAGTCCACAAATCGAAGGCTTGCCACGTCCATATAACCTCTGAGAAAATATTTTTGTTTATTGACTTTATGCTATTACACATGTATCATCCCTGATAGTGCCGATCATTTCAACTTGTTATCCATGCCTAGTCTTAGGTATGCCATGGATAATAAGTCCACTTAATATTATTCTACCCCATTACCCAGAGAGCGCTTTTCATTTTCATGACCATATCACCTCTGATACGGTCTGACGTCGAACTTATTTTATGTACTTAATTGTTAAGTACACTATAGATAGTGAGTCATTAAGGTTATCCTAATGGAATGCCCCCGACAGCTAAGGTATTGTACCACATCCATATTACCTCTAGTATATTATTCACATTCATAATAACAATAGTAGAAAACTTTATTTCTTCTTGCATAAAAGGAAGATACATTGAGGATTTCTAAGCCATAACAAGAAAGGAAAAGGCTACAAATGTCAAGTATCATTTCAAAGCTCCTCTATTCGTTTGTTTAGGGAAACTATGCAGGATTTTTTCTTCATCCTGGCTCGACGTTCAGCTTCTTGTTCGAGAAACAATGAGGTCTTGGAAGCGAGCAAATTATATAACGTCTCGGGTTTATCTTCCAGTTTCTTCAAGGTAGCCTCCAGAGCGGCAAAGGATTTTTCAATCTTCTCAGTCTTCTTGCATATGATCCACTCTTTGGTGATCTTCTCAAGATAATATTCTAATTCTTTATATTTTCCTCGGAGTAGCTCAATTTGTGCAGTGATTTTGCCATCTCTTGGGTTAAGGATTCTTGTGTAGCCAGGCGCTTGATCCCACATCACCAGTCGTTTATGCTCGTCAGATAGCTATTGGAGGTCATACTTCAAAGATTCTTTACCTTGGACATAAAATGTTCTCCTTAGTTATGACGTCAAGCACATGGTCATGTTCTTTGAGTAACAAGGTAGTTATGTTCATCCTTTGAGCTTGTCGAAGCTCACCTAGGCATTGTTCTACCTTAGTCAACTTCTGTAGTAGCAAGTTAGTCATTTGCTCAAAGCCTGAAAGATCCTTAAATGCATTTATTTGACCCATGGTGCATATTTTTTCCCAGAAAAAAGATCAATTGTCTATATAACAAATAGGCTATGCGGCAAGGGTATCTATGCGCCAGGACTAGATCTCTCACCCATGCTTCTTTTGAAAGTATTTCAACTTATTCAAGTCTTAAAAACTTTAAAGGGGGTCTTGTAGAAGCATAAAATAATCCAGATCCATGTGCCAAAATCATAAAACCCAATTCAATAGAAGCTACATACCACTAAGTGTTTAAAACATTATGCGGAATGAAGCTCATGCGGCATTCAACTAAAGATAATGCTTCTAAAGTTTATGTGACAAGGAGTAGTGAACTCTATATGCGGTAGAAAATAATTCTTTGTCTATGCATTCCAGACAGTATCTCTGTGAGAATACGACAAAGATAACTCAATGTAGAGGTTCTAGGAGCATACAACCTAGCCGCATAAGATGTATACGTCAGACTGACAACATTAATTGCTCTGAGAGCTTATAATCGGTGCAGATGGCGGACGCCAACACTTACGCCAACGTCATGATTACTTTTGTCTGTATACAGCTGTGTAGTGCCATATGTATACGTAAAAAATATTCCCATGCGGCAGAGACTTCACGTGGAAGTATTCCCATGAGCCTTCATGCGACAGAGTCTTCATGCAGCAGTGTTCTCATGGGCCCTCATGCGACAATGTTCCCATGTGGCAGATAATCCAGTCTCATGTTAATAGCACATGTGTTGTAGCCGCCATATCAAATATTGGATTCTTTTAACAATTCCACATGTCAGGTTGACCGAGTCACGCATGCAATATGTGTAACAACCCAGATTATGTGGGAACGTTCCAAAATTTTGGCAACAGTTTCTTTTAACTAATGCCATGTGGCAGTTGGACCACGACATGCGCACATGGTTACAATCATATTATTTTAAGGATGCTATGTTGTGGCCATGAATCCGTGCGTATAGACTAAAATTAATAAATTTTCATGTTTTATACGCATATGGCCAATACAGTATGAATGGCTATAATTAGCAAGGACATGTGATTCTCTAGGGGGAAGAGGCAGAGAGTGGAGGGAGCCCAATTGGTGTCTTTTTTTCTAGTGAACCATAGACTTTGCGATTTCCCTTTATCAGTCCATCGTCAATGGAGTAAAGGAGTTAGCTGCACAACTCGATTTTTATCGTCACACTTCCCATGTCTTTTTTATTTTATTTTCTTTTCTTTTCTTTTGTACTTAGAATCTCTAATGTTATGATTCCTTTTTACTTTTTTAGTTTTAATTCACCAAACTAAAAGTTAGCATAACTCATTTTTGTGATAAAATTAATAACTCATTGGTAAAAAGAATTACAATATTTCATACAATATGCCTTTCATAATAGAAGACAAAATCTTTACAAGAAGGGCTTCTGCACACCCAACCAATTGGTTGTTGCCTCAAAAATGATCAAGTGACTCCCAACATAAGCACCTGTAGATGCCCACAAATGTGGGACAATACATTATTATGTACTAGTGAGCGGTGCTTGCCCAACTCACCTAGTAGAGTCACCATTTGTTTCTTTTCATAAAAGAATGGAAAAATTCTTTAAAAGAAAAAAAAAACTTTATAAATCTTACACATAATTTAGAAATATATTACAAAGAATATAATTATACAATAATTCTAAATACAATTTTTGATATTCCAAAGAGTGTCGTAATGGAGATCGAATTGGCATATGATTCCTTTACACCGTTGACGATCTGATAAACTTTCGAAAGCTCTCGATGCACACAAATACTTTTGTAAAGATTGCTTGTACAAAAGGATGATTGCACTGCTGATAGGGTACTTGCTCAGGTGTGTGTATGTTGTGTGTTGATAGGCACAAAAATTGAGACTATTTATAGCAAAAGTCTTAAAATGTGATGAGACACTCAAATTTCATACGATGTTTCATATTTTTCTTGCACGTTGACACCTCGATCTCTGCACATACAACTCATTAAATGTGATTATACATTCCTGCGAGAAGAAATCTCTCGCTGAGAGAACCTTCATGCTGGAAGGATACTCTTGCGAGGAAACTCCTTTCGTTGGAGGAAAGCTCCCACATGGAATTTACTTTTGGTGAAAGGAGGTTCTCGTGTGTAAACTCTTCACGCGGGGATTTGCTCTCCACTGAAATAAACTTCTTTCATAGGAATTTCTTACATGGGAGGAATTTCTTGCAGGGAAGCCCTTATCACCGGAGGAACCTTCCTGTGGGAGGTTATTATAGTGATTTTTATGCTTCTACATCCCTATTGTTTCTTATGTCGCTTTCCTTTTTATACGAGCACATAGTGACTATGCTTATATATGGAAAGGATATGATAAAGATGGAGGAAGTCACTACATTACTTCTATCTAATAAATTATTCAAAAGCGCTATTTCTGAAGGTGAACAATTGACGGTGGCGACAGTCAAAAGAGGAAAGGCTCTTGATAAACGATCATGAGCAACACGATCTCGATCGACATTAAGGAAGAAAAGAGGCACATGTTATTATTATAAAGAATTTGGCCACACAAAAAAAAAATTTCGTAACGTGCAAATAAGAAAAAGGATCTTGAAGATGCGACATTGGTGGCTCAAGAGCATGATGACACTTGGGACTACCTTCTTACGGTCTCCCAGGCTAAGGAAGCTACTCTTGATTGGATATTAGATTCTGGTAGTTCATTATATATTTGTTCAGATGTATCTTTCTTTGCTTCTTTAGAGAAGAAGACTGGTATTGTTTGTCATGCCCCGATTCTGCCGAGTCTTTCGTCCTCGTATAAATCTCTGGAAATCGATTGTCCTTACTTGGACGTGATGTCATATAAGTCCGAATTGTACTTGTACAAGGCAAAGACAGTACAAAATTGATATTCTTTAAATAGAAACACATCGCAGCGGCACAAGCAGACAAATTAAAGATAGTAATGAAACATCTCACTTATTGAATAGAACACCTTATTGATTTATATTAGGAAAATAAGCATATAACTTGAAGTCACAATAAGGCATGTAGAAATATAATCTCTTTATTGATAATTGAAATAAAGTACAAGGCTTGCAGTAGAATACAAAGCTTACAACACATCTCCTATTACATTGATAACAAACTGAAACATCTGCCTTATAGGCTTATATCGGATATTGATACATTGACTTACAACTAGAATTGCCGACTTGGCTTACAACTCTCTGGTACAATAAGATTACAATATTCCATATATATTACGCTCTTTTTTAAAACAAAAGACAACATATTTTGCAAGGAGAGCTTTTGTATGCCCAAAAAATCTTTGATGCCATGGGACTGATCAATGCCAATCTTCATGTACTAAACTTCACAAGCACGAGCACCTGAAAAGATTTTCCACAACGTGGGTCAGTACACCACCGTGTACTGGCGATCAAAACCAGCCCACTTACATGTGAGCAAACATTTATTAAAGTGATCTTTTTATTTGGATCCTAGCATCAGTTTACAGTTCATGAGAAGTAACATTGAAGCAAGTAAACATGTTAAAGAAGTGATCATGTAAAGGCACCATTGTAGCATAATTGGTGTTATCATGTTAAGCATGTTACAGCAATACTTACAGAAAGGCAACATCGTAGCATCATTTTATTTAGCATGTTAAGCAGGCAAATTGATCTAACATATATTAAAATATATCACAATTAAGTGATTTTTTTTGACAGCCGACTCCTACGTACCTGCATCAAATACATGTTAGATGGTATGCTTACTCTGGCTGCACAAAATATTCATTAGCGTGCATCCTGACTACATGATCACTGGTGTTAGTCCACCACTTAGGACGTTGCCATATAGGACTTCATAGGGTATGCAATGTCCACTCAAAGTAGGCAGCTAGCCTCTTAGAGTGCCTTGCAATACCACGTACCCTTAAAGTATGTTTATATTTCCCTATGGTTGGATCGGCCCCAGTACCCCAGGCATACCATCCGAGGAAATAAAGCGAATGCATGTCCAACTCGATCGTATACATAATCGCATGGTAAAATATTAAAATTAAGTAAAGGAAATAGTGCATCATCTCATCTTATTCAAGTTGTGTTTAATAATTTATTCGTTTTCAATCATTCCACTTGGTGATCCCAAGCCTCATTATTTCTTATTGCATCAATTCATTGCAATATTTCTTACATCATTCCTTTCAATAAGGGCAAACAACATTTCATTCATTTTATTGGGACATGCATTATTTATTTCATTGCTTATAAGAAAACAGACAGCATCTCATAACTTTACAACAGTAACATATAGTGTACATAATTCAAGTGTGTCATTCAGTTTATTGTGTCAAAGAGTAGCCAGTTCATTTCTCATGTATTATTCTCAAACCATCTCATTATTGAAGTGTCTCATTCATTTTAGCAATATTAGACATGAGCAATATTAAAAATTTATTTCATGGCATCAATTCACATTAGCAGTTCAATCTTCAAGTATTATTCATTCAGCAATATTCAAATGAGCATCTCAATTATTCAGCAAACTAAAGCATGGGACATTTAGGAACATAATCTAACAACACAGTACTCTATTTTATTAAATATAAAGGAGTAGGTGTCACACCCCAGAACCAGAATACTGGAGAGCGGGGGACAGACACAGCCAGCTATGTACATTGAAGCATAATCTATCTCTATATATGGTCGTGGCTGTCTAGATGCATGAGGGTTTATCTACAAGCCAACAGTCTCTTATGGTCATGAATAAGCCTAGTGTCTCAATCTCAACAAGCAAGTAATTATTACAAGATGTAATATCATCAGACAAACAAAGTAAGGCATCCCAAACATTACATATTCAGATGATCAAGAAGCTAGTCATACAAAATACGAGGACTAGCAAGAGTTTAAGTCATACATGTCATGACCCGCACCCTAGAGTAAGGACACGAGAAGTGGGTATGTCCAGCCTACGCCGCAGTGTCGGCGGTAGAACGCTGTCCTAGGTCAATCATCTAACAATATATAAGGTACCTGTATAGTATATACAATCCGAATAGAGGTGACATAACAGATATAGTCTCAATCACATCTAAGGTAGAATACGATAAAAGATAGATAGATAAAACTGAAATCCACAAGAGATACAACAGATAGAAGTCCAAGTGTCTAAGATATCACAAATCCGAAAAAATCTCTCAAATCTCAAATACAGTAATCCATAAAGTAAATACAACTCAAGACAACTGAAAATAAAATAAAAAAAACTCTAGCTATCTATTCCAACCTCTACTGTGTCTCCTCTAGGCTAGCAGGTAACCTCTAAGCTATCTGTAAAATTTATCAACAGGTCCAGTCAGGACGGGAGCGAGCACAGTACATCTCACGCAGTGCATAATATGACAGGATATATAAATATGCAAATACATAAAATGCTGAGAATATACATGAGTAAAAGAGAAGACTGTAATAAAATATCTACTATACGTAAAGAGCTACAGTGAACTAGTGATTTAGAGTACAAGCTAGACATGTGAACGGCTTGATAATAAATATGAGAGTTTGCACATGACTACACTACTTTAGAAATTGTCCTCATGACTATTTATACTCCCCCGTACCCCAATCAATACACAAGGATCCAGACAGGTTATGTTATTACACATGATATCACATGGGGGCCCATAAATGGGTGCACATGAATGTGAACATGGGGGCTCCGTGAACATGAGAGTACATGAATCACGAGAGTGCACATGAATGGTGAAAGCATAGGAATACATGATGAAAGTGAAACGCACATGACATGATGTAACCGATGCTCCCGAGGAGGATAACATCTCATGAAAGGATCTATACAGTACCAACCCGTGTTAACAACGTGACGGCATCAAGTAAAGTAATCTAGAGCGTAAATGTAAATCCTATCTAGTATGAAACGATCAGAGAATGTACTCACCTCGATTTGGTTGGAGTCGACGTGTACGACACGAACGTGTCGACACGAGGTAGGTACTGCTGCTATGCTCCACAAGGTGGTCCCAGACGATGACACGACAAATTCTACTGAGTCCAGAAAAGTCCAAAAAGCCTATTTGGTATAGAGAAACCCAAAATCAGAGATCGACAGGATAATTGAATTTAAGGAATAGGAAACGACTATTATAGTCGTGAATTAAGATTTCTTAATCGACGCAATTTCATTAATTAACTATAACTATTTCAAAATTAGTTTTAATGATCGAAAACTATTAGGCAAATAGATATTTTGGAAAATACGGGGATATCACATTAGGTCAAAAAAATCACATTTGAGATATCGTTAAAATAATGTAATATCTATATATTTGGTCAAAACAATCCTTTGAAAATATCTAAAATACTATAAATATACATATTTAGTCAAAATTTATTTATAAAATGGTTGCTAATTAATCAAACAATTTATAAAATATTATTTGATAAATTATTAGCAGATGTCCAAAAATAACTTACTAACTAAAATATTGATAACAAAACAAAACAAAACTTAACTAAACAATATTTAACTAAATTTTTTAATTTAAAATACACTAATTATATATTTAATCACAGTCATACTAATTAGTCCAAATCTTCCAGCCCTAACTTCTATTTCCAACCCATACCATCTATAATTACAATAATAACAACTTTAATTAGTGCCATAACCTTAATGATTTTTATTATAAAAAAAACTAATGTCTAATTATCCTAAATAAATATGGAAGAGGGGTGACTGTTGACCCATACAATCCAACAATTCCAAATTTAGAAATTACCCAACCACTCGAACCATTAAATCCCATCAGTAACATTAATGTAAATGTTTCTATTAATCACTATCAAAAGCTAAGATAAAGCAAAAGGGCGCCAAGTTGAGTTGCTGCTCATTACACGTTCTCTTAAATTAGAAAATGAAAGGGGAAGAAGCAAGGAGAGATAAGGGGAAAAATAGAAGTCTTACAGTGTAGTACCCCGCTCTGCACGGTGTATTATGATGAGTCATTGACTCGAAGAGTTGCGTTGACCCGATAAATATCGATGCGAATCGATGTAAGAGTTACGTTGGCCAAAGGTAAGCTTTGAGTCGATTGGAATCTATGAATTGAATCGATGCAAAGGATAAGTCCCGTTGAGCAAGTGCTGATGTTAGTTGATCTGGTGTGCAGGCTATGCTTTTACGATGGACGATAAGAGGTCGGCATTTTGCCTTATGCAATGAAGTATCTGCGAAACCAAATCGTGGCCTTGCGACAGATTGTGGCATAGACACGATAGGCCAAATCAACCGAGTAGTTCAAAGGAATGGCTAAGTCCAAGAGTTAGCTATGCGACCAAATTATGGAAGCGAGCCGCTTCAACTCGGCAAAACGGCAAGACGTATCGGCTTAAGGTGGGCAGGTTCTTGACTCTCTCTCCCTATTCCTTTACGTCTAATAAAAGATATCAATATGTGTAAGATGATTATCGAGTTAGCGAGCGTGGCTCTGCGACGAAAGGTCTAAGTATGCGTTGAACACTAAGGTAGAACATTGAACATTGAATAATTGAAGCGACGTGCATCAAGTGTATGGGTCGCGGTAGGGCAATGATGGTAGAACATTGAAAGACGATATTGAGATGTGCATCATGTGCACGGCTCCGAGAATATTGAATACTAGGCGTAGAACATGGATTACAGCGCTGAGCGTGCCCTCGGGCACTTATGCTACGAAAAGACTAAGTAACTACGAGATTACGATATAAAAATAACTTACAAATGGTACGCGTTGAATACAAGTATGAGATGTCTAAGCCATTGGGCATCGTGCATCAATATGGATGTGTTGGGGCATAACGCCGACGGAGCTCCCCATTTGGATGGTGGATTATATTTATGAGACGCGAATATGTTTATGGCACGGAAAAATGTTTATGGATCGAGACTATGTTTATGCAACGGAGGATTTGGTTGGAATGTTATGTGTGTTTGCTATGGCGCGTATTATTTGGTCAATGGACTTGGATGGCCCGTGCACGGGTGCAGCTTCCCTCGGACGGTTACGCCGGGGCACCGGGACCGTTCGGCCTAGGAGGGAATTATGTGTGGTATTTATGGTGCACAACATTCGGACGGATTGCGACCGTCCAGTGCTGTGATAAGCTATGATATCCGTAAGTTTGGGATCCTTCGGATACTGGGCTAGCAACCCGTATTGAAGTGATTGTAGGCTTACACATAAGAGATGCCAAGTCCATTACAGTGCAAAACACCGTAACCTTCATGTAGATCGGGCCGGTGGGCTGAGATGAGAGTTGGGTACAGGCACAGGGCCTGCTACCCTTATACATATGTTTATGTTTATGATTGGTTGGTTTCGTGAATCGTATGATAGCGTATGTTAAGTTCTAACCAGTACAGGCTAAGGAAAATGGGACGGAGACGAGCACGAACACTATGATTTTGTTCAGATTATGTCTAACTGTATCTGCTGCAGGAACACGAGCTTGGTCACATTTACATTAAGTGTTATGTATTGAATATTGCCATGAAACTGATCCTAAGGCTAAATAGAAAGAGCACAAATTAAGATGCATGCTTCACTAAAATGACTTAGTATTTGGTTTGGGTACGAGCGGGTCTTGATCAGTGCGAAGCGAGGACGAAAGCACTAATCCCCTACTAGTTTATGTGCAGGTTCAGGTATATTCGGCTCAGGGCGGAGCTTGGCTTGGACGTGCCGAGGCATGGAGTCCTTGGCGTTCAAGAGGAGCTACCGCATATGCGTTCGGACTTGCGACATGGAAATGTTCTGTCGAAGACTACTTGGTGGCTATAAAGAGGCATAATGTATGGAACAATGTAATCCTTTGTGAGCTAGAGAGACCATGAGCGTTGTAGCTAATTGGCATAATATGTTGGGCTATTCAGAGCCTTTGTAACCTTCAGTTCATTATGAATAAAAGAGATTCTTGTGTTATTCTTTGTTTCCTTCCACTGCTTATGTTACGAATTTGAGATAATCACTATATGAACCGTTATCTTGCCTTGTACGAGCGCAACTCCAGGCTCGTGCGGCATCACGCCCCAGCGAGGACGATGATTCGGGTAAAATCTAGTGAGGACGAGCGATTTTTCGGATCGGGGCGTAAAAAGTTGGTATCAGAGCGGTTCCATCCTTTGGACCGTACATGAATCTCTTTCACCCTCAGTTGCTTCGCTATCGAATTCAGTTGACTCTAAGTTGTTTCCGCAACCGCATGGCTCATGGATCTGCTCGATGCTACATTGGATGTTCCATACAATAAGTCTATATTAGGTTCGTACGTTAGCCACAAGTATGTCGTGACTATCACGTTATCTCCAGGTGTCATCGGAGAATGTTGGTTGCACGAAGTGTAACGCGATATGGAATATTGGTCGCACGAAGTATAATGAATATGGTGATATTGGTTGCACGAAGTGCAATGATATACGTATTGTTGATCGTACGAAATGCGAGAAGTTATGTGTGGTCGGTCGCACGAAGTGCGAGGAGTTATGTGTTGTTGGTCGCACAAAGTGCGAGGAGATATGTGTTATTGGTTGCACGAAGTGCAACGGGTCGATATGTGAGGCGATGCGTGTTATGTGGCTATGCGAACGGTTACGTGTTGTTGGTTGCACGGAGTGCAGCAAGTCGTGAATCATTCGTTGCATCAGTACAACAAGTCGACATGGTATGATCGCGTGTTGTATGGCTATACGGATGGATAGCGATATGTTGCACGGGATTGAGTAAAGACCTTGAGTATCGAGAATGAGTTATTGTACGAGTTGCAACGAGTGAGATTGGAAGATCGCGGATGCGATAGTACGAGTCGAGTTGGTCGCTAAGTTGACTTGAGTAGGCAAACATGTATGTTGGCCGAATGTCGCTTTGAGCTTTGAATAAGCGAATGTTGCGGGCGTGATCGATATGATCGCTAAGATACGGTTAGATTGAATGCGTGTCAAACTTGAGCTAGCGCTAGAGCTGGGATCGGAAGGATCGCCATACGGGATAGTTGATTGGAAAATAGATGTCGAACCTATGCAGAATGTGATGTCGAGTAACGACTCGATTTCGAGTGGTATATGCAATACCAATTACGCGATCAGTTTGGCGAAGTATTGTATCGATAATGATAGGCTCGATCCTGAGTGGTATATGGAATACCACTTAGCGATAGCTATGTTAAGCCGTTTGGTGACTTGCGATAGATTTCGTCGAGACGATTATGTTGTTACGATATGTTTGTCCTCAACGGATGAAGTAGTACCGAGACTCGAGCGGGAATGACTTGATAGAAGTCGATACAAGTATGCCTCGATGAATTGAGTTGAACGATTATGTGCGAAGTCGTACCTACGGAGGATACGTCGGATGAGGATTCGTTAAGTATAAGTCGAACGATATGCTGAGCATAGCGAAGAAATATACGTTGAGGAAATGGTCGAACCGGTCGAATTTATGTTGAGTTAGTACGGAAGCTTGTTCGGAACGTGTTGAGTAGGTACGGAGAAATCGTGCGAACAGATTTGGGTTAGCGCGAGGAGTCGGTAGCACGATTTGGAAGTGCGAGTTAGGGATGTGAGAATGGATATGTAAATTTGAAATTGTATCGCGACGATGTTAAGTAGTTACAACTGAATGGATCTTGGTAAGTGCGAGACTTGATTCGTATTCGAGTTCGGATAATGGCAATAATTGCAACGGGTTTGAGCTTATGAAAAAGAAAGATGTTCAAGTTATGCATATCGACCATGGTATTGAGGCGTATCAAAGACGATATGCAATAACTCAGGGATACTCTGATCGAATGAACAAAAATTATTTTGAGCATTATTGTTGGATGAATAAGATGCGAGTTAAGTTAATGGCAGCTAGGATGATGACGGTAGGATTGCTTAGAGAAATTGAGAGTAGATGGATATTGCTTGGATAAAAATGAAAGTGTCTGGATTGCTTCGCGGATCACCACTATGTTAACATTCTTGTCTTGAGCGAGCGCAACACCAGCCTCGCACATGCGTCATGTTAAATTAGAACGATCATTCCACGTGAGCGCTGGTATGGTGATTCATCCAGCGGGGATGATCGAACTTGCGAGGCGTGGCAAATCGGATTTGACTTGTGGTTTGATGCAAAAGTTGTTCGAGGATGGCTTTGATGAGCATAGAATGTGTCGGACTATGATCATGATAGGTAAACTCGAATTTGAGGCGAATAGATGTCATGCGACTGGCAAGGATAGTCGACGGTAGTATACAAGTGATTCGAATAGTTAACGGCATATCAGTTGTACGGGGGATAAATAAATTGCGAATTTGTAAAGTATATCGGATTGGGTAAAGTCCCATAGGAAGTGTCGTGAATTGATTTAGCTCCACGATAGGATATAGCATAGTTCGTTATAACTGTCCCTCGTTGATGATCTTCAATTATCGAGCGTAGTTTCGGGGCAGATGACCCTAGAAGACTTGACCGCCAAATCAAGTGAATGTTGAAGTCCCATAGGATGACCCTAAAGAAGTCGTATAAGAAATTTTGTCGAGGATAAGGAATGATGTAGTGCATGTTGAGGATAAGTCTAAGCGAGTGAGTATCGTGTTTCGTAAGTTAGCGAGTATCCTTCGACTAGAACGATACGGTCCGGAAAGGAAATTTATGATCGATCGAATAAGTACGTAAGTAGACTCGGTTGGTCGATGATCCAATAAATGTCGAGGAACGTGCTTAGCATAGCGATACGGTAAGGCAATTGCAAGAATTCTGTAATGTGCAAGAGCAACGGATAGTAGAACGACCCTAAAAGTTGTGTCGTATATCGATTTGAACAACGGTTAAGTTATGTGTGTTGAGCGCACCGTCGATATTATGAAATGAACTAGTCGGGATTGAATCGAAGATTACGTAAAGGATTCGTACTCGGTCGAGTATTGGAGAAAGGCGTATCGTAAGAGACCTTGGGTCGGAAAGATTGTTGCCTTTGAGAATCGTAGACTCAAGTTGACCTCTTGTGTCGGGAGAGATTAAGCACGATGTCTGGATAAGTTACCTAGCGGGGGTAGCCCCAGACGCGATGCATAGACAGTTCGAGAACGTGGGTCGTATTGGGATAGTTGTGTGCGAGACTTAGTACGGATTGTAAGCAAAGAAATCTGTGACATGTTGGACTTAGTCCATGTCGTTAAGGCCAAGTGTTATGAATGATTGGATGAAAGACTTAGGTTATATGAGAGATAGAAAACGATTGGGCAAGTAGGTATTGCAGAGAATTGTTGCGATCGGATGCACAACGGCTTAATGCAATGCATGCGTTAGATGGCCATCGAAGAAACTTATGAGATCGAAGTTACGGGTTTGAACCCGATTATGTGCAGAGATGTATGGAAGAGGATCGCATGTTATGGGATAATACATACGAGTATTTTGGGAATAGGCGCTAAGATATGACTAAGTCGAGTACAGACTGATTGGTGCTTGAGGATGTAAGTTGAGCTTGATAGTTGTTCCGATATCCTACAACTGAGATTGGCTGAAATACATATATTGGTGGGACACCTAAAATATGTGTATGATCCAAACTAAGTTGTATGATTCCAACGATAGCAGCACGAGATCGTGAAACGATCTAGCGAGCACTTGGATTAAGTGTTAGTTTCGGTTCGAGGACGAACCTTGTTTTGAGTGGTATATTATGTAATGCCCCGCTCCGCACGGTGCATTATGATGAGTCGTTGACTCGAAGAGTTGCGTTGACCCGATAAAGTATCGATGCGAATCGATGTAAGAGTTACGTTGGCCAAAGGTAAGCTTTGAGTCGATTGGAATCTATGGATTGAATCGATGCAAAGGATAAGTCCCGTTGAGCAAGTGCTGATGTTAGTTGATCTGGTGTGCAGGCTATGCTTTTACGCTGGACGATAAGAGGTCGGCATTTTGCCTTATGCAATGAAGTGTCCGCGAAACCAAATCGTGGCCTTGTGACGGATTGTGGCATGGGAACGATAGGCCAAATCAACCGAGTAGTTCAAAGGAATGACTAAGTCCAAGAGTTAGCTATGTGACCAAATTATGGAAGCGAGCCGCTTCAACTCGGCGAAACGGCAAGGCGTATCGGCTTAAGGTAGGCGGGTTCTTGACTCTCTCTTCCTATTCCTTCACGTCTAATAAAAGATATCATTGTATGCGTAAGATGATTATCGAGTTAGCGAGCGTGGCTCGGCGACGAAAGGTCTAAGTATGCGTTGAACACTAAGGTAGAACATTGAAAATTGAACAATTGAAGCGACGTGCATCAAGTGTACGGGTCGCGGTAGGGCAATGATGGTAGAATATTGAAAGACGATATTGAGATGTGCATCATGTGTACGGCTCCGAGAACATTGAACACTAGGCGTAGAACATGGATTACAGTGCTGAACGTGCCCTCGGACACTTATGCTACGAAAAGACTAAGTAACTACGAGATTATGCTATGAGAATAACTTACAAATGGTACGCATTGAATACAAGTACGAGATGTCTAAGCCGTTGGGCATCGTGCATCAATATGGATGTGTTGGGGCATAACACCGATGGTGCTCCCCATTTAGATGGTGGATTATGTTTATGAGACGCGAATATGTTTATGGCACGGGAAACCGTTTATGGATCAAGACTATGTTTATGCAACGGAGGATTTGGTTGGAATGTTATGTGTGTTTGTTATGGCGCGTATTGTATGGTTAATGGACTCGGATGGCCCGTGCACGGGTGCGGCTTCCCTCGGGCGGTTACGCCGGGACACCGGGACCGTTCGGCCTAGGAGGGAATTATGTGTGGTATTTATGGTGCACAACATTCGGAGGATTACGACCGTCCAGTGCTGTGATAAGCTATGATATCCGTAAGTTTGGGATCCTTCGAATACTGGGCTAGCAACCCGTATTGAAGTGATTGTAGGCTTACACATAAGAGATGCCAAGTCCATTACGGTGCGAAACACCGTGACCTTCATATAGATAGGGCCGGTTGGCTGAGATTATAGTTGGGTGCAGGCGCAGGGCCTGCTACCCTTATGCATATGTTTATGTTTAAGATTGGTTGGTTTCGTGAATCGTATGATTGCGTATGTTAAGTTCTAACCAGTGCAGGCTAAGGAAAATGGGACGGAGACGAGCACGAACACTATGATTTTGTTCAGATTATGTCTAACTGTATCTACTGTAGGAACACAAGCTTGGTCACATTTACATTAAGTGTTATGTATTGAATATTGCCATGAAACTGATCCTAAGGCTAAATAGAAAGAGCACAAATTAAGATGCATGCTTCACTAAAATGACTTAGTGTTTGGTTTCGGTGCGAGCGGGTCTTGATCAGTGCGAAGCGAGGACGAAAGCACTAATCCCCTACTAGTTTATGTGCAGGTTCAGGTATATTCGGCTCAGGGCGGAGCTTGGCTTGGACGTGCCGAGGCATGGAGTCCTTGGCGTTCAAGAGGAGCTATCGCATATGCGTTCGGACTTGCGACATAGAAATGTTCGGCCGAAGACTACTTGGTGGCTATAAAGAGGCATAATGTATGGAACAATGTAATCCTTTGTGAGCTAGAGAGATCATGAGCGTTGTAGCCAATTGGCATAATATGTTGGGCTATTCAGAGCCTTTGTAACCTTCAGTTCATTATGAATAAAAGAGATTCTTGTGTTATTCTTTGTTTCCTTCCGCTGCTTATGTTACGAATTTGAGATAATCACTATGTGAACCGTTATCTTGCCTTGCACGAGCGCAACTCCAGGCTTGTACGGCATCATGCCCCAGCGAGGACGATGATTCGGATAAAATCTAGCGAGGACGAGCAATTTTTCGGATCGGGGCGTGAAATACAGTGGGGTATCGACGGGGGCTCGACAGCGTGGAGCAGGCGCAGCGGCTGCCAGAAAAATTTATCGAGGGAAATATCGGTAAGGACCGACGCTGGCCGCGGGCACGCGCGGATCGGGCGACGCCGGAGCCAATCGAGGGAGACGCCGGCAATCGGAGGCGCGGTAGAGGGTCATCGGACGGTGACAAAGGTCGGGCGCCGATCTGGTGGTCGCCGGACGGAGGGCGACGACGGCAAGGGGATCGGGTAAGACATTCACTCTTTCTCTCTCTCTCTCTATCCGAGATTGTGGTAGCGTCGATGCCTTTAGCAGCGGGCGTGTCGTCTACGGGACGCGTCTAGAGGTGCTGGTGGTTGTGTTTTGCGGGCGGCCGGAGTTGGAGAATGGGGCGGCTATGGGGGTGGCTGGTCTGACGGTCTTGGTGGTTGCTTAGGCAGTGGGGTTCGAACATGTGTTACCGGAGGTGGTGGTGTTTTGGCTGTGATAGTGGTGGTGATGCCTTCGGCGATGGTGGTGGTTGGATGTAGTCGGGAGTTCCGGCGATGGCCGCGGAGATGGTCAGGTTGGCTTGGGCGGACAGGGGGAACAGGGATGGCGGCTGAGTTGCCTAGGGATATGTGTAGGGAGTTTGGAAGTGTGGCGGTTGTAGCTAGAAAATAGGTTTAGGAATTTCTAGGTTTTTGGGATTGGGTGTAAAAATATTGGGAAGGGGGTCTATTTATAAGATAGAAGGGGAACCCTAAGAAAATGTATATGTAATAGGAAATTAGGAAATTTAGTGGAAAACTAACATACTAACCACTAACTGCTAATCCTAACATTATCCATCTGTTGATTAATTAGTACTCAACAATTATTAGCTATAAATTAATAAATTAATTACTAGTTACCACTAATTTAATAAATGCCTAATTATAATTTAGCCAAGATTTTCTAATTACTAAAATAATACTAATTTATTCACTAATTATTTATATATATATATATTTAACAACCATCTATTTAGTAAATAAATATATTTTGAAATTTTAAAATTCAATAAACGTTTCTCCATATAGAACAATATTTAAAACTTATTGATTTTAAGGAATGGATAGAAAAATTCCAATAGGATAAAATTGCTTAAAATAGTAAACCAAAACCAACAAGGACCGATAGCAATTACGGTCGAAAGTGTTTTCTCAAAAATTAGAATTTGCACGTTTTTCGAGATTCAGAAAATTTGGAGTTTTGAAAAATACAAAATAACATATAAAAAAATTTTAAGAAATCAATTAACGGATGTTACAAATCTACCCTCCTTAAAGAAATTTCGTCCTCGAAATTAAAGGTTGGCAAGGGAGTTAAAACATGATAGAAATTTAGGCAATAACTCAGACACGATCAAAAGACAACGACCATGGCACGATCAAGATAATCAACTCGAAATTGTTTAGGCACGACTATTGATTTGGCACGATAGAATCATACTATGATCAACATTGTTTAGACACAAATTAGGAATAAATTATGGTTATTTAGTCATGATCTTAATCACGGCTAAGAGAAACGGGTGGAGAACGAAATTCGAGTATAGAACGATCGGTAGTTAGATTTGATGAAAAATCAAACTCTAGGTCATATAAGCACGATCAAGATCCAAGCTTAGTTGTGAATGGCGATAAAATCATGATTTCGGAATCAAGGTTTTTATAGGCACGATTTAGGAAGAAACCCAAGTCATTTAGGCACAGTAGAAATGTGTTTAGACATGGTCAATTTTTTTTTGATTCTAATATGACTAATTTCGTAGTCACACTAGATGGTCGTGATCGAAAGTCAAATTCTTAGGCACAATTTAGAGTAGAGTGATAAAAATTAAAATCTGGTCATGTTTAGGAGTGATAACTGGGCGCGAATGACTAGAGAATCAATCATTTAGGCACAATGGGAATATTTATTCCGACAAGATCAAAACTCAATTGATGACATGACAAGGTTCACAACCACATCAGCTAGTCGTGATCAAGAACAAAAATTTCAAGCACGATCTAGAGGCAAAATGGGTACGTATACCCATGATCATTAAAAATCCCGACCATGAAGTTCATAGTCGTCTAGTCATGCCAGGTCATTTAGGCACGAACAATCATGAGAATTTCAGATAAGATTAGGAAATTAAATCATGGTCAGAAAACATTTTAGGCACGAGTGTAAAAATCCAAACATGATAAAAGTCAAAATTCGACACGATCATAGATAAGGTCAGTCTAACATTGGTCAACAGCATTTAGATATGATGAGAAGTATGATAGTAGCCTAGGCATAACCCAACATCAATTTTCGGTACGATCAAGAATAGTATGAAGCTTAATCGCGACTGGAACAGAATTTAGTCATTTCAAGAATAAATCAGAGTTTTACGCACGAGTGATATTGGTATCGATGTTTAATTACGATCCAAATTAAAATATTGACACGATGAAGAATAGGGCTAATCAATATTTGAATTTAGGTTCGAAAAGAATGAAATCGAGATTTTTGAGCACGAGCAACATATTGATAGAGATCCAGGTCACGATTGAATTTAAATCAATTGAGTACGGTCAATGATCAAGACTATTGGTACGATAAGGGGTACTATTCAAAGAAATCAAAAGTTCAAAGAACGAATGTCAATAGCATTGAAATCCAATCACAATATATATATATATATATATATATATATATATATATATATATATATTAAGAATATTTAGTCTCGATACGATCTAAGTTGATCAATTATGGGAAATCAAGATTTGGGCAATATGGAGGACAAGGCTATCGAAGTCTGAGCACGAGCATACAAGGATGGAGATTCAGGTCATAATTAAATTTAATTCAATTGAGTACAACCCAAGATATTAATATGATAAGAAAAGATGATCAAAGTCGATTGGTCGTGGTTAAGGGAGCTAGGATTCAATGATATTGAAAAACTTTAAAGGGTGATTCAAATATATGGAATAAGTTAAATTCCTCCTTTTGATAGGAAAACAAGAGACAAGATTTCGTAGGAAAGTCAAGTTAATCATCTGTCTCTAATTTCATTAAGTTTATCTGGTCATAATTTGCCAATCGCATCTTCATCTCACAAGTTCTGATATGAAAATTTAATATTTATATGCCTACCACCAAGATTTTATAACCTTCAGTCATCTAAGCCTTTACCATGATCACCATAAACAAAATTCCAAATTCTAAAACATTTCCCATGAAGCATACCCCACTTATTTAGGAATCAACACTTATTCATTTAATCAAATTTCCAAAAAAAAAAAAATTCACCTCGTCCTAAATTAGATCCGAAACCTCTAAATCCAGTTTATGAAATCTTTGAACTTGTTTAAATCAAGTCTCGTATTTACTCAACTCTAATACCCCTATGTCATACAAAATTTATTCTTATTTATAAATCAACCTTCATATTTTCTTCAACGTTCACTTCAAATATTATCCTTTTTGAATTCTACAATTTTTCCCCAATCATCTAAAATAATTCATATAACTTAAAATCCTTATGTTCTCTCTGTCTCTAGTCACCCTCTTACAAAATCTAGTTCAATTTCGTATAATCATTGAATACAATTAAATTCTCTTTTTCATTAGTAAATTTCTACACAGCCTTAGAGTAAAAGTTCCCAAGAATCAATAACCAAGATTTTCTAAGTTCTCAAAACTAGGTTGACCTTGAATATCCTCATTAGTTTTTGAAATACATCCATGAATTACTCATAACTAAAAATTTAAGGTGATTGTTTCTAAATTGATAACATTTATCTCTCGATTCCATTCTAAACCTTACCACATCTCCATCTCAAATTTTTCATATTTGACATCCAACATTTTGATTCCTACAAAATTATCATATGATAACCAATTACGTCATTTTCGAACTAGATGATTTACGTCACTTTCTCAACATTCCTCAGGTAAAATGATATGAAGATTCAAGGGTTTTCAACATATAGCTGACATGATTAGATACGAAACAGGGGATTGATGTAATCGGGACAGTTAAATAAGACAAGAATAATGGTAATAAAATATTGGCAGGAAGAGAAATGATAATAGAATCTGTTCTGCTTATCTGTTTAAAAGAAGAAACCATTTTGAAACCAGAACTATAA
Source organism: Iris pallida (assembly GCA_029216955.1). NCBI lineage: Eukaryota > Viridiplantae > Streptophyta > Magnoliopsida > Asparagales > Iridaceae > Iris > Iris pallida. Next base: position 11,339,843 of record JANAVB010027596.1, read on the forward strand.
TATCAAACACTACCAAAAAAACCAACTTTAGCGACGGCCAGATCCGTCGCTTATCCGTCGGTAACATAAATTACCGACGTAATGGCGACGGATATTTGATGAAAATGGCCGTCGGGAAAAACGTCGTCGCTAAAAAACGTCCGTCGCTAAGCCGTCGGACAAATAATTATCCGACGGACTAGCGACTGGTTAGCGACGGTTGTCTTTCACCTACTTAGCGACGGATTAGCGACATGTTCCCGTCGGTTTACATGCCATATAATATTAAAATATCCGTCGCTAATCCGTCGTCAATAGGTCGGTAAAAGCGTATCAGAGAGGTTCCTGATACGCAAAATCAGTCGCTATTCCGTCGCCATTCCGTCGTTAACCTCGATGTTATAGCGACGTATTAGCGACGGGTAGGTCGTCGGCCTGGTTCTGGAAAGTTTCCATATTTCCAGAACCATGTCGACGGATAATTGGTCGCTCATCCGTCGCTAGTCCGTCGTCATCCTCGACAGCTTAGCGACGGATTAGCGACCAACTATCCGTCGCTAAGTCTCTGGAAACCTACCATATTTCCAGAACCATGTCGACGGATTCGCCGTCGCTAGGTAGTCGCTCTTCCGTCGGTAACTGCAAAATATTTTATATCACCCAGGTAGCGACGGATATTCCGTCGCTCTTCCGTCGGTAACTGCAAAATATTTTATATCACCCAGTTAGCGACGGATATTCCGTCGCTCTTCCGTCGGTATCTGCAAATATTTATATAATCCGTCGCTAGTTAGTCGCTAGTCCGTCGCTACATGTAACATCAATTAAAAAAAATTACAGAAACATTCTATTTTCTTTTCGTAAATATTACACATTCATAATATCCAATATCCAAACATCCATGTACGATCAACAAATATCCAAATATCCATCCAAACATCCATGTACGATCAACAAATATCCAAATATCCAAATTCATGATATCCAATATCAAATATCCAATAACAAATATCCAAATATCCAAATTCATAATATCCAAATATCCAAATTCATAATATCAAAAAACAGTACAAATATCATTTTCCCGGAGATGGATCGCGTGGTCGTCTCGGTGCCGCCTCGGCTCTGCGGATGTACTCTTCCACCATGTACGCCGGCACCTGGGACAACACATGCTCTGGAAGCGTGCGGAGCTGCTCTGCCGACATCATGTCCATGAGCCCAATGAGCGCAGTATTCGGTACCAGACGGACCTCGGCATTACGGTCAAATGAATAACGTCCAGGGTCGGAAGGACCGGCAACCGCAGTAGACGTACCGAGAGCAGACGGATCTGGACCGGGAGCAGAAGGACGCGGAAGGCGCTCCAGCACATCCGACATTAGACTCCGCATTTCTGACATATCGGAGGTGAGAGTCGCAAGCTGCGTCCTCATATCGTCCGACGGGGGCGCGGGAGGAGGCGGGGGTGGTGGATATCTCGGAGTCGCGCCCTGCAACGACGCCGCCATGGAACCTACGCCGTAGACGCGCCCTTTATTAAAGCCGCCGACAGACTCTACGAACACGTCGTCGTAGCGAGCGGCCATAGAAGAGGGCGTCTGGGTGGGCGTCGTTTCGCCGACAACCTCGGCAGGGGGCTCAATCTGACTAAGGGCCTCACGATATGCAGCCTATCCAATGAATGTGTTTATACTATAAGTTTTCCTAAGTTATAATCTAAATCCTATGTTTCCCTAAGTTATAATTTGAATCCTACGTTCACCTAATTAAGTTAACAATAATTATATTACTAATATAAATCTCATAAACGTAATTACTTACATCAGTCGCCTGGGCCCTCGCGTCGACGAAGCTCCCGTCTGCCCGCCTCTTGTGTGTATGCAGGAATACATCGTAGGCGGTGACCGACTCCGGCTCTCTCCCCTCCTTTACCGCCTGTCGTGCCTGCATACGAAATATACGTCGAATTTAATTAACTACGTATATTAATAGTACCGAATTTAATAGTGAAATGAATTTGCGGTATCTCACCAAATCTGCACGCGTCGCTGCGTGGGGCTTTGAACCTCCCGTATGCAGAGCAGCGACCTGTCTGCTCGCCTTCGCTTTCTCTGATTTCTCCCTGTACTGAGCAGTATTCATCTTATCCAACATCTGCTCGTAGTACTCCTCCCGGAGCCACTTCTTCCTCGAATGCGCCGTACGAACGTCGTACACCGCATCCCGTATCTTCTTCCCGGCGGCGGCTTTGTAGGCCTTGCGAATCAACTCCTCGCGATGGGGGGGCCACCAGAACGTCGTCTGACATACAAATTAAATTATCACGTAATTAAAAAATTAGTGGATTAAAGAATAATTAATAATTAACCAAAAGATATATATATACCTTCATCTCCTCGAGCCAGACGTACTGCATGTTCTGAGGCACCTCAGAAAAATTGAGGTAGGGGCCATGGTAGTTTTCTCGGATAATTTGCCCGAGTATCCGGGCAGCATCAAACGGGAAAAACCTACAAAGAAGCAAAGACTGGATTATTAACTTGAATAAATGAAACAAATTTAATAAATTAACTTAAATTTACTTACGTATCACCCGCGGGCCATAGCTCTTGTCGGTTCTCGCCTATCGGCCTCTCTGGAGGCGTCGGAGGATCCGCGGGTCCGCGGATGTACTCACCGGTAGCAGGATGAAGCTGAATCCGGGGGTACTCCGGAGCCCACCCTGCAGTAACTGATGGTGTACCCGCTGGTGCATCCGGGGGCGGAACGGATCCGCTAGCGGATGGAGTCTCAGGCCTCGATGAAGATGAATGTAGCGCAGAGGTAGATCGACGGCGGGAAGAGTCTGTGGCCGGGCTCTCCAGGTCGGGATCGGAGGACTCTATATCCGGGGAATGTGGAAGGCGACCACGACCGCTACCACCACGACCGCTACCACCACGTCCACCACGGCCAGTGCCGCTACCACCATGCCCACCACGGCCAGTACCGCCACCACCAGCACCACCACGGCCAGTACCGCCACCACCAGCACGAGTGGTAGTGACCATGACCTGTAAATAGAACACATAAATATAATTAACAATATAGAAGTATAAATGAATATAAAACTGAACTAAAATATATATACCAGCAGCAGGGCGGCGAGTGCCGTCAAGACAATGAGAACTAAGAGTGCCATCTGTAAAAAGAAAATCATACAATAAGTAGATGATCGAACGACAAAAACATAAACTGAAATAAGAATGTGTCCGTCTAAACTGAATTCACTAAGTTAGTTGTAAGTGCTTCTAATATATACCGATATTTAATCTAATCATCGTTATCGTCCTCGTCCTCATCGTCATCGTCATCGTTCTCATCCTCATTCTCATCGTCGACTTCATCTATATCATCATCCTCATCGTCGACTTCATCTGTATCATCATCCTCATCCTCATCCTCATCCTCATCCTCTTCTTCTTCTTCTTCTTCTTCTTCTTCTTCTTCTACTTCTTCTTCAGGCTCAATACTTGGGACAAGACGCCTCTTTCTCCCCTGGTTGACAGCTAAGTCTTGTATATCAACCTCTTCCTCCCCTCTATTTTCCTCAGCATGAGGTATATCGACATCTTCCACGTCCATGGTATCCGACTGTTGTCCCATGTATTGGGGCTTCTCGATTTGGTCCTCTTGGTATGCTGGGTCTCCAACGTTGAATGTATTTCTAGATTTAATCTTGCATACTGCCCACCAGTCAAATCGATCTCTACGACGCCTTGGGTAGCTTGTATAGTAGACTTGAACAGCCTGACTTGCTATCGCAAACGTGTCGGACCCTCTATACCTCCTGCGATGATTTATATCGACGAATCCAAATTGTTTATCGATTCTCCAACCGATATTTGGTCTCGTATCGAACCACTCACATTTGAACATCACAATATGCATATCATATGGGGCACTATATTGTAAATCTACAATCTTCCGAAGCACTCCATAATAGTCAAAGTCCGGCTCGTCGTCATAGATGGTGCCTCTTATGCAAACACCAGAATTCTTGGTATCGAAGCCGTCATTGAGAAATTCGGCATTTATAGCATGCTGAGTTGACTTAAACTTGAAGCCATTAACGACATAGCCTGACAAAGTCTTTGCATGCTTCTTCGGTCCCAATGCCAAATAACGAATGCTCTCATTTATGAGTGTTGTTTCAGGCAATAAAACCTGTAAACATGTATTGATAATTTAAATATTTTAGCTGCATATATTTTAATGGTAGCCGCATAACATATTATCTCAATTACTTACGTATTTACGAAACCAGGACGGAAACGTACAATCAACCTCTCTTTGAAGTCCCTCATCTGTAATATATGGTGTCCTCATTTTGACTTCACCTCTAAATACACTGTTAGAGAGAATAAAAATAAGTGTAGTCACTTAATTCACCAAATTAGAGATTATAACGAGGCGTAGTCACTTACTTCTCCAAATCTCTCACTTCTTGTATGTCACAATTTAACAAGACATATCGGTGAGCGGTATCATACTCATCGTCGGTCAACCACCGTTTCTTACTAGCCCCAATAGGCTTGCCCCTTAAATTGAATATACCTCCATCCTCAACGTCTTCTTCATTCCTTTGAGGTCTATTTCGATTTGTCTCGACATGAGTATCGAAATAAATGGAGCAGAAATTTGACACCTCCTCGATAAGATATAATTCGCATATCGAAGCCTCTATATGAGCCTTGTTGCCAACTTTCTTCTTTAGATGGTGTAGGTACCTAAAGAGACAAATTATCTTGAGAATTAACAATGAATTGTAAAATGCACTTAAATTTCACTTAAATTATATCGATTTTTATTTACCTTTCAAAGGGGTACATCCATCGATAATGAACAGATGCACCGACACGGGCTTCGTATGCTAGATGAATCGGTAGATGCTCCATGCTGTCGAAAAAGCCCGGTGGAAATATTTTCTCTAACTTGCAGATTGTTAAGACAATCTTCTCCTCAAGTTGTACCATATGTTGCACCGTCAGCTTAGTTGAACAGATATCCCTGAAGAATGTAGACAGCTCGGCCAACGGAACCCATACAGCAGAAGGCAACAACTCTCTCAAAGCAATGGGCAGTAATCTTTCCATAAACACGTGGCAGTCGTGACTCTTCATTCCCGTTAGCTTGCGTTCATTGAGATCAACGCATCTAGACAAATTCGAAACATAGCCGTCGGGAAATCTTAAATTAGATATCCACTTGCAGATTATTAATCTATCTTCCTTGCTCAATGTGTATGGCGCTATAGGCTTACTTAATTGTCCACCAGCACCCCTTTGTATCAAGTTCAGATGAGGACGCTTGCATATCTCGGCTATGTCTTGTCTTGCTTTTGGATTGTCCTTCGTCTTTCCTTTAATATCCATTACGGTATTGAAGACATTATCGAACACGTTCTTTTCGATATGCATGACATCAAGATTATGCCTTATAAGATTATCTTTCCAATAAGGCAAGTCCCAGAAGATACTCCGTTTGGTCCAGTTATGGCTTTGTCCGAACCCCTCGACACGATGGTTCGATGGATCTTCCATTGCGGTGGGCAATTCCTTTACAGCTTCCCAAATATCGTATCCCAAAAATCTGGCAGGAGGTTGAGAAAATTCTTGTTTTCCATATCTGAACGCGTCCTTATTCTTTCTCCAAGGATGGGTCGCGGGCAGAAATTGACGGTGACAGTCAAAGAAAGAAGTTTTTCCTCCATGCCTAAGGCGGAACGCCTTACTATTTTCCATGCATATCGGGCAAGACATGTTGCCGTGCGTACTCCATCCCGACAGCATACCGTATGCTGGAAAATCATTGATTGTCCACATGAGTGAAGCTCTCATCTGAAAGTTCTGTTTCCTGGAAATATCATAGGTCGTGACGCCGATCTCCCACAGCTGTTTCAGCTCATCCACCAACGGCTGTAAATATATATCGATGTTATTCGTCGGATTTTTAGGACCGGGTATGATAGCTGTCAGAAACATATAAGGAGTCTTCATACACATCCATGGTGGCAGATTGTAAGGGGTAAGAATGACCGGCCAGCATGAGTACTGAGATCCTGACTGTCCGAAAGGGGCGAAGCCATCAGCACATAGCGCCAGGCGTACATTTCTAGGCTCTGCAGCAAAATCTGGATGACACAAATCAAAATGTTTCCACGCCTCTCCATCCGAAGGATGTGACAATTCTCCTTCGTCCTTTATGCGTTCTTCGCTGTGCCACGTCATGTGTTCTGCTGTATTTAGAGACATATACATCCTCTGCAAGCGCTTCGTGATCGACAAGTAATGCATATACTTGTAAGGACGTCGTTTTCTAGTCGACTTTCCTTTTCCCTGCACTGGCTTGTAACGATCCGCATTACAGAAGCTGCAACTTTCTGATACGCAATTCTCTTTGTAGTACAACATGCATCCGTTGCGACAATAATCTATCTTCTCGTACCCCAGTCCCAGTTGTCGGACCATCATCTTTGACTTGTAGAAGTTTTTTGGTAGCTCTTTTGATTCCTTCGGTAACACCTCCTTGATTACTTCTGTGATCCGATTATAGCAAGCTTGTGGCAAGTTAAAATCAGACTTTATGTTCAACAACCGCATCGTCACTGACAGTGCGGAATGAGTCTCACAACCAGGATATAGAGAAGTATCTGCGTCCTGAAACATGTCATAGAACTCCTTCGCCTCGGGATTAGGATCCTCCGGATCAAAATTAGGCCCTGCCGCATCATACACCATATCTCATGCAAGGTTCTGCAGATCTCCATAATCAACAGAGCATCCGTGGTCTTCGATGACATCCGTTGCAGCATTATCATCAAAAGCATAAGTAGCAGCTTCCGCAGCCTGTCTTTCCGAATATAGTTCACCTTGCGATGACCACAGGCCGTAATTACGTACGAAACCCTTACGGGTCAAATGATCTCTCACAGTCACCACTTCTTCGTAACGTCTATTGTGACATTTAACACATGGACACTTAATTTTGTTACCGTCCATGTACTGAGCTTTGCTCATTGCATAATTAAGAAATACTTCCACACCTGCCTGAAAATCGTCACTCACACCAATTCTACTCTCGTGTTGCCGTTTGTACATCCATGTACGATCAACAAAATAACGACTCATCCTCAATTTGGATGTGAAAATCTGTATCGTAAGACAAACTAAACATAAGAATAGCCCGATACCGATACTCATAAATTTGGATTAGGGTTAGGATGTTAGATATAAGTGAACTAGGTGATGTAGAGTACAATATAGGGAACTGTGAATGGACTGAAAGTTGCACATGAGAAGGTTCAATGAAGGGCCCATAAATGGGTTCACATGATAAGTTAGTAAGAATCCACATCACTATACATACTCCCCCGTCTCAGGAGTGTGTCTGGCTCCTATTTAGAACAGCACAGGTCACAACATGTCCAGAATAGCAAAACAGAGCTCTACAATGTATATCGGTATCGGACTATTCCTACGAGTATTGGTATCGGCGATATCAATACTCGTGTGAATAGGAAATTGCAATATAAGTCTAAGCTATCTAGCTAACATGTATACTTGCATTTACATTGTATCATAACTTGTATCTAGTTACCTTGCTAATCATGTATATACTCTTAACATATATGTGAAGACACTATACTAACATGTATTTAAATCAAGGTTCAAAGTATCGGTATCGGAATCGGTAGTATCGGCGGTATCGGTAGTATCGGCGATATCGGTAGTATCGGTAGTATCGGCGCGCGATATCGGTAGTATCGGCGGTATCGGTAGTATCGGCGGTATCGGTAGTATCGGCGATATCGGTAGTATTGGTATCGGCGATATCGGTAGTATCGGCGGTATCGGATCGAAGTATCGGATGTTTAGTGCAGGGTACGTGACATTGTGAAAGCAATACAAAGTAGCAGTAAAAGGTAATGTGATGCTCAAGCAGCAAGCACAAACTAAATATGTACAGGACATCTTGATGATGGCAATTTCATGACAAGTGCAGTATAAAATTTGTGTTCCTAGCAATATGGGTGGTGCACAGATGCTAGGATATGCATCTAGGGTGTTTAGAGTGTTAAACAAACATGGTATAACCAAAACGACAGACTTCACACCACAGAACAGTGAACACAAAGAATAAATCATAACCCGAGCCTCCCCCTTGGCCAAATAACCCATCAAACCCTCTCCAATTCATATGGCACAGCCCACACATATATAACAGTATATTAGCAACATTATAGACTAATTACAATTGAAAATGGAGTGAGAACCCTGCCCCCATTCCCGACCCCCCCCCCCCCCCGACCCCCCTGCCCCCATTCAACACCCCCCCCGACCCCCCTACCCTCTCCACCCCCCACCCCCCGACCCCCCTGGCCCCATTCAACACCCCTCCCCCGACCCCCCTGCCCTCTCCACCCCCCACCCCCCGACCCCCCTGCCCCCATTCCCCACCCCCCCGACCCCCCGACCCTCATTCCCCACCCCCCCCACCCCCTGCCCCCATTCCCCACACCCCCCCCGACCCCCTGACCCCATTCACCACCCCCCCCCCGCCCTCTCCACCCCCCGCGAAGCCGACCCCCCCCCCCACTCCCCCCCCCCTCCGGCCCCAAAACACAAAATTAGAGAAAATTAGAGAGAGAGAGAGAGAGAGAGAGAGAGAGAGAGACCTGGTAGAGAGAGAGAGAGCCGCGAGAGAGAGAGAGAGAGCCGCGCGCGAGAGAGGGAGAGCCGCGAGAGAGAGAGAGAGTTTTGGGGGGAATGAAAAATTCCTCCCCGTCGGTTCAATTTAAGTTAGGGCACAGAATCTAGCGACGGAATAGCGACGGAATAAATTAGTCGCTAAACCGTCGCCAATTAAAAGGTGTTTTCCGACGGCTATATCCGTCGCTAAGTAGTCGCCAAAGTTCCCGCCAATGTTATAAAGATTTTGCCGCCAACATTTGCGACGAATAAGCGACGAAAAATAATCCGTCGCTAATGTTCGTCGACTTAGCGACGGAAACCAGACAAATTTTTACATTTAAAATTGAAAAAAATTATGTTGTGTTGTCTGTCGCTAATCCGTCGCTAAGATGTCGAAAATTGGTCGCTATTAGCGACGGAATCCTTCCGTCGCTAAAAGTCCGTCGGTAAAGTGGGGTATTTTAGTAGTAAAATCCAAGATAAGGTATAGCAAAAATCATCGATTCATTGTATTATAAAGAAATTCATAGCAAGAAGTTACACAATGGTTTATAATAACAACTAAAGCTACTCCTACTCCTATTCCTAAGTTAAATAATGAGCAGCAAAACAAAAACAAAACAATAATTCTTTTTCTGAAAGACTGAACAAAAGTAGAGAAAACATGTTCAAAAGCATTTAAGGTACAATCTGATAATCATATGCGTCTATCCAAAATTATGGTACTCTAAATCCTCGTCATACTAGTAAGCAAGGCTACGATAATCACAGAGTCTTCGACTAAGGCACATACCTCTAGAATCATGGTATTTAAAATTTTTATGATGCCGCTAGCTTGGCTGCGAAAACCTTAAATTCCCACACCCGAGAAATATATCCAAAATCAGACTATATGTTCTCACCATGCTGGCTAATGTGACTGTAAAAGACTAGATTCCATAACTGAGATGACCTAGCCCATATAATTCCATCTTGACAAAAAATTTTAAATCAACAATGGATACCAAAAATCAAATTTATTAACAAACCAAGAAAGGTAAATATAAAATGTTAAGATCAAATTTTGAGATATTTTATAATGAAATTATCAAGAGTCATCCCGGGAATCTCTCAAGGAATCCTAACTGTGATTGAGTACCTTCAAAAATATATCCTAATCCTACTGCAGGCTGTAGTGATACTCTAGTTCGAATACCACTACACAAACTCGACCTGCATGGGCCACCACTAAAAATGTGTCACGACCTGCACCCTAGAGTAAGGGCACGAGAATTACGTCCAGCCTACGCCGCAGTGTCGGCGGTAGAACGCTGTCCTAGGTCAATCATCTAACAATATATAAGGTACCTGTACAGTATATACACTCCGAATGGAGGTGACATAACAGATACAGTCTCAATCACATCTAAGGTAGAATACGATAAAAGATAGATAGGTAAAACTGAAATCCATAAGAGATACAACAGATAGAAGTCCAAGTGTCTAAGATATCACAAATTCGAAAAAAACCTCTCAAATCTCAAATACAGTAATCCATAAAGTAAATACAACTCAAGACAACTGAAAATAAAATAAGAAAAACTTTAGCTATCTATTTCAACCTCTACTGTGTCTCCTCTAGGCTAGCAGGTAACCTCCAAGCTATCTGTAAAATTTATCAACAGGTCCAGTCAGGACGGGAGCGAGCACAGTACATCTCATGCAGTTCATAATATGACAGGATATATAAATATGTAATAGAGTAAGATACATGAAACACTGAGAATATACATGAGTAAAAGAGAAGACTGTAATAAAATATCTACTATAAGTAAAGAGCTACAGTGAACTAGTGATTTAGAGTACAAGCTAGACATATGAACGGCTTGATAATAAACATGAGAGTTTGCACATGACTACACTACTTTAGAAATTGTCCACATGACTATTTATACTCCCCCGTACCCCAATCAATATACAAGGATCCAGACAGGTTATGTTATTGCACATGATATCACATGGGGGCCCATAAATGGGTGCACATGAATGTAAACATGGGGGCTCCATGAACATGAGAGTACATGAATTACGAGAGTGCACATGAATGGTGAAAGTACAGGAATACATGATGAAAGTGAAACGCAGCACATGACATGATGTAACCGATGCTCCCGAGGGGGATAACATCTCATGAAGGGATCCATATAGTACCAATCCGTGTTAACAACGTGACAGCATCAAGTAAAGTAATCTAGAGCATAAATGTAAATCCTATCAAGTATGAAACGGTCAGAGAATGTACTCACCTCGATTTGGTTGGAGTCGACGTGCACGACACGAACGTGTCGACACGAGGTAGGTACTGCTGCTATGCTCCACAAGGTGGTCCCAAACGATGACACGGCAAATTCTACTCAGTCCAAAAAAGTCCAAAAAGCCTATTTTTGTATAGAGAAACCCAAAATCAGAGATCGACAGGATAATTGAATTTAAGGAATAGAAAACGACTATTATAGTCGTGAATTAAGATTTCTTAATCGACGCAATTTCATTAATTAACTATAACTACTTCAAAATTAGTTTTAATGATCGAAAACTATTAGGCAAATAGATATTTTAGAAAATACGGAAATATCACATTAGGTCAAAAAAATCACATTTGAGATATCGTTAAAATAATGTAATATCTATATATTTGGTCAAAACAATCCTTTGAAAATATCTAAAATACTATAAATATACATATTTAGTCAAAATCTATTTATAAAATGGTTGCTAATTAATCAAACAATTTATAAAATATTATTTGATAAATTATTAGCAGATGTCCAAAAATAACTTACTAACTAAAATATTGATAACAAAACATAACCCAAAACTTAACTAAACAATATTTAACTAAAATTTTTAATTTAAAATACACTAATTATATATTTAATCACAGTCATACTAATTAGTCCAAATCTCCCAACCCTAACTTCTATTTCTAACCCATACCATCTATAATCACAATAATAACAACTGTAATTAGTGTCATAACCTTAATAATTTTTATTATAAAAAAACTAATGTCTAATTATCCTAAATAAATATGGAAGAGGGGTGACTGTTGACCCATACAATCCAACAATTCTAAATTTAGAAATTACCCAACCACTCGAACCATTAAATCCCATCAGTCACATTAATGTAAATGTTTCCATTAATCACTATTAAAAGCTAAGAGAAACCAAAAGGGGGCCAAGTTGAGTTGCTGCTCATTACACGTTCTCTTAAATTAGAAAATGAAAGGGGGAGAAGCAAGGAGAGAGAAGGGGAAAAATGGAAGTCTTACAGTGGGGTGTCGACGGGGGCTCGACTGCGTGGAGCAGGCGCAGCGGCGGCCAGAAAAATTTACTGAGGAAAATATCGGCAAGGACCGACGCTGGCTGCGGGCACGCACGGATCGAGCGGCGCCGGAGCCGATCGAGGGAGATGCCGGCAATCGGAGGCACAGTGGAGGGTCATCGGACGGTGACAAGGGCCGGGCGCCGATCTGGTGGTCGCCGGACGGAGGGCGACGACGGCGAGGGGATCGGGTAAGACGTTCACTCTTTCTCTCTCTCTCTCTCTATCCGAGATTGTGGTGGCATCGATGCCTTTAGCAGCGGGCGTGTCGTCTACGGGACGCGTCTGGAGGTGGTGGTAGTTGTGTTTTACGGGCAGCCGGAGTTAGAGAATGGGGCGACTATGGGGGTGGCTGGTCTGGCGACCTTGGTGGTTGCTCAGGCAGTGGGGTTCGGACATGTGTGGCCGGAGGTGGTGGTGTTTTGGCTGTGATAGTGGTGGTGATGCCTTCGACGATGGTGGTGGTTGGATGTAGTCGGGAGTTCTGGCGATGGCCGCGGAGATGGTCGGGTTGGCTTGGACGGACAGGGGGCACAGGGATGGCGGTTGAGTTGCCTAGGGATGTGTGTAGGGAGTTTGGAAGTGTGGCGGCTGTAGCTAGAAAATAGGTTTAGAAATTTCTAGGTTTTTGGGATTGGGTGTAAAAACATTGGGAAGGGGATCTATTTATAGGATAGAAGGGAAACCCTAAGAAAATGTATATATAATAGGAAATTAGGAAATTTAGTGGAAAACTAACATACTAACCACTAACTGCTAACATTATCCATCTGTTGATTAATTAGTACTCAATAATTATTAGCTATAAATTAATAAATTAATTACTAGTTACCACTAATTTAATAAATGGCTAATTATAATTTAGCCAAGATTTTCTAATTACTAAAATAATTCTAATTTATTCACTAATTATTTATATATATATATATATATTTAACAACCATCTATTTAGTAAATAAATATATTTTGAAATTTCGAAATTCAATAAATGTTTCTCCATATAGAACAATATTTAAAACTTATTGATTTTAAGGAATGGATAGAAAAATTCTAATAGGATAAAATTGTATAAAATAGTAAACCAAAACCAACAAGGACCGATAGCAATTACGGTCGAAAGTGTTTTCTCAAAAATTAGAATTTACATGTTTTTCGAGATTCAGAAAATTCGGAGTTTTGAAAAATACAAAATAACATAAAAAAAATTTTAAGAAATCAATTAACGGAGGTTACAATACATGATCAACCCTAGGATTTGTCAATCATGTAACAGCCCGTAGGCAGACAGAAATTAAAGTTTCAACACGAGCTAACACTTGCTCGGCGGCTAAACGCCTCAAAAGAATAATTTACAATAAAGTGGGAGAGCAAAATAAGAAACCCACTCATTGTCAAGATTACGTCTGGTGTTCACCATCTGGCTGGAAGGCAAGAAGATCCTCGAGAGCTACTCCGAAATCTGGCCATACAAAACCAGCTGGGTGAGACCCCAGAAAGAGCAAGTGCCACAAGGGAGGCTTCACTTAAGAACTAAAACCAGCATATTAGCACATGATATATAAAGGATAACGAAAAACATGAGTTAGAGAAAACAGGGTGATAAACGATAAGATAACTAAAGGACTATTCCAGTAACCAAGTTACAACCCGTAAACCAAACAAGGACCGGGGTTGTAACCCTTCACCTGAACAGAACTTAGTCTCTAACCAATTATCGAATAAGTAAAGCATGACAGTAACAGGCTGAAGTAACCATGTACTGGTCTTGTCTAGGCAAGACTAGACTAGACTCCATCCATCAATCATGGCCAAGCAATGAGTACGGCTTGATACTTTAACTAACTAGGGTTATCACAAGCCTAGTTATTAACAATATGCATTGAGATGTTCCAACAGCCATAAGCCCTGCTGACTTAATCCAGGTTATCCAGTTGCAGGTTGAAAGAGTTAGATTAGGTGACTTGGAGGTACAACACATGACAGTGTGCTGGAAATGTGCCATACTCGATGGCAGGCTACAAGTCCAATTAAAGCGCCCAGATAACGGGACTGCCTGTAGCTAGGAAATCTCTTTATGGACTACTTAATTAATCTAGTCATTATCCTAGTCAGATTCAGTATGAATCTCTGACCGTGGTAACCAGGAATCCATGTCCTAGACATGATGCAAGATGAGACATGTAGCTTATACAAGCACAAACACCCACGATGTCAAGACAAAAGTTACTTAGCAAGTCAAGATAGTCGTCGCAATAGAATATCAAGATTATCATGTTAGGTTACTTATCAAGTCAAGAGTGCGTCATAACGGACCACCATCAAGAATTATCATGTCAAGTTACTTGTCAAGAGTGCACCACGACAGGTCACTATCAAGAATTATCATGTTACTTGATACTTGTTAAGAGTGCACCTTAACAGGCCACTATCATGTTCTATCCTTACATTATCATGAATGAGAGAAACTTGCATAAAATAGCTAGTAACATATTCTTGAAGCTAAGGAAAAGATTTACAACTTTCATGTTTTGAGTTTTTTAAGATTTTAGCTACAAAACAGCTCAAAGAGGCAAAAACAGTCATTTGGAGTGACCTGTGCACAAGTTGCGCGAGCAAAACTGCCCACGGCGCACGTTGCGTGCAAGCACAGAGCACGCTGCATGGCAGAAAATCGCGCGGGCGTACGGTCGTACAAGTTGCACATTGCGCCCGGGCAAAATCACCCACGGCGCACGTTGCGTGCAAGCACGACACGCGGGCGTGTGGCAGAAACTCGCGTGGCCGCACGGCCGCGCAAGTGGCACGTGCGCGCGAGTAAAAATTTCCACGGCGCATGTTATGCCAGAGCGTGCGGCAGAAAATTGCACGGCCGTGCAAGTTGCACGTTGCGCGCAGGCAAAATCGCCCTCGACGTACGTTGTGTGCAAGTACGGCGCACGGGCGTGCGACAGATAATCGTACCGCCGCGCAGTCGTGCAAGTGGCCTGCACGCACGAACAAAAATGCCCACGACGTACGTTGTGCGTAGGTACGGTGCACGTTGCGCGCAGGCACGGCACGCAACACGCGGCAGCGAAGACACTGCGCGCGGCACTGTTCATCGTCCCGACAGCTCCAAAAGGTGTGGGGAACCCATGAACACGAAAATGGCATAACTTGCTCATACGAAGTCGAAATCAAGCGGTTCAAAAGCCAAAATTGGGTAGAATTGAATTTCCTACAACATGGAACCATTAGATCTCAAAAATAACCAAGTTTCAGAGATCAAAACCAAGAAAAATCAAAAAAGTTAAAAACTTAGATTTACAAGAATCCATCCGTCAAATCCAAAAATATCAAGTTCTAAAGAGGCATAGAATCAAGTAAGAAAGAGAATGGAACAATAAAACTTGAGATCCATGATGAAACAAGTTGCACTTGCCTAGGGCTTGGTAGGTAGGAGGAGGAAATAGAGAAGATGAAGAAGTAAATGTAAATAATGGAGGAGAGAGAAGGAGTTGTTTTTTATACAAAATCTCTCCATCTTAAACCAAAACAAACCAAGCCAAGCCAAGTCAAATTGAACCGAACCAAATTAAAATAAACTAAGTCAAGATTAAACCAAGACTAGGCTAAGCAAGACAAGTCTAATTACGGTCCACCTGACAAATGTCAGAAATCCGTATACGTATACTGAAAATACGTACAACAAAAAACGGGAGTGACAACTCTACCCACCTTAAAAGAATTTCTTCCTCGAAATTTAATCAAGAGGCTAGAGGTGTCGGGGCGAGCTACACTAATACTGGCAATCTATGACTAGCAGTCAACCAAGCAATCATTCATGCAAGTAAGAAAGTAAAAGCATAAGGCATAAGAAAAACATTACACCTTATGAGTCAAACAGGTATGGATATTGCAATCGGATATTATCCTCACGTTTCGAGGTTGACTCACCCAAAGAGTGGTGACCCCAAGCAACACGGACTAAACTAGTAGTCTTGTTCTTGAGTACCTTTTCTTTTCGGTCTAATATAGACACGGGCCTTTCCTTATACGAACGGTTGGTACCAATAACCAATTCCGAATGATCAAGGACATGACTCAGATCTGGGATATACCGTCATAATTGGGATACATGGAATACATCATGCACCTCACATAACAACGACGGAAGAGTGAAACGATAGGACACATCACCTACTCGCTCAAGGATATCGAACGGCCCTATATACCTAGGACTAAGCTTTTCCCGCAGGCCGAATCGAATGACGCCACTGGTAGGCGAGATCCTAAGGAACACGTGGTCGCTGACTGAAAACTCAAGGGAACGTCGATGAGAATCGACCCAATGGCGCTGGCGATCTTGGACAACTCGAAGATGATCTATGACTTGTCTGACCACCTCGATTGTCTGCGTAATCATCTCTGGATCAAGCATCTGTCTCTCGCCGACATTATCCCAAGCAAAAGGTGATCTGCACTTCCTGCCATACAGTGCTTCAAAGGGTGCCATCTGGATACTGGCCTGGAAACTGTTGTTATAGGAGAACTCCATGAGATGCAGGTGATCTTCCCATGAACCATCAAAGTCGAGGGTACATAATCGCAATATATCTTCAAGAGTCTGGATCGTGTGTTCTGACTGACCATATGTCTGCGAATGATAAGCTGAACTGAACTTGAGACGAGTCCCCAAGCTCCTTTGAAGACTTCGCCAAAAGTGTGATATAAATCTCGAATCTCTGTCGGATACAATACTGATTGGTACTCCATGCAACCTGACTATCTGCCTGAGGTACATCTCTGCAAGCTGATCCGTCGACTGGCTAATTCTGAAAGGGATAAAATGAGCTACCTTGGTGAGTCTGTCAACTATAACCCAGATAGCATCTCTTCCAGTTGGGGATTTAGGTAACCAAGTTACAAAATCCATGGTAATGTGCTCCTATTTACATTCTGGGATCGGTAAAGGTTGAAGAAGTCTAGCTGGTCTCTGATGTTCAGCTTTAACTTGTTGGCAAACTAAACAATGAAAGATAAACCGGGCTATCTCCCTCTTCATGCCATTCCACCAGAAATGCTGACAGATGTCTCAGAACATATTCGTGCCACCGAGATGAATTGAATACTGAGAACTGTGAGCCTCTGCCATTATCTCCTGTCTGATATCACTACTGGGTACACAAAGACGCCTCCTATATAGGAGAGTACCATCTTCGTGAATACATAACTCTGGTCTTCGTCCTGCTTCATACTCTGCTTTGAGCCGCTGAAGCTTAGAATCTGTTGATTGTGCCATCTTGATAATCTCAACTATGCTGGACTGAACTTACATGCTGGCCATCAATGCCATATTGGTAGGAAGAACTACTTCTACTCCCATCTAATAAAGATCTACTAATAACTCTGGCTGTGCTGTTAGAAAATAAGCTCATGCTCTTCTGCTCAACGCATCTGCAACTACGTTGGCCTTTCCAGGATGATACTGCAGGTTGATGTCATAATCCATCAGTAACTCTAACCACCTTCTCTGATGCATATTGAGATCCTTCTGGGTAAACACATACTTAAGACTCTTATGGTCGATAAAAATCTCCACCCGATCTCCATACAAATAATGCCTCCACAACTTGAGTGCGAAAGCCACCGCTGCTAATTCCAAGTCATGGGTTGGGTAATTCCTCTCATGATCACGAAGCTGACATAACGAATAAGCTACTACCATACCATGTTGCATCAAGATACATCCCAATCCTCTGCCAGAAGCATTATAATAAACTGAAAATCCTCCAGTCCCATCTGAAAGCGTGAGAATGGGAGCCATCATCAATCTTTGCTTCAACTTCTCGAATGAACTCTGACACTCTGCTGTCCAAGTAAACTGTACATCCTTGCAGGTCAACTGCATCAATGGTGCAGAAATCCGAGCAAAGTCTGACACAAACTGCCGGTAATAGTCGACCAATTCTAGGAAACTCTGAACTTCTGTGACGATGCTAGGTACTGGCCATGTCTCTATAGCCACTATCTTCTGAGGGTCCACTTCCGCTCTACCTCTGGTGATGATATGACCTAAGTACGAAATACGATCAAGCCAAAACTCGTACTTGCTAAACTTCGCGTACAACTGGTGCTCCCTGAGAATCTGAAGGACTACTCGGAGATGTTGCTCATGCTCTTCTTCATTCTTGCTATAGACTAAGATGTCGTCTATAAACACTATCACAAACTGATCCAAATAGCGCATAAAGATACGATTCATAAGGTCCATGAATACAGCTAGCGCGTTGGTCACTCCAAATGGCCTAACAAGGAACTCCCAATGTCCATATCTAGATCTGAATGCTGTCTTCGGGATGTCTTATTCTCTGACTCTAATCTGATGGTACCCGGACCGCAAGTCAATCTTCGAGAATACTGCTGCTCTACTGAGTTGATCAAATAAATCATCTATCCTTGGTAGGGGATATCTGTTCTTGACCGTTACAGAGTTCAAGGTACGATAATCAACACATAATCTTGATGTACCATTCCTCTTTTTTTACAAGAAGCATCGGGGCTCCCCAAGGTGATCCACTAGCATGAATGAATCCCTTGGTTCTGAGTTATTCAATCATCTTGTACAGGATCTCCAACTCTGATGGTGCCATTCTGTAGACTCTCTCTGACACTGGTGCCATCCCTGGAATCAAGTCGATAGTGAACTCTATCTCTCTCTCGGGTGGCATACCTGGAAGCTCTTCGGAAAACACATCAGAAAAATCTTCTACTACTCTGCGAAATTGAACTACTTCTGCTACTGCCATCCATAATACTGGTGGAGAAGGTTCTACTTCGCCTCTGGAAAATGAAAACTCTGGTTCGCCTGGAATACCAAAAATAATCCTACCAATATGGCAGTCTATTCTTGCATATTGATCCTTCAACCAATCCATTCCTAGGACCACATCATAGTCGGCCATCGAAAATTCTATCACTCTAGCGGGGAACTCTTTACCGCTAACTACGATTCGACACGAAGAATAGACTCTATCCACTCCCACAAGACCACTACCAGTAAGTATATCGAGCCTTACTGATAATGACTCGGGCTCTAGTCCTATCCGTGTTGTGAATCGTCCAGACATAAATGAATGCGATGCACCCAAATCAAATAATACTGATGTTGGAAAAGAGTTGACGAGAATGGTACCTGCCACCATCTCATCTGATGCCAATTCTTCTTCCACGGTCAGAGCCATAGCCTGTCCTTGTCCTCTTGGTACTGGTCCCCTCTGCTGGTGACCTCTCTACCTGTTCTGAATCTGAACCTGGGCATACTGTAGAGCCTGAGGCGACAATGGCCTCGAAGGCTGGTACTACTACTGTACTAGTGCTAGACCTCTAACCGAGGACTAGTTAGGTTTGACGATGATAAACTGGCTCTATTCAGACAGGACCCTATCTTGTGGTCCGGTGCCCCACAAGCCAAGCACAATCCCTGTGCTTTAAGAAATTCTGATACTACATGTCCTGGCTTTCCACAATGGGTGCAGCCTATTGCGGAAGACTGCTTCTGCTTTGGCTGCTGAGGATATGTCGGTGTCGAGTGTTGAACCGACGAAACTGTGGTCGCCCTCCTAGGAGCTCCAATTGTTAAAGCCCTAGCTACTGGGGCTGGCACTAATGACTGGGATATCTGCCCATGAGACCTCTTCCGTCCTTCGCTTCTATCTACAATCCTCTGAAAAGTATACTCATGCCTCTTCGCTGCTCGCAAGACGGCATCAAACGTTTTGTGCACAAACTTCTCCACTGATATAATGATCTCTAGGTGGAGCCCCTGCTGGAATCGCTGGGCTCGATCCAATTCAGTTGCCACCAAGGTAGAAGCAAACCGACTGAGTCTAGAAAACTCGGCCGCATATCCATCGACCGTTCTCCCCATCTGCTTAAAATTAGTGAATCTCGTCTGCAGATCATACCGAGCTACTGCGTCGAAGTACTTGGTCTGGAACTTGTCGCTGAATATCGCCCATAAGACAGGCATCGCCAAACCCACCGCTAGTATCGCCCATGAGGTACGGGCTAAGTCCAATAATTATAAGCGCACAACGGCCACCTTCTCATCCTCAGGAATTGTCACGACCCGTACCCGCTTTTCGGATACGAGCCGTGTCCAAGCCCAGCCTACGCCACAATGTTGGCAGTAGAACGCTGTCTAATATACACAAGTCACAGAATCTGTAACCAACATGGCAATCTAGATCTCATCCACAGAATAGTAAAAGATACAATTAAGATCAGTGAACTGGATAATATATAAAATGAACTGAAATGTTTCCAAGCTATCAAGAATCCAAGTCTCGTTCGGTGGATACAAATCCACTACCAATAGACAAAAATAAAGTAAAAGACATAAAATAAAATAAACTTTGTTAAACTAGGCTGTACATCAAATTCATCTTCACTGTAGTAGTACCGTGGTCTGAAACTGGCTCAAACCCGCTCGTGTGCACCTGGCTCAAACCCAGCTAAACCTAAATAGATCATCAAGTCCTCAGAGGACTAGCAAGATACATAATATACAGGCCTTTCTAACAGTTTATCATGCAAGAAGAAAATCTAGGATAAAACAGAAAAAGACTAAGCAATACTGATACATGAATATGAACAACTACGCGTAAATAAACTGCTGGAAGAAAAACAAGTGAACACGAGATCAACGGATAACCAAACCCTTGCCCCTAGTGTAGACTTGCAGGTTTAAAACTAATCACTAACCCTCGCCCCTAGTGTGGACTCACAGGTTAGTTCAAGGCAATCACCCTCGTCCCTAGTGTGGACTCGCAGGTGCAAACATTCAACCCTCGCCCTAGTGTGGACTCGCAGATTAAGAAAATGACAAATAGGAAATAGCAGTTCAACTATAGCACAATTGTTTGCCATTGATTGTAAAAGAATAAAATAATTATCGGAGGACTGAACTTAGACTCACAATACAAACTCGCTTGTACAAAGAAAGCCTAGGGACAAAAATCTAGGTACAGCAATCTAAGTATAATTATTTATTTTAGATTCTAGGGGGTGACGGTAGAGGCTCGGGAAAGCGATGGCGGCTCTGCCTTACTCCTTGGACGATCGGGTGCAGCCTTGGCTCTGTAGAAGAAGTACTTGGCGTTGATGAAGAAATGCTCTCTTTATTCTCTCTGGATCCGAGGGGGGTGTGCTCTCTCTCTCTCTCTCTGCTTGTCTCTGTCTGTCTCTCTGTATCTTCTCTTCTCTGTTTTACAAGGGAATGGCACCTTGCTATTTATAAGAGTGGGGGGCATCATTAGGGTTTGCAATGATTGTCCATTCTCAAAAGCCGGCAGCTAGGGATCGATGAATCTGGGCCGCTCATCTTGAATATAATAGATCTGGGCAATTAATGTGATTGCATCAAATCTTTCTGGGTAATTAATGATGATTGACATAAATCCCCATGATTTGTTATGCCAATCTTGAATTTTCAGCCACGTGTCATTGATTTGCTAGATTGCAAATGATCTGATTTGATCCCAATATTTTATTAGGATTTATTGATGGATTTCGGTCGATTTAATGCCACGTGTCCCATTATCATGCCACGTGTCCTAACTGCGAGCCACTTAGAAAATCTGAGCCGCATGAGGACTACTCCCCATTGAGCCGCATAAGGCTGGCCACGTGTCAAGGCTGCTTGGGAGTGTCCCCTGAATATTTGAACCGTATGGTGGTGATCTGAGCTGCATGAGCGTAGGTGACCGCATGGTGGGTGCTTTCTTCGTGAGCCGCATGGAGATAGTCCTCGTGAGCCGCATGGAGATAGCCTTTGCTTGAGCCGCATAGGGTAGTTCTTTGTGAGCCGCATGGGATAGCTTCTGCCTGAGCCGCATAGGTGGCCTCTGTCTGAGCCACATGCGACGGTATACGTGTAAAGGACGCATGAAGGTTTCTGGGTTCCTGGGGATTGTGTCAGAGATCTCCTTCGTTTCCCTAGGAGTCTGCCATTATGATAGAGTCATTATTGCACCTTTCTGTCATTGGTCAGAGCTGTCAGCCGTCAAGGCATTAAATACAGTAGAAGACAAAGGAAAGAGGTGTTGAGGACCACGTGGCTCCTCTCTGGGCCGCATAGATGCTTGAGCCGCATGGTCCCTGAGCCGCATGAGCTCTCTGAGCTGCGTGGAGATCCTTGGCCGCATGGAACTTTCTTTATTCTTTTCCATGCTTCTACAAGACCCCCTTCAAAGTTTTTAATTTACAAAATTGAAATATTTTGAATAAGAAGCATAGCTGTGTATAAACTCTTCTGGCCGCATATGATGTCTTTGCCGCATGGATGTCCCAACCGCATAGCCTCCTCAGCCGCATTGGTTAGTCAACCGCATAGATTTTTTGGCCGTATGGGCTGTCTGGCCGCATGAAGCTCCTTGCCACGTCATCCTATCACGTATGCAAATTTTTTTGCATTAATTGTTGTTGATTCGCCGTCAGTTTTAAGACCGCTTTTTGGGGAAGGATCCCAAGAGTTTGGCCTTTATGTCAGTCGGCTCGTCTTGAGAACCGAAGGGTCGGTCACTGTACGTGGATCGAGGCGCCTCTCTCTTGCCTATAAAATGTGAATGTGCTCAGTCGGAGAGACTTCTTCACTCTTTCTCTTTCGTCTTCGGCTCAAATTTTCTTCCTTAGTCTTCCTTCTCCGATCGTCGGTACGATAATGGCCCCCAAGTCTTCCAAGGTTGCTTCTGCTGCTGCAAAAGACAAGAAAGCGGCCTCCTCATCGACCACTATGCCTGAAGTACACCCCGATGTCCGTCCTGGTTTTAAGGGTAAGGATTGGACTAAATGTTTTGAACCATAAATCCCATGGCTCTGTTGCATGATTTATGCACAAGCCTTCATCCTTCGTCTTCATTGAACTGCCCAAGTTTAATCATGACGAAACCGCTCTCGTATTCGAGCCGCATGGGGTATGCCCTGTGTTTGAGCCGCATGAGAAGGACGAGCCGCAGGAGCACTTTCTGGATTTGAACTGCATGAAGTCTCATTTAACCAAGACCGTGTGTGCTCCTGACGAGCTGAATTGCAGAAAGCTTCACTAAGTCATGCCGCATAAGCTCTTCTGCTAAACAGAACCGCATACGTTCAACTAACCACATAAGTTCTATCGGAGCAGTGCTGTATGAAACCCAACGGACTCGGGCCGCATAAGGCTGTGTTGGCCCGAGCCGCATAGGCTCCATCAAAGTCGTGCCGCATAAACCCAACTGAATGTGGGCTGTATAAGGCTTCGTTGATCCGAGCCGCATAGGCTCACAGGAGCTTCTTTTTAAGAAACTTTTGTTTTAACCATCTTTTAATCCTGTTTCTTTTGTCTACTTTCAGTGAATCTGCCAACCAATCCGGCAGGAGAGCTTTTGGTGGGTTCAGTACAGTATGCTGTGGGTGTGCGGCTCGATGGCTTAGTTCGACACGTGTCGGATCAGCTTTCCGCTGTTGAGCCTTTGGAGAGGTTAGGTGCTATCAATAACCAGCCTTTCCACTTTCTTTGTACTATGATGAACTCGGGGAGACTGGAAAGAGAGTATCTGAAACCAGTCTTTCTCTTCGGAGATGCTCTATCCATAAAAAACCCTCGAGTGCTGGACATCTCTGAGAACTGGAACTTTACTGTGGATCGGGTGGAGATCCACATTCCCGAAATGGAACGTCTTTTTCCCCTTTCGTGGTTCAATATGGTACCGCTGAGCAGGCAGATGGTGGGCTCCCTAACTCTGACCCAATCGGGGATGTTCGTAGGCAACATCCACTATAATAGGAATATGAGATCGGCATGTGCGAGCAGAGACTCGGTTAGTCGAAGTGTGATGGGACTGATTCCGGGCACCTTCATAAACGTATATGGTCCCAATTTCACTTTTACTCTGGCCGATACTTTCCTGAATCAGCTCGCTCGCAAGGGGTCTTATCCTGTTGGCAGGTTGTCGCTGTTGAACTGGATAAACCCCATCCCTACGTGGGTCAACCTGACCTCATGAATTCTGAGGAAATACGAAGAATTCTTTAGGGAGATTGACCTCTATTATGCCATCCGGGGCACTTGTTACGGGTTACCCATCAACAAGCCGTTGTTCATGGCCCTTTTGGAGATGTATAACCGGAGAACAGGAACTTTCTTCGTGCCCGGAGGGGAGTTGGGACTTGCTTTCCATGAAATACATGCTGTTTCTAAGCTGCCGTGGGGTAAGGCCTTTGAAGTATACACCCCAACAAACGAGGAACTCGAGGATCTGGATCGCCGATTCCTGGGTTTCATCACCGTGTACCAGGAACTGCTGTTCCGCTACAGCATTTGTCACCAGACTGCTATCAAGAAGAACAATAGCTCAGAAGGGAATGCCTCGTATACCATATTCTGGGTCGCGTATCTCTTCAAATTCAGTCCCTCCGACCGAGTTTCTTCCCGGGGTCCTCAAACCCAGGAGGAGGTAAAGGACCTGATGTCGACTGCCAAGAGGTCGAGGTCCACCAAAGACAGATTTGGGAGTCGTACTAACTCCTTCAGCTATTTCCACCACGGTACCCGGCAGATGACTGAGAAAGCACTCTTGGCCGGGTTTTTGATGGTGTAGCTACGGAACTGCGTAGTCTCAGGGGGGGCTGGTTCTATTGAAAGGATCAGCCGCCACTTCATTCTCCCGACCGTGAAGCTGGTCTTCAGGGTTAGGCTGGCCCTTCTTTCAGCCATGGTGTGTAGCATACACTACAGCCTCCGTGCCTTTTCGTCCAAAGTCATTGCTCGCGAGACGACACTGGACTTTGAACGAATAGAACTACCCTACCATTATTTAATGGGTTGGCTATTGATACATTATCGGTCGTTGATGAGGCCTGGAGCAGACGATGGCGTTACCGATGATGACGTATTCCTTTTCCGATACCGTCGTCAGCCTTGGGAATTCGATACCATGCCAGCCTGTCGGAGGGCGTTGGCAAGAGTAGATGGGCCCGACTTCTTTGTGTCTGTCCTTCAATTTATCGCTCGAGAAGTGAGGGGTGTACATGTTGATGGCATTGAACCTCTCCTGCTCTTATCTAAAAGATGCTTCTCTGGCTGCACAATATTCGTCCGGCACACTTGGTATATCGTTACCGCAATAACGTGTACCTGGAGCCTTACTTGCCCAGTAGGTTCTCCCGTCAATTCGGGTACAGTCAGCTGTTCCTTGATTGTCCCAGTACTTGCCTAGGCTATGAGGGCAGTATTCTTGACGGTATCAGGGTGTGGCATTATTACAACGCGGTTCATACCCGGGCTAACTTCTCGGTCCCCGACGCTAATACGCAAGGGAAGCTTTTGTACATGGCGGCCCTTTATCATGTTACGGCGAGCAAACCTCCCGTAAATTTTGATATGAGCACCAGCTTCATTGTCGGGACTGGCTTGGCAGAGAAGCCCGAGGGTTCCAAGAAGAGGAAGAAAAAGGTGAATACGGTTCCTATGCCGGACTCGGAGTCCACGACGGCAGGCGAAGAGGAAGATGGGCAGGATGCCGATGATTCGTCCCATTCCTCAGACGATGAGGCAGAGGATTAGCCACCTAACGTGCCGGACGATGTGGTTGCGCGGCAGCCGCCTGCTGGGCCTGGTCCTTCGCGCAAGCGAAGCAGGCGTATGTCTACTGATGATAGCATAACCTACTCCACCAAGCGAGCTGCGGTAAGACGCCGCAGGCTATTTATTGATGATATTGGTGCTGTTTCTGAGGTAATTTGAATTTCCACTACCTTTTCCTTCTTTTTCTAAACTATGGCCTAATCATCTTCTTTTACTCTTTGTAAGCGTCAGAGGAGTCGGTTTCTCGGGATCCGGCTACTGAGGTCGATCCGGCCCTGACCACTTTGGTTGATGATACGTGTACCGCTATCATTTCCGTTGGGGTTCTTCCGGAGGCGGTCGAGGAATCCCACCTTGCTGAGACCTCCACCCATGGGGACGGGGGTCCTACTGCACATGTCCCTGAGATAGCTGAATTTCAACGAGATTATGCTGAACTGGCTAGCTCCCTTTCAGGAGTGGCTGGGGTAGAGAGACCAATTGAATTCAACTTGGAAGTCGCGGACGGGAAGACTATGTCAACCGCGAGCGAGCTGCGGCCTTCCTGCTCCTCCCCTGGTAAGATAAGTCGAATCTTAACTTGTAAGGAGGCCTACCTGCTCTATCATCATATCCTTCGGGTTACGTCGATTGATGGTTGCTTTGGACGTACAGGTCCCGCCCCTTATTGCCGGTGATGGACATTATCGGGATGGACTCTACCGGAGGAGATCTGGTGGAAGCACGTGTGCCTCCTTCTCTTTCCACCTACATTGAAGGGCCTCCTGCTGGTTCAAGTTCGGGGGCTCAAGTGGTGGCACAGCCTAGGCAAGGAACAATGCCTCCTGTGTCCTCCTCCGTGAACATGGTTTCGGGGGTTGACCTTTCCGCCTTGCCCAGTATCTAAGCTCTTCGGGCGGCGAAAGAGGATATAGCCGCTATCCATGCATCTTTTTGCACGGGATTTGTTTCCCTGGTGGCGGGGATGGCAAGTTCTGATGCTACTCCTTCGACATTGCCGGCCATACTCCCTTTGATGCCATCCTCTACAGAAGCTTTGGATGAAGTGTCCCAGGATGTGGTTGACAGCTTTCACCGCCACCTGAAGAGAGGAGTCGAGGCAGCCGTGGAGAAGGGAACTCCCTTTGCTATGGCCCGTCGGTGCGCCGGTGGCCAAATTGATATCCTTAGAACACTCCCCGGTGGGGCGGGGTTAGCTGCGCTCCTGGAGCCTAAGCTATTAGAGGCCAATCGTCTTGTGGCCCAGTTTTATGTGTTGCAGCAAGCTGATCTGTCCCCAGCGATAGATCAAGAGCGCGCCTTCCTCATAACCGCGATGGAGAAGGTAAGTCTTGCTCGGGAGTCGATCAAGCCGTCTATACTGAAGGACCGCCGTGATCTGTCTCAGTTACACGATCAATGGAGCCGCAGAAGTGAAGATTACATGGCTCGGGAGGCGGCCGCCTCCCGCGGGGTAATTGACACCAGGGAGCAGATCCTCGAGCTCCAGAGAAAGCAGGCCTTCCTAGAGTCCGAGCTCGAAGCTGCCCGTACAGAGAAGGGGCTTGCTATCCAGGAGGCTGACAGACTTAGTCGAGCTTCTGCCAATCTGGAACTCGCCCTGAAGAAGATGGAAGATGACTGGCGGGCATATATGCACTTGGGTGATACGGAGCAGTTGTCCCAGGAAGCTGAACGCCGAGCTAGACAGCGACTTGAGCGGGGGACCACCTTAGTGAGAAACCACCTCCTGGAGTTGTGTAATGTCGAACTATAGTCGGCCTTTTCTTCTTTTGTTCCTGTTCTCCTTTTCTTTTCTTTTTGAGAGGGACGTGGTCCCAAAACATGTAATGCTTTTTGGCTTCCAAATAAAAGAGTATGTTTTATTTTACCCTTTATTTGTACTGCTTGTTGTGCTTGTGGTGTTAAGGTGGCGTTTGTCCCGAAAGGGGAAACTTTTTGTGGACCTGTTACCCTTGGCATACCTTGGTTTTAGGTACGGATAACAAGTTTGATGGGGATACCTAGAACAATTCAACGGCAAGGTGATTATGGATGTTCCGGGTATCGGGAGAGAGAATGCCATGGAGCAGCTGGGCTCCCGGGACATGATGAAGAGTGGTGGGTCTGTACTAAGAAACTTAGCAAAGGACATTTGTGGGCCTATTACCCTTGGCATACCCTGGTTTAGGGTACGGATAATAAGACGAGAGAGAACCAACATACTTTATCAGAGGTAATAAGGATATGGCAAGTACGAAGGTTTCACCGTAGAGTCTTCCTACTCAGAGGTAATGAGGACATGGCAGGAGTGGACTCAACGGGCGATATTTCTGGTCAACAGAGGACATTTGTGGGCCTATTACCCTTGGCGTACCCTGGTTCAGGGTACGAATAATAATACGAGAGAGAACCAACATACTTACTCAGAGGTAATGAGGATATGGCAAGTACGAAGGTTTTACCGTGGAGTCTTCCTACTCAGAGGTAATGAGGACATGGCAGGAGCGAACTCAACGGAGAATATTTGTGGACCTATTATCCTTGGCGTACTCCGGTTGTGGGTACGGATAATAAGTCGAAAAGGAATCATCATACTTACTCAGAGGTAATAAGGACATGGCAAGCATGAAGGTTTCTTCGACGGAGCCTTTCCACTCAGAGGTAATGAGGACATGGCAGGAGTGGGCTCAATGAAGGAGGGTACATAGAATGACTCAGAGGTAATGAGGACATGGAAGTTTTATGTAAAGAGGTGATTTGTTTTTGGCAGAAGTGAAACGACTCAGAGGTAATGAGGACATGGCCGTTTTGGAAATTTGTCGATCTGTTACCCTTTTTGTGCACTGGGAGTGCGGGTAGTGGATCATGAGGGAGGATCTCTTTCAGGAAGAAAGTTCAGAGGTATGGTCATACATGACTTACTATCTGAAAGAGTGACCGGAATGTGAGTTCAGAGGTACCTGCGGGTACATAACTCGATAATCTGGAAGATTGTGAGTTCAGCGGTACGGGAGGGTACATGACTCAATAATCTGGAATGTGAGTTCATCGGTACCAGTGGGTACATAACTCGATAATCTGGGGTGTTGTGGATGTGAGTTCAGCGGCACCAGCGGGTACATAACTCAATAATCTGGAGTGTCATGGATGTGAGTTCAGCGGTACCAGCGGGTACATAACTCAATAATTTGGAAAATATCGTTTAGATATAATATTTCTTCAGAAACTTGCCGTTGACGGGCAACATGAGCAAGTCTCCATTTTGTTTTACGAGACGGTAAGCACCGTTGGAGAATACAGCCTCAATGATAAATGGACCTTCCCATTTTGGCTGGAACTTGCCGGCGGTCTTGTGAGTCATGACCATCGGCCTCCAGACTGCCAGAACGAGATCGCCCACTTAGAATGTTCTAATTTTAACCTTCTTGTTGAAGGCTTCAGAGATACGTGCTTGGTATAGCTCGATCCGTTGCTGAGCCAGGAGGCACTTTTTATCTAAGGCCTCCAACTCTTGTAGTCGGCGACGGTAGTTATCATCCGTCGTCAATTGGTAAGTAAGGGCGACGCGGAGCGAGGGTATTTGAGTCTCCAATGGGAGAACTGCCTCACTCCCGTACACCCGGGAGAATGGTGTGTTTTCTGTGGCTGTTCGGACTGTGGTACGGTATGCCCATAAGCATTCACCAAGCTTCTCGTTCCAGTCGCATTTGTTAGACGATACGAACTTCTTGAGAAATTTGATGATTGTTTTGTTGAATGCTTCTGCCAACCCATTCGCTGTTGGATTGTATGGCGTTGAAGCAATATTCTGGATACGGTGCTTGTCGCAGAACCGATAGAAGGCGTGGCTTACAAACTGCGGACCAATATCGTGGATGATCCTTCGGGGCAGTCCAAAGCGATAGATGACGTGATGCTTGAGAAAGCTGATCACGTTTGAAGTCTTTACTTCTGTAAGCGGGACAGCTTCCGCCCATTTGGAGAAGTAATCTGTGATTGCGAGTATAAAGCGATGTCCTCGGAAAGAAGGTGGAGTGATTGGACCAATGATATCCATCCCCCATGCTTCAAATGGCCAGGACGCCACTGTCGGGTGTAGAAATTCGGATGGTTGGTGAATGAAGTCCGCGTAGACTTGGCAAGCTTTGCACTTTCTTGCATAGTCTATTGCATCTGCTACCATCGTGGGCCAGTAGTAGACCATTCGGCGAAGACGGTCGTATAATTTTGGGCCAGGCTGATGGGCCCCGCAGACTCCGTCATGAGCTTCGCGTACCGCTTTTTTGGCTTCTGCGTTTGACAGACGTCGAAGCAATAATCCATCGTAGGATCGCCGATACAGCATTTTCGCCTCTGTATCGTAGAAGAATCTGAGAGAACGCCTTCTGATGGAAGTGGCTTCCTTTGGGTTCTCGGGCAGGATGTCGTAGACTACGAAGTCAATGAATGGTTGTCTCCAGTCTGGGACTTCGTCGATCGTCTGAGCATAATAACTCGCCACGAATTGAACGTTGTTCTTGGGGCAGACTAGTTCGTGGCCTATCACATCTACCGATTGATGAGTATGATTTGGCACTGCTAGGGAAGCGGCCAGGCCTGCTAAGGCATCGGCTTCGATATTTCGGAGTCTGGGAACGTGTTCGATGAAGAACCCCTCGAACGACAAGATGATGTTGATTGCTATTTGGTGATAGGGGATCATGTCTTCATGGCGGACTTCGTATGAGCCCCGGATCTGATTGACGATTAACTGCGAATCGCCGTATGCTTCAAGATATTCTACCTCCAGCTCTCTTGCAAGTTGGAGGCCAATGACCAAAGCGTTGTACTCGGCCACATTGTTAGAGCAGGGTTCCATGAGGGAGTAAGCGCGATTGATCACCAATCCGGAAGGAGAAACCAGCACCACCCCGACTCCGACGACGATGTTGCCTTTAGGTCCGGTCCTTGAGGCGCCGTCGAAGAACATTCGCCATATATCATCGTGAGAAGTTGTATGCGAGTCGACGACTTCATCTGAGATTTTTTTATATATTCTGGACGACTCCGAGCCTGGGTGGGCTGTCAAAAAGTCTGCCAGGGCTTGACCTTTAACAGCCTTTTGCGGGACGAAGATCATATGGTAGGGGGACAGCAATATTGCCCATGTAGCGA
Source organism: Iris pallida (assembly GCA_029216955.1). Classification (NCBI taxonomy): domain Eukaryota; kingdom Viridiplantae; phylum Streptophyta; class Magnoliopsida; order Asparagales; family Iridaceae; genus Iris; species Iris pallida. The sequence goes on from JANAVB010027596.1 coordinate 11,370,662, forward strand.
GGCGAGAGCTGAGTGCCCCTGGTTTAGTCATGAGGACCCTGAGAGGGTTGACTCGTGAGATCACATGTATGGTTTGTCCCGTGACATAGTGTCGCGTCTTCTGAATGGCGAACACCAGGGCGAGGCATTCCTTCTCCACGACGGTGTATCGGTGCTCTGGCCCAATCATCATTCGGATGAGGTAATATATAGCTTGCTCATAGCCTGTATCGTTGTTTTGTGCTAGCAGAGCGCCGAGGGAATGCTCCATTGCGCGTACATAGAGCAGGAATGGTTTTCCAGCAACCGGGGCCACCAGGACTGGAGGGTTCAACAAATATTCTTTGATGCTGTCGAAGGCACATTGGCATTCTTCATCCCATACGAACGAGACGCCTTTCTTCATGAGATGGGTGAATGGCCGACGTCGTCCGGAGAGGTTAGAAATGAACCTCCTGATGTAAGCTAGCCTCCTTGGAGGCCTCAAAATTCTCGAAGATTTCTCGGAGGACCCATCTCCATGATTGTCTTTGTCTTCTCAGGGTCTACATGGATACCCTTGGCGGTGATGATGAAACCCAAGAACTTTCCGCTGGATACGCCCAAGAAAGATTTTATGGGATTCATCTTCAGGTTGTGTGTTCGTATTAGGTCAAATACCGTCCTCGGATCCTGGAGATGGTCTCCCTTACAGCGACTCTTGACGGCGATGTCGTCATCATAGTACTCCACCATCTTGCGTAAGTGGTCTCTGAAGATGATACTCATGGCTCTTTGATATGTGGTGCCAGCATTCTTTAAACCGAAAGGCATGACTGTGTAGCAGTATGTGCCAATCGGTGTTCGGAATGATGTATGCTTTTTGTCGTCAGGAGACATCTTGATTTGGTTGTACCCCGAGAAACCATCCATAAATGACATGCGTTCGAAGCCGCAGGTGTTGTCAATCATGATGTCTGTGATAGGGAGGGGGAATTCATCTTTGGGACATGTCTCGTTCAGATTGCGGAAGTCGATGCAGATTCGAATCTTTCCATTCTTCTTGAGGACTAGTACTATGTTGGCGACCCAGTCTGGATGTTGCTCTTCGCGTATGAAGCCGCTAGCTATCAGTTTGTTGACTTCGGCTTCGATCGCATCCATGATGCCCGGGCGAAAGCGTCGTTTTTGTTGTTTGACTGGCTTTGCATCTGGCCGAATGTTGAGTTTGTGAAGAGCAACCTCGGGGTTTAGTCCTGGCATGTCTTCATAGCTCCAGGCGAATACGTTAATATATTCTTTGACAAGTTCTAACAGCGATTCTCGCTCTTCGTCTGTTAGGCTTTTACTGACGAAGATTGGTTTTGGAGAAGATTCGCTGCAGAGATCCACTTGTATGACCTCATCTTCAGTAGGAGGTTCTCTCTGTTCGAACCGCTTTTCCCATTATGCATCCAACTGTTGGGCCCACGGCTCTAACTCGAGGATTTCGGGAATGTCTTCATCTTCTTCGTAAGCGTCGGCGAATGCCATGTTGACTGACAGGACATGTCTGAATACGTCTTCGATGCTGGTATCCGAATCAGAAGTTGGTGACTCGGTTGAATGTGAATGCTAATCACATTCCTCGTCTGATCTTTCAGGGGTCGTCGCGGGTATGACATAACCTAGCCCACATCTGGTTTTGTTGTAGTAGTCTCGTGGTTTCCCAGCCGGGACTGGCGGCTTCAAAGGTAATCGTCGACCGGTGCCGTAGTTCAAGCCTGGCGTAGTTGCCAGATCATACCCCTATTTTTGCATGAGATATTTTGATTGGGGGCTATAAAGATACAGAGGCAGTCTCCCGGCATCTGATTCAAGGTCGACTTCTTCTATGATGAAGGGCTGCGGGTCGTCCTTCCGGCCGAAGATGATTGGATGGTCCCCTCCCTCGATTATACGGTAAGCATCTTCCACTGGGGTAAGCTGGTTTGCGGTGTAAACATTCGTCACCTGTGTATGTAGGTGAGTGCCTATAACGTGTTCCATAGCGTATATTGTACAAAGCTTATTAAGCTCGAGGTAGTTCAAAGATAGCCCTTTATTGATGAAGTAAGGTATCTTTTCTAGCGGGATTACATCATCTGCGGAGGGAACATCAGTGTGGGCAGCCACATACTTGGCTAGCACCGGTTCTTCTTCGGCTACCCCCTGTATAAATGAAGACTGAGAGGATGACGTGGGCAGCTGATCGTCAATGGTTCAGCAGGTGGAGCCGAGCGTGGAGTTGTTGGCAAACTAGCTACCCCCAGTTTGGTACCTGATGCTGGGCGGGGAGTTGTTGGCTCGCTAGAAGCTCCTGACTTTGTATCGGGGTGACGACTCTTCTTGGGAAGGCGTATCGCCATTGGCTTGTCGGAGGGATTGAGCTTCTCCACTTGTGGCTGGCCAACCCTAGGTGTCACGACCCGCTATCCAAATTGTTGGACCGGCCGAGCCATGTCCAGCCTACGCTTGTTAAAGCGTAGTAAGCTGTTCTAAGAATAGACAATAAAGGATCTAAGCTGCTAACAGTTCTAAAATCACATTTAAAGGTTCATCACAACACAGCATCTATAAGTGAAGGTAAACAAGTATAGACTTAATAATACACTTCCAAAGTATCTAACTGGAGACAAAGTCCAGTATCCAAATATAAGTACAGACAAAGTCTAAGTCTCGAAACACAAGAAAGATAACTAAGCAAGGTTCCCCGCTGGGGCCTCTTCTGGAGCTAAGGCCAGGTCCTCAAAAGCAGTGCCATAATATGAATCACATAGCATTTCCAACTCAGAAAGTAAACCTACAACGTTATCCTGTCATGACGGGAGCAAGTACAACCTCTACAACTAAAGTACTGAATATATATTGAAAGAGATGTACAACAAGAACATGGTGTGATAAGTCTATAAAATAGGAAATACTGGAAACATGGCCTCATGTTACAACTGGGATCACATATTATAGTAACATAAGGAAAATGGCATATCTGGAATCATGGTATGACTGGAATCACAGTATCATAGTAACATAGGGAACATGGTATATCTCATAGTCTATCATGGCAATACATATTTATTTTAAAGTTTAAAACCGTAGTAGTTGAGTGATCAGTCAATAGGTGAAATAGGATGTACAGCGGTACATATCAAGTTTTCTGAAGTGTATATACGTACCCTTAACGGCATCGGTGTATATCCATACACAAACACGGGATCAGACATACGACAAAGTTATATATAGAATATAACAGTGCTCGGTAAATACATACGGAGTAGGGGGCATGATCATGTACACTACTAACAGTTTCCCCTTAATCCATTTTTATTAACATGTGAGTGATACGAGAACAGTATAAAGCATGTGAAAGATACTGGAAGCAGTATAAGCATGGCAGGTACTGGAAGCAGTATAAAATATGTGAAGATATAACTTGCTACCTCAAGGATCAGTATTTTAACAGGGTTAATACATGTTCTAGAATTAAAAAACAGTAAATGAGTTTGTAGATGTACTTGCCTCGAGCAAAGCAAAAATACTAGTATAAAGATATAGATGTCCGGTGTCCTGTCAATAATGATATACAAACTCAGCATCTAAGTTATGTTCAAAATTACACTAGTGGTGTGACACGACTCCTAACTGGATACTAGCCAAGTGGGGACCTAGCATAAAAGTCTAATGTGGGGTGACACTATATCCAAACTAACTTTCTAGAGTCTTTACACTAGAGTAGGGTGAGGTCCATTACGACTATAACTCAAAACAACACAAAACATTGCAAGTCGTAACTATTCAATAAATAAATCAAACTGTACACTTTGTTCCAACAATTTTTGAGATAGACAAAAAGCTCAATATACATAAAATAAAGTACCAAAATGATCCTTGTTAATTATAAAAATTTATACTAATTTTTCTGGAATTTATAAACCCTCATAAATATTTATTAAAAATCAGCAAACATATGTATCCTAAAAATGAGGTCTATTTTATCATTTTTATAAAATACCAAAAGTACTTATTAAATGCTGAAAAAATTATAATAAATTAGCTAAATTAACATAGTATTTAAATATAATTTTTCCTAGATTTTTACAGCACGTAAAATATATATAAAAATTCAAAAACAGCCTACCGGATCATCCGGCGGATTACTGCAGATTTCCGACGGATTTTCCGAAGTGTCACAGCAAGTTTTGTGGTACAAGTTCATATTTTCCGACGGATATCCGCGGATTTCCGACGGATTTTCCGAACCGTCACAGAAAGTTGATTTTTGAACTCAAAACTTGTTTCGGCCATAAAAACTTCGTTTTAAATCGAAATTCGGATTTTCAAAAGTCAAAATTGCATAGAATTGAATTTCCTACAACATGGGACTATTAGTTTTCACAAATCAAAACATTTGATATATCAAAACCTCATAATACTCGAAAATTATATCTAGAAACTCAGATCTACGTAATACTGTCGATCAAAACCAAAAGTGCTATATACTAAACATGTTAACAATTTAAAGAAGCAAATTATAGGCCAATAAAACTTTAGTTTCTATGGAAAACAAAAATAAAGTATGGTCATGTCACTTTTGAGCAAGATGTACTTTCCTAGGTTAAGCTCCAAGCCTAATCTTCTACTCCACCACCATGAGGGGTACGAAACCACACTCTAGACCTCAAGGCCAAGCTCTTGGCAAGCTCCAAGGGAAGAGAAGGGAAGAAGAAATGAAGAGAGAGTGAAGAGAATGAAAAGAGAGAGAGAAAGTAAAATGGTATATATAGAAGGGGAAATTAATCTTAGCCGTCGGATCGTGATCCATGTGAAAGTCTAGGTCAATCATGGCCATTCAAACAAAACCAATTATCTATTGGATAATAGGGTGCATCTACACTATTCACGAAAATATGTTAAACACTATTCACGAAAATATCTAAATACTATTCACAAAAATATCCAAAACACTATTCATGAAAATATCAGAAATCGAAAATATCTAAAGTGTAGAAAATCTGTCTGGACGGTATACCATCGGTATACTCCGGTATACTGACGGTATGCTGGCCAAGGAGAAAATCTATAGTTTTGAGAAAATTTAAAGCATTCCGGAAACCAAGAGAATACGAAATACGCTGCAAAATACGTATTTAAATTTATATAAAATACTTATCGAAAATAATTCATTTAGAAAATTTAAAATAAACCCTGAAATCCAGGGGGCTTACATCCTACCCACCTTAGAAAAATTTCATCCTCAAAATTAAAAATCATCCAATAGGTCAACTATAACATGTACCTGCTCTGGCTACGATACTCAATCTGCTACCCTTGTAATCATCTCTTCCGTTTCTTTTTACAATCTTTTTGGTTCAGGTTCAACAAAGTCCTTCTATCATAAACTACGTCATATATCCTTTAGAATCTTCCATACTAACATGAAACCTTTATGTATACCCTAAACTATAGGTCATTCTCTGGGTATGTTTATAAGCCTAAAATGCTTAATCATCAATCATATTTCCAACCTCAATTTGTAAATACTTGATTTCCTTATCCATCCTAAGTATCCTTATTCTATCAATCCACAGTTGCTTTGCATTGTTTGTCGTTAATCCTTTCCTACAGCTTCTCCTTGAAATCATACGTTCAATTCTTATTCTTGGCGTAGAGCCTTCTTCTTTTTACTCAACAAGTCCTCCGAATATAAATCCTCGATTTCAAAACTCCCGATTTATTAATTACCAATGTACATATGTCTTTATCATGTTCCATGTCTCTTTAACTGATATCTTCCCGATCTCGTACGCAATATTTATATCCCATTCTAACTTATTCTATACCATTTCACATGTCGATATACCCTCTAATCACATGTGATTAGCTATAGATAACCAACCAAAATTCTACAAATGCTAAATCCTCAAACTGCTAAGCACAAGATTCTAATTCTCAATCCATAGTCACAATAATATAATATCTCATTATTCCATCTTAGATACCCTATCATCAAGTCATACTATCAATACAATCGTTCTTAATGGTTTCCAAGTCTGCTACAGTCAGTCACCCATACTTGTCCTATAAGCTTAATCTAACCAATCCCTACGAAAAGTATTTATCACAATCACACAATACATTTATAGTTATACTACAAAATCAATTAACAAGGTTTGGCTATTTCGATCGTCTATCAAATAGAAGGTTACAAGGCCTAAGACTGGGTCAAGCAATCCATAACAGTGTCCAAACAAATTAAAGGGTCAAGCAAGACAGAAAAATTTATCGGAATATCTCCAAGAATGGTACGGAGACAACGAGATGTATAACGAGAAGAATTACCCAAGAGGTTAACGAAGAAGAGTTTAGTCAAGTCATAAGAAAGATGGAACACAAAAATAATTATGTCCAAAAGATAACGCGAAAGCAATCCTGTTGGAGAGTCCTAGAGAACCTGTAATCCTTGTTGTGGATGCAGATGGGGACAGAGTTAATCAAGACGGGGAAGAATGATAATAAAAATTTATTCTTGCTCGTTCGGTCATAACGAAGTGAACCAAGTTGAGATATGATCTGATAACCATACACGTCTTACTGAAATCATGTTGCCAAAATTTTTGCCATACCAGTAAGCTTAGATGCAATAAACGATAGAGTCATAACTATGGTATACACCCTATAATCATGTTATCTAGAATCCTCGCCACACCAACCGGTATGGCTGCAAGAAAATCTAAATTCCATAAATAAGATAAGTACACCCAAAATCAGGTCCTATGTTTTTGTCATACCAGCTAATATGGCTGCGATAAATTCTAAACTCCATAACTAAAGCAGACGTTTACCTTATCAGGATATATCATAATTTAATCCACAAAATTTATCACGATGCAAGATCAAAGTCAACAACGAAAATCAAAATTCAACTTTAACAACGAATTAAAGAAGAGCAAATGGAAACAGGTGAAAACAGATTTCGAGATAAGATAAGAGTAAGATCCTCACGGGTCATCCCAAGGGTACTATCTTGGTCAAAATTGTAACCCACTGAATTTCAAGCAAGATACTAAATATAGTAAACGGTCCTATGGTGTGATGAGTTTTCCTATGTTGCAATCCTAGAAATCCTCTAGGTATTCTAATTGTTATTCCTAGTGTTAACAAGTTGTCCTAGATCCTAATTGCATGCATGCTTGGTGTAACCAAACAACTTAAGTCTAGACCTGCATGGGCCGCCACTAAAAATATGTCACGACCCGCTACCCAAATTGTTGGACCGAGCTGAGCCATGTTCAGCCTACGCTTGTTAAAGCGTAGTAAGCTGTTCTAAGAATAGACAATAAAGGATCTAAGCTGCTAACAGTTCTAAAATCACATTTAAAGGTTCATCACAACACAGCATCTATAAGTGAAGGTAAACAAGTACAGACTTAATAATACACTTCCAAAGTATCTAAATGGAGACAAAGTCCAGTATCCAAATATAAGTACAGACAAAGTCTAAGTCTCGAAACACAAGAAAGATAACTAAGCAAGGTTCCCCGCTGGGGCCTCTTCTGGAGCTAAGGCCAGGTCCTCAAAAGCAGTGCCATAATATGAATCACATAGCATTTTCTCCTCAGAAAGTAAACCTACAACGTTATCCTGTCAGGACGGGAGCAAGTACAACCTCTACAACTAAAGTACTGAATATATATTAAAGAGATGTACAACAAGAAACATGGTGTGATAAGTCTATAAAACAAGGAAATACTGTAAACATGGCCTCATGGTACAACTGGGATCACATATCATAGTAACATAGGGAACATGGCATATCTGGAATCATGGTATGACTGGAATCACAGTATCATAGTAACATAGGGAACATAGTATATCTCATAGTCTATCATGGCAATACATATTCATTTTAAAGTTTAAAACTATAGTAGTTGAGTGATCAGTCAATAGGTCAAATAGGATGTACAGCGGTACATATCAAGTTTTCTGAAGTATACATACGTACCCTTAACGGCATCGGTGTATATCCATACACAAATGCGGGATCAGACATACGACAAAGTTATATATAGAATATAACAGTGCTCGGTAAATACATACGGAGAAGGGGGCATGATCATGTACACTACTAACAGTTTCCCCTTAACCCGTTTTTATTAACATGTGAGTGATACGAGAACAGTATAAAGCATGTAAAAGATACTGGAAGCAGTATAAGCATGGCAGGTACTGGAAGCAGTATAAAATATGTGAAGATATAACTTGCTACCTCAAGGATCAGTATTTTAACAGGGTTAATACATGTTCTAGTATTAAAAGACAGTAAATGAGTTTGTAGATGTACTTGCCTCGAGCAAAGCAAGAATACTAGTACGAAGATATAAATGTCCGGTGTCCTGTCAATAATGATATACAAACTCAGCATCTAAGTTATGTTCAAGATTACACTAGTGGTGTGACACGACTCCTAACTGGATATTAGCCAAGTGGGGACCTAGCACAAAAGTCTAATGTGGGGTGACACTATATCCAAACTAACTTTCTAGAGTCTTTACACTAGAGTAGGGTGAGGTCCAATACGACTATAACTCAAAACAACACAAAACATTACAAGTCGTAACTATTCAATGAATAAATCAAACTGTACACTTTGTTCCAATAATTTTTGAGATAGACAAAAAGCTCAATTATACATAAAATAAAGTACCAAAATGATCCTTGTTAATTATAGAAATTTATACTAATTTTTTTGGAATTTATAAACCCTCATAAATATTTATTAAAAATCAGCAAACATATGTATCCTAAAAATGAGGTCTATTTTTCCATTTTTATAAAATACCAAAAGTACTTATTAAATGCTGAAAAAATTATAATAAATTAGCTAAATTAACATAGTATTTAAATATAATTTTTCCTAGATTTTTACAGCACTTAAAACATATATAAAAATTCAAAAACAGCTTACCGGATCATCCGACGGATTACTGTGGATTTCCGACGGATTTTCCGAAGTGTCACAGCAAGTTTTGTGGTGCAAGTTCGGATTTTTTGACGGATTTCTGCGAATTTCCGACAGATTTTCCGAACCGTCACAGAAAGTTGATTTTTGAACTCAAAACTTGTTTCGGCCATAAAAACTTCGTTTTAAATCGAAATTCGGATTTTCAAAAGTCAAAATTGCATAGAATTGAATTTCCTACAACATGGGACTATTAGTTTTCACAAATCAAAACATTTGATAGATCAAAACCTCATAATACTCGAAAATTATATCTAGAAACTCAGATCTACGTAATACTGTCGATCAAAACCAAAAGTGCTATATACTAAACATGTTAACAATTTAAAGAAGCAAATTATAGGCCAATAAAACTTTAGTTTCTATGAAAAACAAAAATAAAGTATGGTCATGTCACTTTTGAGCAAGATGTACTTGCCTAGGTTAAGCTCCAAGCCTAATCTTCTACTCCACCACCATGAGGGGTACGAAACCACACTCTAGACCTCAAGGCCAAGATCTTGGCAAGCTCCAAGGGAAGAGAAGGGAAGAAGAAATAAAGAGAGAGTGAAGAGAATGAAAAGAGAGAGGAGAGAGAAAGTGAAATGGTATATATAGAAGGAGAAATTAATCTTAGCCGTCGGATCGTGATCCATGTGAAAGTCTAGGTCAATCATGGCCATTCAAACAAAACCAATTATCCATTGGATAATAGGGTGCATCTACACTATTCACGAAAATATCTTAAACACTATTCACGAAAATATCTAAATACTATTCACAAAAATATCCAAAACACTATTCATGAAAATATCAGAAATCGAAAATATCTAAAGTGTAGAAAATCTGTCTGGACGGTATACCATCGGTATACTCTGGTATACTGGCGGTATACTGGCCAATGAGAAAATCTATAGTTTTGAGAAAATTTAAAGCATTCCGAAAACCAAGAGAATACGAAATACACTGCAAAATACGTATTTAAATTAATATAAAATACTTATCAAAAATAATTCATTTAGAAAATTTAAAATAAACCCTGAAATTCAGGGGGCTTACACTAGGCAGTCTGATTGTCAGTGGCTCCGTTGTGGGTCTCGGTACTTGGCCGGACCTTGGCAGCCGGATTATCATTTACTTTTCTTGTGCCGAGAAGCTGATTGCATCCTTACGCAGAGTGGCTGTAAGGGGCACGGACTTGCCAGGTTTGCGAGCTTGGAGGTGGATCGTCAGAGGTTCTGATCTTGTGGCTGTCTCGGTACGAGCTTGCACATCTCCTTCACCAAGGTGCCTCTTCGACTTTTCGTACAGGCAGGAGTCTGAGTAGTAGGATTCAACCCCTTTGAAGGGATCGATGTCGACGAATTCTGTCCTTACGAAGCCGTGTTTGTCGACATACTTGAAGCATTGGTGCAGCATGGAAGGCACGATCATATAATCGTGTATCCAAGGGGGCCCCAAGAGGATGTTGTAAGAAGTGTCTGCATCTATGACGTAACAGGTGACTTCCGACTGGAGATCGCCAATTTGGCACTTCAGACGAGTCTTCCCAATTGGGTAGCTCCTGCCCGAATTAAAATCGCTGATGGCGGTGCTTGTTGGCGTCAGGCGATGCATAGGGATGCGGAGATGATGTAACAGACCCTTCGGGATGATGCTTATGGAAGAGCCAGGATCAATGTGCATCTGATCCACCTTTACGTCGCCGATGTATCCAGTGTAATATAACGGGCGATCGTGCAGGTTGGTTTTGATAAGCATATCTTGCGGAGTGACGACAATATTGGGCATCGCTCCCGTGCAAGCACTGTCTTGGAGATCTGCAGGCAAATTTTCTTCTATGAGGTTGACCTGAGCCAGATAGGCGTCGACATTCTGGAGTGCATCGCTCAAAGCCGCACGAACATTCTTTGAGAGTCTCAGGAGCTCGTATAATGACAATTTGGCCGGTGTGTTGGCCAATTGTGCCAAGATGTCGAAGTTGTAAGGCCTCTCCAGCCCCTGTGGTGCCTCTTTCCGGAGGGATTTGTCGAAGTGAGTCTCCTTCGGCCTAGGCTTGTCGATCGTCGGAGGCTGATCCCGGAGCGTCAGTTGTAGTGTGCTGATATCTTCAGCCGAATTATCAGCCACAGGTTGGGATTGTGCCCCAGACCGAGTGACGACGGCTGCGACTTCTTCGATATCTGTCGAGATTGTGCGGCATGATCTAACTTTTCCACTCTTGCTCTTGCGAATGGAAGATGGTGTGGACTGAGTCACTTCAGATACCAGGTCTGGATGGACCCACATGACCTTCCCTCGTGATGTGGTGAGGGGTACTAGACCAGCAGCCTGATCCCGAGGAGGTGGAAGATTAGCAATCTCCATTGTCGCCATAGGGATGGGGATCACACCGTCTTGAGTTTCTGTTGGAGGGAAGCTACCAAATTGTACTGACACCATATTGGCTGCCACGGTTACCTCCTCGAAATCGATGGCCAGAGCGTTCGAATCGATAAGATTTTGGATATACCGTTTTAGTTGGTAGCAGTCGTGTATGGCATGGTGGACGTAGCGGTGGTAATGGCAGTACTTTGGGTTCTCTATTTCTGTCGGTCGAGACTCCCATCTTGGTGGAGGGAGCTAAATTCTGTCTCCTTGTATGAGCATGTCTAAGATGGGCTTGACGTGGCCGTCTTCGAAGGAGTAGGTTATTTATGGCCATTGCTTGTCTGCCGGTTTTGACTCAGGTTTCTGTGCTGTGTCGGCCACCATAGCCTGCTTACCCTTATTGTCCCGATTGTTGGTGGAGCTACCCCCATTGTTGGTGTTGGCATTAGGACGCCTGCCCTTGTCCTCTCCCTCTGAGATGTGCAATCCCAGTTGGCGAGCCTTCTTCAATCGTTCTTCGGCGCTAGTGGCACTGATGATAAACGTCTTCCAGTCCTTGAATTGACTTTCGCCCATCCAGAGGCTGATTGTTGGATGCAATCTCTTTTGGCAAATTTCAATTAAGGAGGAATCTGGGTTACCAGACGGCAGCTTCATTGCGGTTTGGCAAAACCGCTCAATGTAGTTCCTTGTTAGCTCTTTCTCCCCCTGGACGACGTCCATGAGGGTGGACATCGTGATGTCCTGTCGTACTTCGTAAAATCTCTCCAAGAACATGCGCTTGAAGCTGGAGAAGGAGTGGATACAGTTGTCTGGCAGGTTGTGATACCAGTCGAAGGCGACTCCTTCCAATGCCCCGATGAATAATCGTGTAAGGATGGCATCGTCATGGGACAGATGGTCGGTGGTGACCTCGAAGTAAGTGATGTACCGACTTGCGGAGGTCTTGCCATCTTAAGGATTGATATTGAACGGCTTATATCTTGGTGGGAAGGGGACATCCCTCCATGCAGCAGGGTATGGTTGTCGTATTCTGAGGTCTTGAGAGGTTTCTTGAGCGTAAAACATGGCTCGGGGCTCCTGGACCTCTCTTCTTGCTTCTCTGGCCTCATCCACAGCGGTGGGGGCCGTCATTTCAGGAGGAATATTGCCCGGGTTTGGTGCCGCTGAGTTCGAGTCCGCATTGACCGCGGGACCCGTGCTTGTTTGGCCAGGCACCCCTCCTTGGAGAGTTGGAAGGGCCACTTTGATCTCGTCTACAGACCTGACCAAGGCATGCAGTATGGCCTCCAGAGTGTTGATACGTTGGCGATCACCTTGGTTGCTGTCCGTCATGAATGTCATCTTTACATGAGGAGAGATGGAAGGAACGGTGGAGGACGTGCCCTCCGAATCATACCCCTGTAACGAGAAGCCATCAGGGTATGTGGGAATGTTCTCCTCTGGTTCGGACTCAGAAAGGATAGTACCCCCAGCTTCAGAGTTTGCTTTATCTTGGGAGTCGTGGACGTCCTCGGGGACGTCGGCCCTTGCTGTATCTGATGGGAGAGTTGTTTCCTCGGGCTCATCTCCTTGGAACATCGGATTATCGTGGATGTTCTGAGGAGTGCTACCCCCAGTCCCAGCAACCCCCAGTGGTGTGGACGATGAATCTCCCACTGTAGCAGATTTCGTCTTTGAACGGGTACCTTGGAAAACTCCAGTGGTGGGCACCCGTTTAGACGATAGTCTCTTAGTCATGGTGGTTGAAATCTTCGGGCTGGGAACATTGGTCTTCTTCCCTCTTCCATCGGCAGGGATTTTTTGAGCAGAGTTGCAGGAGACGGCGGGAGGTGCCTCATCCTCTGAACATGGTTGTTGTAGTCTTTGGAAGACGGACTGCCGGTCTTCTCGTATCGTCGCATTGTTGCAACAGCAGTTGACGATGATTTGGGTACAGTGACGCCCGTGGGAGGACTCTTTGCACCCCGAGGCACCTTCTCTTTCCTTACATTTGTGGAGGATGGCCTCACGCAAGTCAGATGGGTCCGGATCGACCATGTTTGCTCCCTGGATTTTGGGAGACTTTTGGGAACCTCTCTGTCCGTTTACCGCCGGGGGCTGGACTCGAGTGGTTCTGTACAACTTCCCATCAGAGGCCCGTATAACAGTATGTGGAACGCTCGGATGGTCAGAGATCGGATCAGCGGACCGAGCTTGCCAAGCTCATGCTGCCCTAGACTTCTTCACTCTAGTGCATGGGGGCACATAGTAGGAAGAGTCGAAGTGGTGTTGGAGAGAGTCAGACATGTCTTCTTGGGAGCATAAGAGATCAGGACCATAGGAGAGGCGGTCGAAGATGGAGCCGCATGGAGTAGGCGTCATGCGGCTGGAATGAATAACCTTCATGTGGCTAGCAGTCGTAGCCGCATAGGTCTTCTCCATGCGGCTGAAAATCCTGGCCGCATGTGTTCTCCATGCGGCTGGAAATCCTGGCCGCATGAGTATTATGCATTTGGCTAGCAGTCTCAGCCGCATGGTCATCATTCATGCGGCTGGCAATCTTGGCCGCATGAGTATTCGTTTTGCGGCTAGTACCCTTGTTCGGTTTCTTCCTGGAGCACATAGAATCGCTCTTTGCCCCTGCAAGTCCAGCATTGTAGTGCTTTCCTCTGCCGAACTTGGGGACAGCAGAGTCCTCTATGGCTCGAAGTGGGGCCGTGCGAGAGTCGCCTTCGCCGTTTTGGGCAGCAGAGAGTACTCCGTCCAGAGCTTGGAGAGGAACAAATAATTTTGGCCTCCACTCGCTGCGAGCTTTTTTTGTGCGGGTTTGCTTCTGGACCGGGCCAGCGCTTTCCTCAGAGAGCATTTCTTCAAACGCCTGTTGGTCGAAGCGGACGACCATCTTCTGTTGCGTGGAGCCAAGTTTGGCTGCATCCGATTGCGTCACCAACTCCTCAGCCATAGAAAAGTTTGTCCCCAGCAGAGTCGCCATCGTGTTTGCCATTGATTGTAAAAGAACATAATAATTATCGAAGGACTGAACTTAGACTCACAATACAAACTCGCTTGTACAAAGAAAGCCTAGGGACGAAAACCTAGGTACAGCAATCTAAGTACAATTGTTTATTTTAAATTCTGGAGGGTGACGGTAGAGGCTCGGGAAAGCGACGGCAGCTCTGCCTTACTCCTTGGACGATCGGGTGCAGCCTTGGCTCTGTAGAAGAAGTATTGGCGTTGATGAAGAAATGCTCTCTTTATTCTCTCTGGATCCGAAGGAGGTGTGCTCTCTCTCTCTCTGCTTGTCTCTGTCTGTCTCTTCGTATCTTCTCTTCTTTGTTTTACAAGGGAATGGCACCTTGCTATTTATAAGAGTGGGATGCATCATTAGGGTTTGCAATGATTGCCCATTCTCAAAAGCCGGCGGCTAGGAATCGATGAATCTGGGACGCTCATCTTGAATATAATAGATCTGGGCAATTAATGTGATTGCATCAAATTTTTGTGGGTAATTAATGATGATTGACATAAATCCCTATGATTTGTTATGCCAATCTCGGATTTTCAGCCACGTGTCATTGATTTGCTAGATTGCAAATGATCTGATTTAATCCCAATATTTTATTAGGATTTGTTGATAGATTTCGGTCGATTTGATGCCACGTGTCCCATTATCATGCCACGTGTCCTAACTGCGAGCCACTTAGAAAATCTGAGCCGCATGAGGACTACTCCCCATTGAGCCGCATAAGGCTGGCCATGTGTCAAGGCTGCTTGGGAGTGGCCCCTGAACATTTGAACCGCATGGTGGTGATCTGAGCCGCATGAGCATAGGTGACCGCATGGTGGGTGCTTTCTTCGTGAGCCGCATGGAGATAGTCCTCGTGAGCCGCATGGAGATAGCCTTTGCTTGAGCCGCATGGGGTAGTTCTTTGTGAGCCGCATGGGATAGCTTCTGCCTGAGCCACATGGGTGGCCTCTGTCTGAGCCGCATGCGACGGTATACGTGTAAAGGACGCATGAAGGTTTCTGGGTTCCTGGGAATTGTGTCAGAGATCTCCTTCGTTTCCCTAGGAGTCTGCCATTATGACAGAGTCATTATTGCACCTTTCTGTCATTGGTCAGAGCTGTCAGCCGTCAAGGCATTAAATGCAGTAGAAAACAAAAGGAAGAGCTGTTGAGGACCACGTGGCTCCTCTCTGGGTCGCATAGACGCTTGAGCCGCATGGTCCCTGAGCCGCATGAGCTCTCTGAGCCGCATGGAGATCCTTGGCCGCATGGAACTTTCTTTATTCTTTTCCATGCTTCTACAGCAATCATTCTAGGATACGACTCGACCAAACACAAGTGTTAAACATGTCCAATATGGCTACAAGACTAACTGTAAACAAGGACTATATAATAATGAAGAAACACATATCAACAACTAGATAATAAAAAAAATGAGCATGTAAATAAAGCTGTAAAGAAAGGCAAGGTATACTTGCCTGTGGTCCTAAGCTGCTTGTATGGTTCAGAGCACCGAGTCAAGTCCAATTAACCTATTAGATAGTTCAATATGATCAATACACAATTTTAGAGTACAAATAAGCTTATCTATTTAAGTTGTTTAGGTTTCTAGGTTTACCTATTGACACTGTGGGTATGCCCCACCTATGCATTCATATATGCCTAGAGTGTTTTATCTAGTGGATTCACTTAAGCAACTGGACCTCCATGTATGTCACACAACCCTGCACACATAAAGGGTTTGGGTTCCCTTTCCTTGTATCCATTTTTTGTATACTACAACCAATCTTACATACTTTCCTACTTGTCCATGAAACCTGTTATTACACTTGGTTGTGCATTCATGGAACTCTTAGGCCCTTATTTCAATTACTAACTGATAAGTGTATTCATGTTTATTGTAGTTGCAAGCAAGAACATTTATTTGATGTATAATATGTGGACTTGGCTAGGGTGCACACCTTTGTGTAATCTGTGAATGGATACTAAGGTATCACCCTCCCATCTTTACCTATGTGTACAGGACTTACCCAATTTATACTACTGATATGTCCCTATAATCCAAAAGCCCTTTCTTGTATGAGATACATATATGTCTTATGATTAGGGACTGAAAAGACTTACAAAATAGCAGAACTTAAAGAAGAGAAAATAATAAGAAATATTTCTTACACACCCTCTCTTCCCTCTCTACATACCAACTTACCTGTGTCTTAAGGTTCAAGTGGCATGTAGTTATACATGATACTGCTCCTCTTTTAGCTATCTTATTACTTAGGCATTCCCCTTATTGACTCCCTGGAACTCAATGCTGCCTATCCTATCTACACCTGACCTATTGGTGTGTTAATACTGTTGTTAACCCGATAGTCCTAAGTCTACTGCTTCCTTGTACTAATCTGTTACCAATACACTAGTCTATAGTCAAGGTATGGCTGGCACTTCCCTTACATTGCCCTTGTCCTATACTTAGTCCTGTATCCAGAGCCTCATAGCTACAGAGTTGTGGACTATACCTGTACTCTTCCTAGAACACCCTACTGCCCTTGGATATAAGAACTTCATACTCCTATATTGCCCTCCTACTGAGGTGCACCAATGGTCACTTGTCCAGGTACATCTTAGTTTGTCTTAGACTTTCCCTTATGTATAGGACTGACCCATTTCTTAAACTTGTAGGAAACATCCTACAGTCACAGATTTCCCACATCACTGATACTCACAATTGGATACCCCAGTTATCTGTCTTGTGTTTAGTTTGGTGAGGCCTTGCATTACCTACTGCTCTTGCAGCATATAGGGACCTACCTAGACTAGTACATGAGAGTTAACCACTCGTGTAAGCAATACCTATGTGTGCAAACAACAGGACTCTGCCTCTCTAGTGTACTTTATCTCCCATTTTCCCTTATGGTATACTTTCCTATATACAAGTACCCATGTACTACTCCCATTGGAGTATCAGATGCAATTAATGCCCCTGTGCAACTGAACATGATAGGAGGATCAGGTACATCAGTGCCCCTTAGTATCTAACAGAGGATACACCTCTAATGTACCCACATATGCCTCTAACTTGTGTATCTCTCCTATAGGCTATAGCCTAACTCTTCATCCTGCCTGGGTCAACCGGCTTGTATGGTGATTTCCCCTAAAACCCTGGATACTATCAATCATGCCACTTCCTAAAGTATTCACCAGTTAAAGCCTATGCCTTTACTTGTGCCTACCACCCTACACTCCACAGGTACTTGTAAGCAAATTCTATACTCTGGCTTTGGTGTCTATATTACTCATGATTAGTAGGTGTACTGCCACCTATTACCTCTATTGTAACCTGGTCCATATGGTGTCCCAATTTCTTAGTGCCATTATGTACCCAGTACTCTGTGATGTTCTAATGCATTTATCTTGGCATCCTCTGGACAAGCCTATATACATTAGTAGGTAAATACACAGATGTTTGAACTTTGTCAACATATACTAGTATCCCAATAGCTGATACCAGAACAGGGAGTAGGCCCTTCACGAATTCCAGGTATCTGATTGTGCCTTTACCCATTTCTATACTACAGTCTTAACAAGGCAGATGAGGAATAAGCCACAGTAGCTATTAACATCAGCACCTTTGCTGTGTTGGTCTAAGGCACCAGGTCAGGACTTCTTGGTTGGACAAATGGTGTAGTATTGATTTGATAACATGAATATTTCTAATGTCAACATTCAGTTGGTATACAAGAGGAAAGTTAACCTGTAAACATCCCTTAGGTACTAGGAGAATTCATATGTTAGTATCAAATTTGAATATAAAGGAAGGTACACATATCAATGTTTAATGGATAACAAGGAAAAGTTCATGGCAGTATGTAGTAAGTGTTCTCATATCAGTTATTTAGTAAATACCAAGAAAAGTTTCCTTGCATCCTATACGTATGGTATCATCCATACTGATTACAGATTAAACCTCTTATGGGACCTATTAATCCTTTCTAACTTTATGCCCTTTTACTTGTATTCGTGATACGTGGGTTCTAGTCCTGATACTTAGTGTTCTAGACATTAGGACAGCATACTCTTGCACCCATGACACCATATCTCGTAAAGCACAGGAAACTCTAGGAGTTTAGCCCCCTTGCTAACCTAGTATAGACTTTTTGTGATCTGTCATCAAGGTGTACCCTGCCTTTATAACTTCATTATCTAATGTGCATCCTACGACTTCATGCTACTGATACAGGTCTTAGTCTCCTTGCCTGCACCAATGCTCAGGGGTTCCCCATGACTCTAACTAGGATTTTCATCAATCATCTACCCTTCTAATGTTTTGTAAAAGGAACAGTAGCTTGGCAAATTGAAAGGATGATGAACTTACCTTCTTTTGGTTGAATAAAACTTAATTGCTTCCTGGCTTCTACTCAATGTCCTCAGCGGCAGGAAGGAGATAGAATTTCTAGGGTTCACAGGGGCTTAGGATCGATTGCAGCTCTCCTATAAATACATCTAAGGGTTAGATTGAATCAGAGGAAGGAATTGATAGGGGAATTTGGTTTTAAAGATCGGATTGGGTTTATCTCGTGGGAAATTTGAATTTGAAATAGAGTATAGGCCCTTTGGATCTTTCCAAAGGTCGACAGATGTGGGTTTTGAAATTTTGGATATTTGTATAGTGGCCCCTGAGGAAATAGTATTTGCAAAAGAAACCTCTTTTCTTTACTTGATTGAGTGAGAGAATACACATAACCCAAAAATTCATTTAGTATCCTAGAAAATAGAGAAATATAAGCAAAGATGGGTTCAAGGGTTTACAGGAATCCTAGCTGCTTCCAGGATAACCTCTGTGTTCTGAAGCCATGCATTAGCAGCAATAGCATCTTCAGTTCCGTTAAAGAAAGGTGGGTTCAGGCGCTTGAAGTTATTGGCTGTATTGTTCCCTTGACAACCAACTCTGCCCATAGCATCTTGTACTGTCTGGTGCAGGGCATCGCCCCGACGATCTTGTGACGCAAGTAATTCTCTGATGAGTCCCACCAGGGTTCCATTGTCAGGCTCTGCAGGCTGGACGGGTTGACCTGGAGGCTCTGGATCCCTGGAATGCATGACTCGGAAGGCTGCTCCAGAGTGTTAGGCTTGGTCCCCAGGTTGCGACTGGTTCACTGGTGGTTCTCCTTCCGGCTGATCGACAGGACCAGGAGCAATGCCACTGAAGAAAATGACATGGGAAACATTAATGAAGGACCAAGATAGATCAAGGATATAAGCATGTAACCAGGCCAAGATTTCAGGAAGATTAGAAGACACGAGTAGAGATCAAAGGCGAGTGCTGATTGAGACATCTATCCGGTAAAATTCTCACACATCTTGATTTACAAGACCTGCATGGGCCACCACTTAAACCGTGTCACGCCCCAGAATCAGAATACTGGAGAGCGGGAGACAAACACAGCCAGCTACGTATATTAAAGTATAATCTACCTCGATATACTATCGCGCTGTCTAGATGCATGAGGGTTTATCTACAAGCCAACAGTCTCTTATGGTCATGAACAAACCTAGTGTCTCAATCTCAACAAGCAAGTAATTGTTACAAGATGTAAGATCATCAGACATACAAAGTAAGGCATCCCAAACATTACATATTCAGATGATCATGAAGCTAGTCATACAAAATATGATGACTAGCAAGAGTTTAAGTCATACATGATCAACCCTAGGATTTGTCAATCATGTAACAGCCCGTAGGCAGACAGAAATTAAAGTTTCAACACGAGCTAACACTTGCTCGACGGCTAAACGCCTCAAAAGAATAATTTACAATAAAGTGGGAGAGCAAAATAAGAAACCCACTCGTTGCCAGGATTACGTCTAGTGTTCACCATCTGGCTGGAAGACAAGAAGATCCTCGGGAGCTACTCCGAAATCTGGCCATACAAAACCAGCTGGGTCGGACCCCAGAAAGAGCAAGTACCACAAGGAAGGCTTCACTTAAGAACTAAAACCAGCATATTAGCACATGATACATAAAAGATAACGAAAAACATGAGTTAGAGAAAATAGGGTGATAAACGATAAGATAACTAAAGGACTATTCCAGTAACCAAGTTACAACCCGTAAACCAAACAAGGATCGGGGTTGTAACTCTCCACCTGAACAGAACTTAGTCTCTAACCAATTATCGAATAAGTAAAGCATAACAGTAACTGGCTGAAGTAACCATGTACTAGCCTTGTCTAAGCAAGACTAGACTAGACTTCATCCATCAATCACGGCCAAGCAATGAGTACGGCTTAATACTTTAACTAACTAGGGTTATCACAAGCCTAGTTATTAACAATATGCATTGAGATGTTCAAACAGTCACAAGCCCTGCTGACTTAATCCAGGTTATCCAGTTGCAGGTTGAGAGAGTTGGATTAGGTGACTTGGGGGTGCAACACATGACAGTGTGCTAGAAATGTGCCCTACTCGACGGCAGGTTACAAGTCCAATTAAAGTGTCTAGATAACGGGACTGCCTGTAGCTGAAAAATCTCTTTATGGACTACTTGATTAATCTAGTCATTATCCTAGTCTGGATTATCATGTTAGGTTACTTATCAAGTCAAGAGTGCGTCACAACGGACTACCATCAAGAATTATCATGTCAAGTTACTTGTCAAGAGTGCACCACGATGGGTCACTATCAAGAATTATCATGTTACTTGATACTGGTTAAGAGTGCGCTGTAACAGGCCACTATCGTGTTCTATCCTTACATTATCATGAATGAGAGAAACTTGCATAAAATAGCTAGTAACATATTCTTGAAGCCAAGAAAAAGATTTACAACTTTCATGTTTTGAGTTTTTCATGATTTTAGCTACAAAACAGCTCAAAGAGGCAAAAACAGTCATTTGGACTGACCTGCACGCAAGTTGCACGAGCAAAACTGCCTACGACGCACGTTGCGCGCAAGCACGGCACACGCTGCGCGACAAAAAATCGCACGAGCGCGCGGCCGTACAAGTTGCACGTTGCGTACGGGCAAAATTTCCTACGGCGCACGTTGCGCACAAGCACGGCGCGCGGTCGCGCAGAAGAAACTCGCGTGGCTGCGCGGCCTCGCAAGTGGCATACACGCGCGAGCAAAAATGCCCACAGAGTACGTTGCGCGCAGGCACGGCGCACGAGCGTGCGGCAAAAAATCGCGCAGGCGCGCGGCCGCACAAGTTGCACGTTGCGCGCGGGCAAAATTGCCTACGGCGCACGTTGCGCGCAAGCACGGCACACGTTGTGCGCAAGCACGGCGCGCGGGCGCGCAGCAGATAATCGCTCGGGCGCGCGGCCGCGCAAGTGGCCTGCACGCGCGAGCAAAAATGCCCACAGCGCATGGTGCGCGCAAGCACGGCGTGCAGCACGCGGCAGCAAAGACACTGCGCGCGGCACTGTTCATCGCCCCGACAGCACCAAAAGGTGTGGGGAACCCATAAACACGAAAATGGCATAACTTGCTCATACGAAGTCGAAATCGAGCTGTTCAAAAGCCAAAATTGGGTAGAATTGAATTCCCTACAACATGGAACCATTATATCTCGAAAATAACCAAGTTTCGGAGATCAAAACCAAGAAAAACCAAAAAAGTTAAAAACTTAGATGTACAAGAATCCATCCATCAAATCCAAAAATTTCAAGTTCTAAAGAGGCTTAGAATCAAGTAAGGAAGAGAATGGAACAATAAAACTTGAGATCCATCATGAAATAAGTTGCACTTGCCTAGGGGTTGGTAGGTGGGAGTCAAGTTGCACTAAGGGCCGGTTTAGCCCGAGCCCGACCCAGGCCCGGACCGGCCCGCTGGCCTGGAAGCCCGGCCCGGCCCGCCAGTGGCCCGAACCGGCCCGGCCCCCCACCCCCGAACGGGTTGGGTCGGGCCTCCCCCCCCAGCCCGAACCCGGCCCGCGGAATTTTTTTTTTTAAATACTTCGGTGGCCCGGCCCGAAGCCCGGCCCGCTGGGACCGGTCCAGCCGACCGTTGGGTTTTTGTTTTTTTGTTTTTTTGTTTTTTTTTTGACCGTTGGAGGGGAGGTTCTTTTACAAAAATGCCCCTCCCATATAGCCGTTATTAAAATGTTGGGAGGGGTATTTTGGTCATTTTTGGCATAAAATTACCAAAATAACCCCAAAAAATTCCTATAAATAGGCCAAAAATCCCATTTTTCAAACACAACTCATTCCAAATATTTCTCTACATTTCTCTACGGTGTTCTACGGCTTTCCCTCCCCGGTGCTCTGGTGCTCTACGGCTTCCTGATCTCCCTCCCAACTCCATTCCGGCTCTACGGCTTCCCGATCTTCCTCTCAATCCCTTACTTTCTTCTAACATAGTTTTACTTTATTTTATTTTATATATGGCTGGTGAAGGTTCAAACCCACCTGATCTTGCTGGACAGACTTACCAATATTTTAGTACTTTTTTTTACGGTACTGAAATTCCACCTAAGCAACCAATCCGATTCCGGAGGGGTTCCAACCATCTCCTCCGGAAGTCGCTAGTTCTACCCAACGTCCTGAAAAGAAAAAAAAGGTCTAAGTATTGGGAATATTTTACTTTGATTTTTGAAACTAATCCTGATGGTTCGCTTGTTTTAGATGCCAAGGGTGAACCGATACCGTACAAGACGTAATGCAAGAAATGTTGCAACCAGTACGCATGGAAGAAGGGCGGTGGCACTGGGACCATATCCAGACACTACGACACTTGCTACGGAAAGGACACACTTCAAGCGTCCCAAACCCAAATAAGCTTTGGCGCCACCGGTTCTTCAATGGGTAACTTTACTTACTCAGCTGCTCAGCATAAAACTGAATTAACTAAACATATTATTCGTGACGAACTTCCTTTCACGACGGGTGAAAGCGAATCTTTACGAGATTATGCATCAATTTCTCTAAACCCCTCCTTTACTAGAGTGAGTAGACAACAAGCTCGAAATGAGGCTATTCGTCTCTTTAATGAGCGGAAAGCCGCTTTGAAAGCGGATTTTCAAAATATTAGTAAGTTGGCTATTACTTCTGATATTTGGACTACTAAGTGGAGTTATGCTTATATTTGTATTACTGCACACTATATAGATGCACAATGGATGTTGCAAAAACGCATCATCTGTCTTAAACTTATAGAATGTCCACACACGGGCGCTATAATTTTAAGTGAGATTTCAAAACACGTGCGTGAATATGATATTCACCCTAAAATTTTTTCTATCTCTTTGGACAATGCATCAAACAATACTGCTGCTATGTCTTCTTTGTCAGTTATTTTTTAGCCTATTTTAGAAGGTAGACTTATGCATGTTAGGTGTGTTTGCCATATAATTAACTTAGTTGTTAAAGAATGTTTAAAAATTTTTGATCCCCATTTAGACACTCTGCGACAATGCTTGCTCCACCTAAACTCGTCTCCAAGTAGACAACAAAGTTTTGCATGCACGTGCGCACATTTTGGTATTACTTTTAGAAGATTTGTGAAGGATATACCAAATAGGTGGAACTCCACCTACTTGATATTGAAATCTGCAATTCCTTTTAAGAGTACTATTACATATTATTGTAGTTCGGATGTCAGCTTTGACTATCAAGTTACTACTGATGATTGGGTAGCAGCTGAAAGTGTTTGTGAATTTTTAGAAGTTTTTTACAATGCTACATGTACTCTTTCTGGTATTTATTATCCCACATCATGCTTAGCTTTACGTGAACTTTGTAACATGTCTTATTTATTTTTTAAATATAGAGATCATCCAAATTTTGAATATGCGGTGAGAAATATGGAAGCCAAATTCAAGAAATATTGGGGTGAAGTACCTCTTTTATATTGTTTGGCTTCCATATTTGATCCTACAATCAAATTGGATGGCGTAGAGGTTTTATTAGATGGATATGAAGAATATATGGGTATAGACGTTACTGACATGAAAGTAGAAGTTAAAGTTGCGTTGGACAGGTTAGTTATACTGTACGAAGAAGGAGCAACGTCGACCCGACCAACTCAGGGGGGACTAATAGTAGCTTCGGCTTGGCGTTTAAGCTATCAGCAGCCGGTCGTATACTACAAAGGAAGAAACAAAAGCAATCTTCCCAACCTACTCAAGAGTTGTCTCTTTACCTTAATTCTTATCAAGACGAAGATGAGACTCCAGATCACTTCGCCGTTTTAGAATGGTGGAAGAGACACGACAAGAGATTTCCTGTTCTTTCTAACATAGCACGTGATCTACTGATGGTTCCGGTGTCTACGGTAGCATCGGAGTCCTGTTTTAGTGCAAGTTCAAGGATGTTGAGCGATAGGAGGAGCCGCTTGAAGTCCGATATCTTGGAAGCAATAGTGTGCGTACAAGATTGGATGAAAGCCGATAGAAGAACACAAAACCAGAAAGATGAAGAAGATCATAATATCCACGAGCTGGATTTGGAATCGCTTTCATTGCATGAAGGCGAACAACAATGAGGCTACGGTGCAAGGTATTAGGTATGTACATTTAAACTTATACATTTATACTTAAAATATTTCAATTTTAACTTATACTTCTAAATTTTAACTTATACTATTCAAATTTTAACTTATACTTTCAAAAACTATTTTTTTATTTAAAAAAACATTTTTTAACTCCGCCTATGCCAAACAAGCATTTGCCGGTCCCAAGCCCGGATAAAGGAAGAGGGAGAAATGTTTTTTTTACTTTTATCATTTTTTTTCAAATTTTTATAAACATTTTTCAAAATTACAAATTTTTAAATTACAAATTTTTATAAACATTTTTCAAAATTAAACATTTTTCAAAATTAAAATTAAATTACAAATTTTCAAAATTAAAATACAAAAAAAATGTTAAAAAAAAGGAAAAAAATACAAAAAAAAACTGTTAAAAAAAAGAAAAAAAAATACAAAAAACCGGGCCGGTCCGGTTCAACCGGCCTGAACCGGCCCGAACCGACCTAGGCCCGGCCCGGCCCGTGGACCGGTTCAGCCCGGACCGGCCCTCCCTGGGTTCGGTCCAGTGGGTCGGGCTGGGCCGGCTATTAAAAAACCGGGCCGGGCTTGGCCCGGACCGTATTTCCCCCTGGGCCGGCCCGAGCCCGGTCTGGCCCGCAGACATTGGACCGTGGGCCGGCCCGGACCGGCCCAAATACAACTTGAGGTGGGAGGAGTAAATGGAGAAGATGAAGAAGTAAATGTAAATAATGGAGGAGAGAGAAAGGAGTTGGTTTTTATACAAAATCTCTCCATCTTAAACCAAAACAAACCAAGCCAAGCCAAGTCAAACTGAACCGAACCAAATTAAAATAAACTAAGTCAAGATTAAACCAAGACTAGGCTAAGTAAGATAAGTCTAATTACGGTCCACCTGACAAATGTCAGAAATCCGTATACGTATACTGAAAATATGTACAACGGAAGACGGGAGTGACAGTAGGGAAGAAGGGACTGTTCCACTCACTTGCATAAAGGATTTTCATGTTCCGATCACACATATTCCCACTAGACATAGTCCCACCAGCAAGCCACGTTTCAAAACTCATCCTATCCGGCTAACTCAAAAGACTGCAACATTCTCAAATCTCTTGATTTCTAACACAAGTCACAGTTTAGCATTCTAATCGCATCCAACAAGCCAACCAAATGTCTCGCGCAGAGCGGGACATTACATTGTTCGCTTGGGTGATGAATTTATTTGTAAGTCGTCGGTAAAGGAAAATATATATTAAGATGCATGATGCATTATGAGCAGGCTTGGTGGGGACGATATGTATCGACGATGTGCAAGAATCTCATATCGTTGTATGCGTTAGACTCTGCAGGCTATGGTTTTTTAATGAAAGGTACAGTTCTAAGGGTGACATGTGGTTGTATTGTGCTCATGAAAGGGAGAGAAGTATGGTAATATTTATTGGCTGGTAGGAGAGATTGTTCGAGGCGGTGCTCCATTGATTTCTGTGGTGATGGGGTTGGATATCTAGGATGGTTCTTTTGTAGTTGGTCAACCTTTCATGGTTCAAAAACGAGCCAGATTTATTGATCTGAGTGTTACAACGATTATTTCGAAATATACTCTATTGTGGGCGATGTAGCATTAATGAAGTACGCATTCGAGTTGGATTCGAGTTCAGAGTCGATTTGCGACTAGGCGAATGGTGTCCTAAGGAGAGGGGGTGATTCGTGAGACCGAGACTACTGTTTGAAGATTGAAGGCTAGAGGTTGCTAGACACTTGTTGAGTTGGATGATGAATATGATCCAAGGTGTTGATTGTTATGTTTGGCTCATATCTAGTAAGCCTAATTGTAATAGGATTGGACTAAATTCCTGGACCTATCTAGACAATGTATTTTTAATGTCATACCTAGATAGGATTGGATTATTTTTTATTTGGACACATGACATGCTATATAAAGAGCCTTGAGATTCATTGGGTAGAAGAGTAATTGTGTTATAAAAAAAAATTTGGTAGCCACCAATAGATTGAGAAAAAGAAATAGAGAAGAAATAGACAGATTAAAAGAAAAAATATTGGTTTTTTTAGATCTTCTTGGGTGTAATCTTTGAAATTTTTTGTATTCTATTTGTGTATTTCTCTTGTAGTAGGGGTTAGAAAGTTGATCAATCTTGTAAAGCCTTGAAATCTTATTTAGTAGTGATCTCACTCTTCCGGTAGTTTTTTTTTTTATCGTTATGGTGTTTTACTTAATTCTTGTGTGTCTATGTCTTGAATTGTGTGATATTTATTTTTTTTGCATAAGTTTAGTACGGTGTTTGTCTTGCAGGTATTGGTTCGTTGTTGACGCTCATATTGAAAATATTTTTCGCTTTTATTTCTAATCTTTAGTTGCTAAGTTATTTAAAAAACAGAAAGGCCTAATACTTGATTTCTCGTTATTATAGATACTATTATACATGTTAGTTGTTGTTGACAATCTCACAACCCTTGTTAGCAATCACCCGAATAAAACTCATATTATACGCAAATTTTTTCGTATCTTTCATAGACGTATAATACTTGCGTACTTTTGACAGATCCAAATCAGTACATAAATTTTAAGAATACAAAATTTTAATTGTGTTCTGTATAAATTATTGACAAATTTGGCACAATAAACATGCTGGAAACCTATTTAATTAACCAAATTTGACAACATATTTAAGAATTTGAAGTTTCTAATATTAATATTTTTATTTTTCAAATTTTTGACCAAATTTTTGAACATATTTTATTTGCAGTGAGCCGATTTATACTCATACTTTTGCCGTCTCGAAATTTTCCGGTTTGCCAAATTGCTAACAAGGCTCACAACACACCCCAACGGCACCAAAGCTTGTTTTGTTTGTTTTCCAGGAAGGCATTAATCACATGAACCTTTCCATAAACAGTGACAAGACTGTTTTTCAGCAAATTTTCCAATATAGTTTGACCCCTCTCCCCCTTCTTCGTTCCAGGAAACTGACATCCCTCCCTCCCGAGTCAAATATGTATCAAAAATTTCTACACACCATGTTGTTTGGTCAAGTTCCGACCAGTCCACACAGACTCCGGAACATGCATAGGAAGAAAGAAAGGTCGAAGATAAACTCTAAATCAAAAATTTCTAACATACTTTAATCATGATAGAATATCTATCTCTAGTTTGGTCGGTACAAAGAAGACGTGTTCGGTGGACTTTTAACTGTTGTTTGGATAAGCTCCACCTCTCCTTTCCTTTCTCAAAAGGCCAAGGCCAAGCCGCTGCTTTGAATTCAAATCCACACTCGTTCCACACACGGCTCCTCCGTAGTATATATACACATTCATTCCTTGTCCATCTTCCCACAACAAAGAGAAAATGGTAGATTTGCACCTAAAACCAAACATGGCAATCTCCAACGTCTCCTCCATTCCATCTCCTAGATCGAATTTCCGCAAACCAGACGTGCCATCTAATGATAATACAGCGCTCTCCTCCTCCGCGCATCGTCTGTCCTACGAGCACTACCTCCGCCTGCCGGAGCTTTCTCGGCTGTGGACGGACAGAGATTTCCCGGAGTGGAAGAGCGAGCCGACGGTCAAGCCCGCTCTGCAGGCCCTGGAGATCACCTTCCGTTTGGTCTCCCACGTGCTGTCCGACCCAAGAAGGTACTCCGACACCAGCGAGTGGAAGCGGCGCCTCGGCTCGCTCTGCTCCCGCCAGCTCGAAGTCATCTCCTCCCTGCTCCAAGACTCGGATAGTGGTATCCCTGTCGCCGACTTGGGATCCACGCGGGGCGTGCTGGTCCGAGAGCGGAGCTCGCAGGAGGTTTGGAGGCTCGACGGATCTGCCGACACGTTCTTGAGCCGCACCAGCGAGTCTAGCCTGCTGCCCAGGCTGGCCGCGTGGGAGAAATCCAGTAGCTTTGCCCAGAGCGTTTCTTTCCAGATTGAAAGCCTGTTGCATTCGTGTCCGTTCACTCTGGGCCTCGGCGAGCCGAACCTCGCCGGCAAGCCGAGCCTCGAGTACGACCTTATCGTCCGGCCGACGGCTCTGCACTCCCTCAAGAAGAGGTGCCACTCCGAGTACTCCAAGAACCAAGAGAACGATGTGCTGTTCACGATTCACCACGTGTTGGAGTCGTGGCTGTGTACTTGCAGAGAGCTGCTTAGAGAGATCGGGAGCAAGATCGAGCTCAAGGAGTGGAGCAAGGCTGCAAGCGGTTGCTGGCTCCTGGAGAGGATTTGGAAGATGCTGTCCGAAATAGAGGACTTGCACCTGATGATGGACCCTGACGATTTCCTCCGCCTGAAGAGCGAGCTCGCGATCAAGTCGTCGTCCGGGCCTGACCCGTTCTGCTTCAGGTCGGCCGCTCTGCTAGAGGTGACCAACATGTCCAAGAATCTGAAGCACAACGTACCCAACGTCCTCGGAGTCGAGGTCGATCCGAACGGCGGGCCGAGGGTTCAAGAAGCGGCTATGCGGCTGTTCCACAGCTCCCAAAGGGGCAAAGGCGACAAATCGGGGAGGCTGCATTTGCTGCAGGCGTTCCAGGCCGTGGAAGGGGCAGTAAAGAAGTTCTTCTTCGGGTACCGGCAGCTTGTAATGACTGTCATGGGAAGTTTGGAGGCTACGGGCAACCGGGGATTGGTTGGGATGGAGTCCTCGGACACGCTGTCGCAGATGTTCATGGAGCCTCCCTATTTCCCCAGCCTCGACGCGGCCAAGACGTTCCTCGGGGAGCTGTGGCAGTGCGAATTGAACAAGAGTAGTAGTAGTAGCAGCTTGAAGCAGTGAGAGTACATGGTAGAATTAGGTGATTACTTACTAGCATCTGTCTGTTGTAGAGGAGAGGAGCTATACTGGATTCTTTTAACAGGGGCTATATGATTATGGTCATGGGAGCTTCTATCTGTATCGAAATTTTTTTGTTTATGTAGTGTGCTTAATATACTTGATTTATAATGTCAATTTCTTGATCAGTGACAAATTTTCAGCGGGTGGAAACCATCAAAACTTTGTTCAGCAAATGGATTCTATTCTCATGTTCAAGAGGGGTGATTTTATAAGGACCCAACATCCAGGGATGGATGGGGAATCGGTGAAAAATAAACGTCGCAAGGGAAATTTGAGTGGATTTAATGAATGAAGATGTGCCACATTGAACATCAAAACGAAGAGCATGACTCGTTAAACAGTTGAGAGTTTTAGGAGTAGAGATGGACCACATGCACAAACTTTATCCCCCCCTCCATATTAGAGAACAAGGGTAGAATCAGAACTGTGTCAGAATCCAAGATCGATGAACATGATCTATACAATCGTCTGATACCGGCCCGGAATAATTTGATAAGATGATCACATAGGCTATTTTACACTCAAAATATCATTACCTTTGGCTACGATGAACATTTTTTTTATGTTCACTTTGATTAACTATTCACCATGTTACCAACAAGTGGTATCTACCCTCTAATAGACCACTAGAGATCCCTAACATAGAGTAGACGGCTCCTTCTAAAACATTCCAACAAATATTGATTTCTATCGTTTGACAGAGATCTCCTCTAAAGTGAAAATTAGAACTACTATTATGTACATACTTGTGTAACCTGTGTACTTATGTACTTCTTCTTCTAGCTTAAGGGGGAGTATTAGAACTACTAGTATGTACGTACCTGTGTACTTCTTCTACTTTCGGCTATGGCCATACCTTGGCAGTCTATCCTTGTATTAAGGGGACTCCATACCTTAGCTTCCTATT
Organism: Iris pallida; assembly: GCA_029216955.1. Taxonomy (NCBI): domain Eukaryota; kingdom Viridiplantae; phylum Streptophyta; class Magnoliopsida; order Asparagales; family Iridaceae; genus Iris; species Iris pallida. The sequence goes on from JANAVB010027596.1 coordinate 11,401,227, forward strand.
CCAGCTGCTATTAGTATGATTACATCTCTATATATGAGATTGTATCATGTACATTAAACACAGTTGAATAATATCATTCTCATATCCAATTATTCAACATGGTATTAGAGCAGTGATCCTCATAGGACCTGCCTCTTCCCATTACTTTGTTGGAGTTTGGTCCTTTTCTATGTGAATTTTAGTCCCACATCGGCTAGACCAAAGGAGTTGTATCTCTATATAATAGGTTTCCTATTTTAGAGATGCACATGTGGTGTAGAGGTGCACATGGGTGTGCCATGTGGGGTTACTTTTCTAATGGGAAAAGGGCTAAATCAACAATAAAAGCATTCATGCTTTTTGCTCTTGGGAAATTCATTTCCATGGGAGCTAAGCCCCGTAGGGGCATAGCGACTCGGACTCGGGCTCATGAGGCGTAATGTGGCGTTTTGTTGGCGCACTTTGCACTTAGCACGTCAGCGGTTGCGCAGTGCGTGCAGTGCGTTGCGCGGGGTTGCGCGGGGTTGCGCAGTGCGTGCAGTGCGCGCTCTGTCGCGCAGAGTGCAAGGAGCGCTGGGTGTGCGCAGTTGGCAGCAGAACGTGCGTTTGCATGTTCTGGACGGTTGCTATATGTTCGGGGTGGTTATTACCACGTCCCTAACTTTGTGGCAACCGACCAGTTGCTGCAGGGCCTATATAAGGCATCCTCTCTCTCAAAGCTCATTACAGAATAGAAAGATAAGCCACCAGAAAGTTTACGAAGTGTTCTTTAGCACAAGTAAACAGAGAATTCAGACGTGTTCTTTAACACAGTTCTGATCTGCAGCCTTAGAGAAAGAGAGGAAAGGCGCCGCACCAGCGTTGCTCTTGCACGGGAGTTCGTGTCGATCCGAGGAGTCAGAAGAGCAGGAGTGTTCCAAGTTCTTCGACGAACTTGCTGGTTCCTGGAAGCTGTTCGTGTAGGGCGAATAAAGCTTTGAGCAACGGTCATCATTCACCCCAGCAGGCCATCTTCCATCTTTCGCCTGTCATCTTCTTCGCTGCTGTGATTACGAAATCTTTTTAGATTCTCGTAATATCATAATGATATCTTTTTAGATCTTCGTTATACTTGCGCAACCTTCCTAGAAGTGTTGCATTGGAACATTGTTTTTACAATTGTTTCATATTCTCAGTTTTCCATCGAAAAATTGTGCCCCGGCACTAACAATCTCAAAGCTTTATCGCTACGATGGAAAACGTTAATGCTTCACTCCTCAATACTGACTTTTGCAAATTAGAAAAGTTTGATAGAGAGCATTATCAAGTCTGGAAGAGGAAGGTTTTTCTCACTCTTCAACTCAGAGACGTGGATCACGTGCTTCTTGAAGAGGAACCTACCGTTCCAGATACTGGGTCTGCTGCCGCAATATCTGCGGCTACTAAACTTCAGGCCAAGTGGAGAAGAGAAAATAGCATTTGCAGGCTGCTTATCCTGAATGCTATGGAGGATTCACTTGCAGAATCCTATTCTAAGAAGAATATCGCTAGAGACATATGGGAGTCTCTAGAAAAACTCTACGAAGAAGACAAGAACCACAGTAAAATATTTGTGGTTGAAAAATATCACAAGTGGTTCTTTGAGGACAAAAAGTCTATGCTGCCGCAGGTGAAGGAGTTCCTGAAACTACGACAGAAGTTGGAAGACGAGGCGATGCCCCTCCCCGACAAGTTTGTTGTTGGAGGGATTGTCTCAAAGCTCCCCGCTGGGTGGAGCAAGTTCTATGCAAACATGCATAGGAAGAAGCTTGAGATCAGCCTTTAAGATCTCTTGCAGGAAATATATGTTGAGGACCAGATGCGGGCTCAACTGAAGGTGGACACACTGTCCAAGCAATTGGCTAATGCCAATCTGGTTCAGTCCAAGGAACCAAGGGGAAAGTAGGCGGCTTTCTACAGCAAAAAGAAGGACCCTGACAATCTGAAGGTTAAGGGAACTTCTATCAAGAAAAAGAAGCCAAAGTCTCAGATGCCTTGCTTCAAGTGTGGCAAGAAGGGCCACTTTAAGAATGAGTGCAAAGCAAAGACCAAGTAATCAGAGCTAGGAGAGCCTAGTAAGGTATCAATGATCACTGACGTAGTTGCTATGATTGCACAGGTTGATGCAGTAAGGACTGACTCTGACTGGTGGGTAGACACTGGAGCCTCCTGCCATGTCTGCTCCAGTAAGGAGTGGTTCACCACCTATACACCTACTTCTGAAGTGGTTATGATGGCGAACCAGGCACAAGCTGAAGTGCTCGGGATCGGGACGGTGGTGTTGAAGCTGACTTCGGGGAAGTCTCTGACGCTTCAAGGCGTGAAGCACGTACCTGCTATCGCCAAGAACCTGATCTCAGGAGGCCTACTCTGCAACGCAGGCCTCAGGATGGACATCAATGCTGGCCAGATGGTGATGTCTATCAAGGGAACATATTTCGGGAAAGCTTTTTATACCGAAGGAATGTTCAAGATTCAGCTTGTAAATCAGTCCAATGTAATTAATGAAGTCACTCATTCTGCTTATACTCTTGAGTTGTGGCATAATAGGCTATGACATGTTCATTGTAAACGAATAAACAGAATGTCTAGTCTAGGACTTATCTCCAAGTGTGGGGATAAGGTAGAGAAATGTGAAGTTTGTGCTCAAACAAAGATCACAAGAAAACCCTTTCCTCGGGTTAATCGAAGTACAGATCTTCTAGAGTTGGTACACTCCGATATCTGTGACTTCAAACAGTTCTCTACAAAGGCCGGGATGAAGTATTTCATAACCTTCATCGATGACTTCTCAAAGTATGAGTTCGTCTACTTGCTGAATGCTAAAGATGAAGCATTCGAGAAGTTCAAGGAGTTCAGAGCCGAAGCTGAGCGGCAGACTGGACAACAACTCAAAAGGATAAGAAGTGATCGAGGTGGGGAGTACAGGTCTCATGAATTCGCATCGTTCTGCAAAGAACATGGAATTGTCAATGAGACTACGGCTCCGTACTCTCCTCAATCAAATAGAGTAGCAGAGAGGAAGAACATAACGTTAACAGAAATGATTAACTCAATATTGTTGACTGCTGGTCTTCCTAAGTACTACTGGGGAGAAGCTGCATTGACGGCCACTTTTATTCTAAATAGAGTGCCTCATGCAACTTCAGATGTTACTCCTCATGAACTCTGGTTCAAGGTCAGACCTAACTTAAATGTCATTCGAGTGTGGGGGTGTCTGGCATATGTCAAGCTTCCAGATCTGAAGATTCAGAAGCTTGGGACAAGGACTACTAAGACGATCTTCTTGGGGTATGCCGAGAAGAGTGATGCTCGGAGATTTCTTGATATTGAGTCAAATCATATCATTAAATCTCGCGACGCAGAATATTTTGAAGACAAATTTGCAAGGCACAAGAATATTGTTCTTGCGGATGTTCCGAAGAACAATGAGGGTGCGCAGGTCTTCAATGAAGATGTGGTCCAAGAAGATGTTGTTGTTGAAACAACGGTTGAACCAGAACAAGCTGAGCCGTCAGCTAAGCGTGTGAGGAGGCCGAAGGACTTCGGAAGTGACTTTGTCACCTATCATGTGGAAGCAGATCCGCTTACCTATGATGAGGCGATGAAGACCAGAGACGCGGTTTTCTGGAAGGAGGCGATTGACAATGAAATTAATTCCATCACCTCAAATAACACTTGGGTGTTGGTTGATCTTTCTGAAGGAGCGAAATCCATCGGATGCAAATGGATCTTCAAGAAGAAGATGAAAGCAGACGGAACTATTGACAAGTTCAAGGCTAGGTTGGTAGCCAAGGGGTTTTCTCAGAAGCAGGGGATTGACTATTTTGACACGTATGCTCCAGTAGCCCGGATGACCACCATCAGAATGTTGATTGCTCTCGCAGCAATACATAAGATGGTGATACATCAGATGGATGTGAATACGGCTTTCCTAAATGGCGAGCTGACCGAAGAGATTTACATACAACAGCCAGAGGGATTTGTCATCAGGGGTCTTGAAGACAAAATCTGCAAGTTGGTGAAATCCTTGTACGGTCTTAAACAGGTTCCCAAGATGTGGCATGAGAAATTTGACAAAGTTATAAGGCAAATGGCTACATGGTCAGCGATACGGACAAGTGTGTTTACACGAAGTTCGCTGATGGAAGAGGTGTGATCGTTTGTCTGTACGTGGACGACATGCTTATCCTAGGTACGGATATTAGCTGTGTCACGGAGACAAATAAGTTCATCTCAAGCAAGTTCAGTATGAAGGACTTGGGGGAAGCTGATGTGATCTTAGGGATCAAGATCATCCGGACAGACACTGGACTAGCGCTGTCACAGTCTCATTATATTGAGAAAATGATCACTCGTTATGGGTATCGGAATCTTCCAGGGATCGATACGCCGTACAGGTGTGATCTGAAGCTGAAGCCTAATTCAGGAGAAAGCGTCAGGCAGCTGGAGTATGCAAGCGTAATCGGAAGTTTGATGTATGCTACTAATGCCACAAGGCCTGACATAGTTTTCGCCGTGGGAATGCTGAGTCGTTTCACGAGCAACCCAGGTGCTGAACACTGAAAAGCTGTGAAAAAGGGTTATGAGATATCTCAAGAAGACTCAGACATATGTACTATACTACAGCGGAGATCCGCCGGTAGTGGAAGGCTTCAGTGATGCCAGCTGGTGCTCAGAGGTGGAGAGCGAGAGGTCCACAGGTGGATTCATTTTCACAATGGGTGGAGCTGCTATATCGTGGATGTCGAAGAAGCAGACTATGCTCTCGCGGTCATCCATGGAATCTGAGTTCTTTGTACTTGATACCGCAGCCGAGGAAGCAGAATGGCTTCGGGAGCTCATGTATGATCTTCCAATGGTTGGGGCACAAATACCGGCGATACCGATATACTGCGACAACCAGGCGACTGCGGCGGTAGCATCAAATGATCTCTTCAATGGAAAGAAGAGGACTGTGCGGTTAAAGCACAGGGCAGTACACGAACTTATCAAGAGAGGTGTTATTACAGTTATTGATGTTCGGAGTCAGGAGAACCTGGCGGATCTGTTCACCAAGGGCCTCAAGCACCAGCTGGTCGATGACACAGCTTGTAAAATGGGCTTGAAGGCATTCTGATATTGTATTATTGTATTCCTACCATAAAGTTTTATGCTATAAGTTCAAAGATTTATCTACTAGGCATCTAGCTTTTGGTTCAAGGGAGGATCACTAATCGGAAGAATATCAGGAACGGTGGGTACATGTTCTATTGGGCATGGAGAGGTTACGGACCTATAACCACTGTTGTCTACTGTTATTTTCTGCGAAAAACGGTTCCTGTGGGAAGGTTGGCTTAATTGCCTTAATGAGTTCTCAGGCAGAGTGAATGCCTGGTATGCTTTATAGGAAGCACGGTAGAGCAGCACTACAAGGAGTGAAACTCCATGCTATAGTGGGGTGACTCCACAATGAGGTTCCTATATGTGGGGTGCTGCCCAGGAATAGAATAAAGCCTCGGCTTTGCAGGCCATGTCACAGCGGCGTAGCACCGCAAATAGGCAGTTAGCCTAATGTTGTATGTTAAAAATAAAGAGGGGTGTAGTCAGCACTACAAAGAGGAGGAGTTCCTCATGTTACAGTGGCACGACACCACCATGAGGTACCCGGTTAGGGATAAAGCCTCGGCCTTGCAAGCCATGTCGTTGCGGCGTAATACCGCAAGGGAGCCTAAGGCTTCATGCTGGGTAGCTTGGCACTACAAAGAGGCGGTTGCCTCATGCTACAGTAGTATGACACTACGATGAGGTTCCCGGTACGGGGTAAGGCCTCGGCTTTAAGCCATGTCATAGCGGCGTAGCACCGCAAGGGAAGCGCAAAGCGCTTCATGCCATGTCTCTTTATAATGAACTCACCTATAGTGTATGGACAAAGAGATATCAGGCCGTCTCTTCAGGGTAAACTTGTAGACGCCCAAAATTATACACTGAAACCAGGCTGGCACAGGGCCTTTAATGTGTAGCCAGAAGCACATGTAACTACATTATGTGAGTGGAAAGAATTTCAGCTATGATGCAGAATTCAAGGCTTAGTCCATTCTTGTATTATAGTTTGATTTTTGACCCATGCGGGAAGATTCAAGTCGTCAGCGACATCTCTCCTAACGCATGATGGACAGTTACTGTGGAGAACACTTATACCCATATATATAGAGATATGTGGGGGATTGTTGGAGTTTGGTCCTTTTCTATGTGAATTTTAGTCCCACATCGGCTAGACCAAATGAGTTGTATCTCTATATAATAGGTTTCCTATTCTAGAGATGCACATGTGGTGTAGAGGTGCACATGGGTGTGCCATGTGGGGTTATTTTTCTAATGGGAAAAGGGCTAAATCAACAATAAAAGCATTCATGCTTTTTGCTCTTGGGAAATTCATTTCCATAGGAGCTAAGCCCCGTAGGGGCTTAGCGACTCGGACTCGGACTCGGACTCGGACACGGACTCGGACTCGGACTCGGGCTCATGGGCTCATGAGGCGTAATGTGGTATTTTGTTGGCGCATTTTGCACTTAGCACGTCAGCATCGTCGCTAGGCGCATAGTGCGCTTTAGTTGCGCTCGTTGCGCGAGCCACTTGCGCTGCCACGTTGCGCAAGCCCAGTTAAGCTGCCCAGTTGCGCTGCCCAGTTACGCATGCCCAGTTGCGCAAGCCCAGTTGCGCTGCCCAGGTGTGCGCCCAGGTTGCGCTTGGGTGCGCTGGGTTGCGCTGGGTTGCGCAGGGTTGCGCTGGGTTGCGCAGGGTTGTGCTGGGTTGCGCGGGTTGCTCGAGTTGCGCAGTGTGCGCAGTGTGCGCAGTACGTACAGTGCGCGTAGTGTGCGCAGTGCGTGCAGTACGTGCAGTGTGCGCAGATCAGTGCGCGCTCTGTCGCGCAGAGTGCAAGGAGCGCTGGGTGTGCGCAGTTGGCAGCAGAACGTGCGTTTGCATGTTCTGGGCGGTTGCTACATGTTCGGGGTGGTTATTACCACGTCCCTAACTTTGTGGCAACCGACCAGTTGCTGCAGGGCCTATATAAGGCATCCTCTCTCTCAAGGCTCATTACAGAATAGAAAGAGAAGCCACCAGAAAGTTTACGAAGTGTTCTTTAGCACAAGTAAACAGAAAATTCAGACGTGTTCTTTAACACAGTTCTGATCTGCAGCCTTAGAGAGAGAGAGGAAAGGTGCCGCACCAGCGTTGCTCTTGCACGGGAGTTCGTGTCGATCCGAGGAGTCAGAAGAGCAGGAGTGTTCCAAGTTCTCCGACGAACTTGCTGGTTCCTGGAAGCTGTTCATGTAGGGCGAATAAAGCTTTGAGCAACGGTGATCATTCACCCCAGCAGGCCATCTTTCCTCTTTCGCCTGTCATCTTTTTCGTTGCTGTGATTACGAAATCTTTTTAGATTCTCGTAATATCATAACGATATCTTTTTAGATCTTCGTTATACTTGCACAACCTTCCTTGAAGTGTTGCGTTGGAACATTATTTTTACAATTGTTTCATATTCTCAGTTTTCCATCGAAAAATTGTGCCCCGGCACAACATACATCTTCTCTGTTGTCAGTGTTCCTTATAGGACCTGCATCTCCTTCTCACTTGCTTATTGTTCTTCTCTGTTCTCATCTTCTCTATCAAGATGGCACAAGGAGAAAATTAAGCTACCATATCTGACTCTCAAGCCGCAAGGACAGAGGGTACAGATTACTGCACAGATAGAAATTCAAACCAGAGTGTGCTCTGTGCTCCTCAATGAATTCAACTACCTTCCATGGTCAAGAGCTGTTACCTTAGCCCTTGGCAGAAGATCAAAGCTTAGCTTCATCAAAAATGAGAAAGCTCCTACACCAACATCTCCAGAATATGAAAATTGGTCATCAAAAGACCAACTTGTCATGTCCTGGCTTCTAAACTCTATGGATCCAAAGATTGTCGAGATTTTCAGCTACTCGGAGTCTTCTTACTATCTTTGGGAAGCTATCAAAGACATGTATGGAAACTTAAACAATGCAGCAAGAGTTTTTCAACTCAAGAAGGATCTTAATGGCCTCCAACAAGGTAATATGTCCTTTGTTCAACACCTTGACAACTTAAAAGCTAAGTGGAATGAACTGGACCTATACAGGCCATATACCACTTATGCTTCCATACTATTAAAAAGAGCAGATGAAGATAAGGTTTTCCAAATTCTTGCTAGCATGGGATCTGAATATGAAGATCTTAAAAGTCACTTCCTGACCAGTCCAGAGCTCCCAAACTTTACCACTGTTTGCAACATTGTTCAGAGAGAAGAAGTAAGACAAAGGTGATGAATGTTGATACCGAAGATGGAGGATCAGAGATTAGAGCATTCACTACTAACAGAAGCTTCACTAAAGCTTGTCCCTACAAAGGTAAGAGACTAGACCTGAAATGTACTTACTGTGAGAGTATTGGTAGAGCTGGTATAGGCCACATGAAGGACAGATGTTGGATCTTACACCCTGAACTAAAACCTAAGTTCAATGATGAGCAGAAAGCTCAAAGAGGTTATGTGCCAAGAAGCTCCGGTCTATCTAATCCACAAGCACACCTTGGTAACACTTCTGAAGACATGAGGAGTTTCACCTCTAATCCTATAACTTTCATAAATGAATTTGCAAGCTTTCTTCAACAAAAACAAGGAAGAAATGAAGATAGAAACACATCTGCCATGTTAGGACAATTCACTGGATTCTTAGCCAAATCTAATTTGGTTTCTGCAGAAGATATTCAGGTATCATTTGAGCACTCTCTACTGCTATTTATATCAGTAAAAATCATGATTTTTGGATTGTTGATTCAGGTGCCTCAAAACACATAACCAATAATTCATCCATCTTACATGATTTCACATCATTCTCAAAACCTTCTCATGTATCTATGGCAGATGGTAACAAAGTTCAAATTATGGGTAAAGGAAAACTTAAACTATTTTCAAAAACAATTGAGTCTACTGCCCTATTTGTTCCATCATTTCCATTTCAACTTCTATCTGTTGGAAAATTGACATATTATTGCCTAGCCATCTTCTCTTATTATAATGTCATATTTCAGGATCGAGCATCCAAGAAGAAGATTGGTGAAGGGTTCTTCCTAAATGGCCTCTACTATGTCTCAGCTTCCCTAAATCTCTCAAAGTATTTTTTGACAAAATCTGAATATACAACCAAGTAACAACTATGGCATAACCATTTTGCTCATCCATCCATCCATGTTTTATCAATATTGTTTCCCAGTTTTTGTAAAAGTTCTCTTAAATGTGAGATTTGTCATATGTCCATGTTCATAAGATTACCCTTCCAAATCTCTCACTCTAGAGCTACCAAGCCTTTTAAAATTGTCCACTCAGATGTATGGGGACCAGCATCACTTGAATCTTTTGATGGTTATAGATTTTATGTTACCTTCACTGATGATTTCACTCGAACTACATTTGTGTATCTCGTGAAACATAAGAATGAAGTGTTTAAATCCTTCCTAGATTTCCATAACCATATCATCAATCACTTCTCTGCTAAACTTTGCACCTTGAGATCCGATAATGGCACTGAATACACTTCCAAAATCATGACTGATTATCTTAGTACACAAGAATCATCCATCAAACTAGTTGTGTGAGAACTCCACAGCAAAATGGCATCGCAGAACGCAAAAATAGGGATTCATTGAAAAAATCAGGGCCTTAATGCTATAGGCTAATGTTCGAAAAAGATTTTGGTCTCAAGGAATTCAAGCAGCAGCCTACATCATCAATAGACTCCCTAGTAGTGTTCTCAACTTCAAATCCCCATATGAAATTCTAAAATCCAGAAACATTGACATCTCTCATCTTCGAGTATTTGGATGCATCTGTTTTGTGCATATACAGTCTAAACACAGAGACAAGTTTGATCCAAGGGCAGTCAAGTGTGCATTTTTTTGCTACTTCTCTACCCAAAAAGGTTACAAGTGTTACAATCCCATGACTAGGAAACTAATAGTCACAAGAGATGTTCGTTTTGATGAATGTAATCCCTTCTTCCAATCTTCTCATAGCTCTGATCATAGGGAACATGTTGAGGAAATGTTTCCCAATCTTGTCCCACTCTTGTTCCTGCTACAGTTATTGAAGAAACATCTAGCATCATGATCCAACACCTCTACATACTACTACACTAGAAGAAGAAGTCCATCAACCAGAGGAGGAACCACAACCTCCTCCACCTCGAAGAAATCCCTCCAGAGTAAGGCAACCACCATCAAGGCTTCAAGAGTTTGTGACTTATTCTACTCAATATCCTCTCGAGCTAGGATATCAAGATGTGTCTCCTACTCACAGCGCCTTCCTCAGCAAAATACTAAATGAAGTCAAACCAAAGTTCTTTGATGAGGCAAGTCAATCACCCGTATGGAGAAAAGCTATGCAAGAAGAACTCAAGGCTCTAGATGAGAATAAAACATGGAGCATTGCTCCTCTCCCAAAGGGACATAAGCTGATTTGATCCAGATGGATATACAAGCTCAAATTCCACTCGGATGGGTCTATCGAGCGCCATAAAGCAAGGTTAATTGCTCGTGGCTCCACTCAAACGTTTGGAGTAGATTATAAGGAGACATTTGCTCCTGTGGCGAAAATGAACACTGTGTGTGTTCTGTTATCTGCTGCCATGAATTGTGGATGGTTGCTCTTCCAAATGAACATAAAAAATGCTTTCTTACATGGAGATATTGAAGAAGATGTCTACATGAGGCTGCCTCTTGGCCATTCTCGTGAGCATGAAGAAGGAATGGTGTATAAACTACACAAAGCACTGTATGGATTAAAACAATCCCCTAGAGCTTGGTACTCAAAATTGAACTATGTTCTCATTGCCTCAGGATTCAAACGGAGTCATGTGGACTCCTCGTTGTTCATACGCAACAGCACTACAGGGAAGCTTGTGGTATTAGTGTATGTGGATGACTTAAATCATTAGTGGTGATATGGAAGAGATTCAAGCTCTCAAATCGGCTCTGCATGATGCCTTTGCCATTAAAGACCTGGGACCCTTGAGTTATTTCCTAGGTTTTGAAATGGATCGTTCTCCTCATGGGTTGTTTCTAAATCAGCAAAATATATTGTTGATCTCCTCAAAGATGCAGGAATGAAGGACAACAAACCTGCACGCACTCCACTTGAAAGCAGACTCAACTTAAAGACTAAAGGAAAAGCACTCACTGGTGTGTGCAGCTATCAACGGCTTGTAGGTAAGCTCATTTACCTTACTATTAAAAGACCTGACCTTACATATGCCATCAGCTTAATTAGTCAGTTCATGCACTCTTCTGCCACTCATCATCTCCAAATTGTAAAGAGAATTCTGCAATATCTTGAAGGCACTATTAGTCGAGGCATTGCAATGCCCAATAATGGCCATTTCAGATTGGGCAGGCAATGTCATTGATCGCAAGTCCACCACAAGATATTGTACATTCATTGGAGGAAATGTAGTCACTTGGAAAAGCAAAAAACATGCTGTTGTTGCTCGCTCTAGTGCTGAAGCAGAGTATCGAGCAATGTCAGCTATAGCCTGTGAACTCATTTGGTTAAAAGCATTACTGGCAGACTTAGGCATTATTAGCACTGCTCATATTCCTTTGAATTGTGACAATATGGCTGCCTTGCACATTACAGCTAATCCTGTCTTCCATGAACGAACAAGGCACATTGAAGTTGATTGCCACTTTGTTCGCCATCAGGTCCAATCCAAGCTTATTGAGACTGTGTTCACCAAATCTTATAACCAATTGGCAGATATCTTCACCAAAGTTCTTACCTCTGCACAGTATGAACGATTGTTGTCCAAGCTTGGCTCAAGGAACTCCCTCGATCCAGCTTGGGGGGGGAGTATTAAAACTACTATTATGTACATACCTGTGTAACCTGTGTACTTACTTATGTACTTCTTCTTCTAGCTTGAGAGGGAGTATTAGAACTACTATTATGTACCTACCTGTGTAACCTGTGTACTTCTTCTACTTTCGATAATGTCCATACCTTGGCAGTTTATCCTTGTGTTAAGGGGACTCCATACCTTAGCTTCCTATTCTAGCTGTTATTAGTATGATTACATCTCTATATATGAGATTGTATCATGTACATTAAACACAGTTGAATAATATCATTCTCATATCCAATTATTTAACAGTGAATCATCAAACATGAGTGTTCATCTCTTCGAAATTGCGAAAACCTAAAAACAATAATACAAGAAGTAAAAAAATGGGATGATCGAGAGCAAATGTGAACTCTAAATGCGATGATTGAACTCAAGGGAAGTTTAAAAGCAACATGTAGATTGATCCTAATCATACTTAGTTCTATTGTAGGCTCACTCAATACAATGATGTAACTGAATCGAAATGATCTCGACTTGCATTGACCACCACAAAAACTATATCATATTCCAGTCCTAAAATATATAGGATCATAATATGTATCAAGTGGACTCCAATGCTACTTGAATACGTATACGTTGTCTAGAGTCGGTAAATTTATCTATAAATGATCAATGTCTCAATCCACAAGAACATAAATGTATAGAATGAACAATATAAAATCGATCTGCAGTCTAATAACATATTTATTCGAATAAGCCAAGAGAATAGTACATGCCTATAACACTAGGCGATACAGGGAAGAATATCACAAGATGAAATATAAACAACAGAATAACTTGTAACCCATAAGAGAATAACCTGTAACCCATGTTTCCAAAATCATAAATAAATTTTCTACCTCATTTACTATTTGTAATACTTTTTTAACAAATTAATTTCAATTAATTAATTATGAGAAAGAATGGCAAGATTACTAAATAAATAACTATACTACAAGGTGGGAACTTTCTAGAATAAAGTTGGATGCAACTTCCTTAACAACCCGACTAACTCTTAACCACCTCTAACTAATTTTTTCTAATTAAAACATGTGTCTAATAAAAATGTAAACAAAATATTTAGGGATATTTAGTAATAAGGGCTATAATAGTTGAAATTAGGTTCGGGTCCCCAAAATGTCTGACATTAGTGTTTGAGCCTTAAAATCATTGTTCACTTGCTTATATGAGCAATAATTTTAAGACCCAAATAATAACATCGAACATTTTGAAGACACAAACTCTAATATTAACTATTATGTGAGACCTATTACTAAATAATCCAAATATTAATATGCAATTACCAAAAGTCTCAACTAAAACCTACAAATAGGGTTCAGCCCAACTTTAGTTCTCATTCCAAAACCAAATATTCTGCCAAAAACCCCTGGCCGATTTCCTTTCATTCATTTTAAACAATTTCAAGCCCAAGCCCACCCCCAAATAAATCAAACCCATATTCCCTCATCAGTCGTACCTAGTTTGTCTTGTTGTGTCCCGTGTCCAATATTCCAATTATACTCGTGTCCACCAAAATTTTGCCGTGTCTAGCCCGTGTCGAGCCTTTGGATCCGACCCCTATATTATGTGTCCAATACAACAATCAAACAACAGTCACTCCGTGTCCGACACAGGAAGACTCAAATCCTTACAACACATATTCCTAACCACGTCCTCAGAGTCGGGTCTGACCCCGAGCTCCGGCCAGCACCAAACCCTCCGCCTCTCCTTCCCGAGATGGCGTCGTTGGACTCCTTCTGTCGGATCTGGACTCTCCGACAGCACCAGTCAGCATCCCACCTCCATAGCAATTGTCGATGGCTCGGCGTCCGCCGTCCGAGGTTTCTCGTCCTCGCCAGAACCCTCAGTGTGTCCTCTCAGATACACACCTCCGGTTCCATAGAAGCTCTGTCGCCATATTCTTCCACACTCATCCTCGTGACCGCCTGAACCTCCACCGTGCGCCGCCTGTTCGAACAGCGCTTCCGACCAGGCCGAATCCACCACCTCTTGGTCCCTCTGCCCTAGATCTGGCATTACGAGCCGGAGTCGACCCCGCGCCCGTCACCGCGGCCGATCCCTTGCGCCAGCTCCCGCGGGCCAGTCCCGAGCATCTACCGATGCTGTCGCCTACGTGTACTCCCAGATGTCTGCAAATCAACCTCCACATCGGCAGAGACCTCGGTGAGTGCTCCCCCTAGTGTCCCTTTCCTCTCTCCTTTGTCTTTTTTTTTTTTTCCTTCTCTCTTTAATAATATGAAGAAAGGAAAATGCCTTTTAAGAAGAGGATTTTAACTCTTGGGCCAAATTGGGGAATAAGAAATAAGATTGGGTTTAAAACCCAGTAAGAAGTAAAATATATAAACTGAAATGAGAATGGGCTAAATGAATTCAATAGGTTGGTCCAGATTTATTTGGATAATATTTTTGGTTGTGATGGAATTTAATGGGCATTGGGTTTTCTATACAGATATTAAAATTTTGGGCTTCACTATGATATGGACCTTTAAGTAATTCAGCAAATATACTAGATTCAGAATTACCTTTGGGCTTCAAATAAATATGATTTAAAGTAGAAGTTTAAATTAGATTTAACTAAAATAAACTAGTTAAAGGGGAATCAAATTAGTTTGATTCTTGAAATTAGTTGCAATTGTGTACTTAAATTAAGAATGGGATTAAGGAGAATTTTAAGAATTGGTTAGGACTTCATGCCAAGGAAATTCTAGAAGGTTCTCAACAAAACTAAATATATTAAGAACTAAGGTTATTAAGGAAAGTTTTAAGTTTGAAGAACTAGACTAGAATCTCTAGAATTGAATCTAATAGTTTGACATTTTTATATAGGAGACCTTAGTGAAACTTCCACTCTTTGACGGAGGCAAGTAACTTATTTGTGGTTCATTATGTATATTTTGATTTTTTGCATACTCGCGCACAATAGGCGATCGATGTTTAATTTGTACTTGTGGATTAGTGTTCGAGTTCTTTGGGTCAAATCTTGACTCCGCGAGTACGTATAAGGTGGGAAAGTACTTGAGTAGACATACAGACTACTCCGAACTATCACATAGTCTTACGTGACTGATAGCAGTCGCATACTGCACGTGTGATGCGCCTGACATTACCATTACTTGTCACGACCCGCATCCTATGTAAGGGCACAAGTACGAGACAACGTCCAGCCTACGCCGCAGTATCGACGGTAGAACGATGTCTAGGTCTTCTATAGAATCTAACACATCGCATGAACATGTATCATAACCTGTCAAGATATCGCAACTCCAAAGGAGGACAAATAGTTATAATATTTATACTCAATCACAATGACTATAAGGAAGATAAATGGAACGATAAAGATATAAAGACATGATATGAAAATCCAGAAAAAGTCTAACATAAACATCACACAAGTCCAAAATCAGAGTCTACTCTCTCAAAATAACATAAGTATCCCTAAAATAATAACAAGCCAAGAGTCAGAGAGCTGGAGACAAATCCAGTAATAATCACTAGCCTAACTGAGTCGCTACTAGAGCCTCCTCAGCTGGAGCTAAGCCATCCATAATCAGTGCCTCCTGGTCTACTCCTACTACATCCTATGGGCCGTAGTAGGTAGGACATTCATCATCTAAATCATCTGGGAAAAATATATTCAATCATGATTGGAGCGAAGTGCACCTATAATAACAGTTGCAGTAAATTATAAGGACTATGTAACAGTAAATAGAGAAAATTTATAAGATAATGTAACAGGTACATGAATGTAGCAAGTATGAAAAGCTGTAAGTATACATAAGAGCAAGAAACATCATGTTCAATAATCAGGAATTAATTATCTAAGTGAGTGAGCACTAGTTTCAACATATGATCGGCTTAGGAACTTACACGAAAATTTATGGCCTAATTAATCATACATGCGGTGTATGATTAACACTCACGGAGAACAATGACATCCACGGGAAGGTATGATCACATATCTACACTACTACCCCCCGTCCTGACAGGTACAGCGGATCCAACCAAGGTACATTACGACACGGTATTATCTGAGAACGTCGCGAGCCTTCACAAGAATCAGTGTCCATACATGCACAAGAACAATAACAAGGCTTGCACAAGGTACACCAAGATATACAAAAAATAATATCTCATGACGAGATCCGAAAATACCAATCCGTGTAACCAATATATCAAGAGATCAAGGATATCTACACTAAATACAAGAAGCATAGAATATATCATAAACGAAAAATTATCAGAAAATGTACTCGCCTGAAATCCGTGTGAAGTATCATCAGTATCTGTAATGTCCCAAATTCGTGATATGTATTTAGTATACGTATACGTGTTTTGGACCCATATTTTATTTAGTCATGATTAGTTATCTTGGTTTATTTTGTATTGGCTTGGTTTTAATTGGCATTGATAGTTCAATTGGTTTTAATGGTTCATTGGTTTATTTTGGATTAGTGAGGCTTGGTTTATTTCATGGTTCATTTGGTTTAAATTGCTAGAGAGAGGGTTTATTGGCCTTGACTTGGTTCACCTTGGTTTATTTTGGCTTGGTTTATTTGGGTTTGACATGGAGAACCACCACCCTACCATAAATATCAATCTCCCTCTCTCTCTCCTCATTTATTTTCTTCATCTTCTTCCTCATTACTCTTTCCTCTCCACCATTAACACCACCACCAACCTAGGCAAGTTGCATCTTGCTATCACTTGAGGGCTATATTTTATTTGTCTAAAAGCTTTATTAGCTCATTTTAAGCAACATTAGAACTTGGGTTTTCTCCATTTGGGGCTTAGAATTTTGTAGATCTAGGATTGAAGTATTTTCGAATTTTGGTGGTTTTGATCTATAAAACTTGTTCATTTTCATGATTTGATTGTTCCATGTGGAAGAGAATTCAATTTTACTCAAGTTAGACCTTTGAAAATCTAGATTTGGCTTTGATTTGACAAAGATATGAAGAATTGAAGTTTTGGAGTTCTTGGAGTTCTTCTCGGGTTGGAGGAGCAGACCTCTCGGCCTGCGCTCTTTAGCGCAAGGCCGATTGCGCAACTCAACCTTTGGTGAACTGCGCATCCCCTCGGCCAGCGCATTGCACTGAGCTGAACTGCGCTGGCGCTTCTTAGCCCAGCGTTCCCTTTTCCCTTGCGCGCATGGCTCTTGCGCAGTCCACTTCTGCGCAATCCATCCATGCGCCATCCATTCCTGCGCAACCTGATCCAGCGCAATCCATCTGCTGTGCCATCTAACCCCGCACGCTTGGACCCTGCGTACTCCACCCCTGCGCAATTGACCCCTGCGTAATTGACCCCTGCGCAATTGACCCTTGCGCAATTGACCCCTGCGCACTTGGCACCCTGCGCACTTGACTCCTGCGCAACCCGACCCCAGGGACCCTTGCACAATCTGTCCAAACATGGAGATTTGGTTTTATTTTCCTTAAGCTTGGCTCTTCTATAGTCCTGTATATTGATATTTTATTAGATATTTTACGCCTATTTTATATCCTTACGCCTTTTGTCATGAACTTGATTTTACTTAATATGTTTGGAATGACTATTGTACATGGCATGGTATGACAAGGAACTAGCATAACACGACAGTGACCCGTAGTGGTGCACTCCTGACATGACCAACCTGACTTGATAGTGGCCCGTCGTGGCGCACTACCGACAAGTACCCTGACATGATTTATCTTGATAATTTGATAGTGGCCCGTGGCGGCGCACTCCTGACTTGACTTAATGTGTAACTTGTAACTTGACTTGTATAACCAACTCTGACACCGTGGGTGTTCCTGCTTGCTTGCTTGTACAAATAATCCAGTCATGTCCTGCATCATGTCTAGGAGGGGACTCCTGAGTACCATGGTCAGGAGTACCTACTGAAATGGACTAAGGTTAATGATTAGTATAATTCACTAGACATGAAGAGATGTTCCCCAGTTACAGGCGATCCCGTTATCCCGGCCGCAAATGTTTGGACTTGTAGCCTGCCGACGAGTAGGGCACATTTCCAGCCCACTGTTATGTGGGGCACCCACCATTGTCACTTAAATGATTGAACTCTATTGTCACTCTAATGCATTGTACTCTCTAAATTGTCACTATAATGATTGCCTGGATAACCTGGATAGCTGCAGGGCCTGTGACTACTTGGAGCATCTCATTGCATCTTGCTAGTAACTAGGATTGTGATAACCCTAGTTAGTTAATGTAGAAAGCCATAGGCAATGATTGGCCGTGATTGATTGGATGGAGTCTAGTCCAGTATAGTATTGTCTAGAAGTGATAGATTGCAAGATTGTACCAGAATGATTGAATGATTCTCCAGATTGCCAATATAATGATTGTCACTCCAGATTGTTACTCTAACGATTGTACTCTATTGTCACTCTAGCGTATTGTACTCTTCATGGTCACTTTTATCATTGTACTCTCTCATTTTCACCTTAATGATTGTCACCTTTAGCAATAAATGATCAGAGACTAAGCTCTGTTCAGGCGAAGGGTTACAATCTCGGTCCTTGTTTGGTTTAAGGATTGTAACCTGGCTTCCGGAATAGTACCTTCGTCTTCTCTTCATATATTGCCCAGCTATATTTCATTTAGCATGATTCTCCAGTTGTCTTATGTCAATGATGCTTCTCTTAATTATTTTCTCTGATTGGGACAAGTGCGTTGGTAGTGCACAAACCTCAATCTGTGTTACTTGTTGTTTTCTTACATGTTGAATGCTAATAATTTATTGATTTTAGTCCTAAGTGAAGCCTCCTTTGTGGCACTTGCTCTTTCTGGGGTCTGACCCAGCTGGTTTTGTATGGCCAGATACCGGAGCAGCACCAAAGGATCTACCGGATCTCCAGCCAGATGGTGGCCACTAGACGGAACCCTGGCAACGAGTGGGTTTCTTTTTGTTCTCCCACTGTAATATTGTAAATTATTCTTTTGAGGCGTTTAGCTGACGAGCAAGTGTTAGCTCGGTTGTACTTACTTACTGTCTTCCTACGGGCTGTAACATGATTGACAAGCCCCGGGAGTCGATCATGTATGACTGAACTCTTGCTAGTCCTCACATTTTGTAATGACTAGCTTCATGATCATTCCGAATATGTAATGTATGGGACGCCTTACTATTGTGTATTTGGTAGTCTGACATCTTGTAATTATTATTAGTTGGTTGAGATTGAGACAATAGGCTATTTTATGACCTTAAGAGACTGATGGATTGTAGTGAAACACTCACATATCTAGACAGCCGTGACCGTATAGCGGCGTGGATTCCACTCCGTTATACGTAGCTGGCTATGTACGCCTCCGCTCTCCAGTATTCTGGTTCTGGGGCGTGACAGTATCCAAAATAGTGTCTCGAAGACCTAAATATGGAATATCAATGTCAAATGGTGTTTTGGAAACATAAACATGGTATACTAGCTTGATACTAGGTCTTTAAGTCACTTCTAAGTCAAACTAGGTAAACTAAATCAATATCTTGCTAAAATAGGTCAAACTAGGTCAATACCTTGCCATACCAAGGTATTCTAGTCAATACTAGGCCACACTAGGTAATACTCTATGTAACTACCTATAATATGTGCACATAGGCTCATACCAATATACCTTAACTATTTACCTTAACCCTAAGCATTTACCCTTGTCTATTACCTTCACCTATATCATGCACATAAGTATCACTTTCCTACATATCAATCCTAATCATTAATTACCCCATGACCAATAACTATATTCCAATATTACCCTATCCATACCCTATTTCTAGATGCATATATCTATTACTAGCCTACCACACTATTACCCAATGCCATATCATAATATACCCCTCCATACTATACTTTACCTATTCCATACCTTATCATTTCCCCTTATACACCTATCAATCCAATTACAAATGCTATCCAATAATAATTCAATACCCATAGAGTTATCTTAAATTCCTACACACATATATCTACATAGGGTTACCATTACTATGCCTATCATATATATTCACCCTACCTCAACCTTGCCTTACGCATACCTAACATATACCCATGCATACCCAATTACCCATGTACATTACCTTATACATTACCTATACACCTAGACATTTACCCTTGGTCTAGGCATAACCTATTACCTTACCTACATGCGTGGTATTACCCTATCCTATCTTCCATAGGTACCCATATCCTATTCTTATGCCTATAGGAATACTCTTGAGAACTTATAACATGGTACACTAGTGTATACCCTCACACATATGTTTCCTCTCACCTTTCTACCTACACACATTCTCACACATACATGGACACATTCACATATGTCTACAAAATCCCTCATAGGTTTCCCTTTCTCTATTTACTGCCCCCTCTACATGCTATTGCTAAACCCTACTATTTGGGCAAGACCAAAAGCAGCTACCAACCTACTGCTCACTGCCCACACCAACTACTAACTCAGCTGCTACTAAATGCCTACAATGCTACAAATAACAACATGTATTGCTGCTGGTGCTTGTGCTGCTGATGGCAGCAAGCTGAAGCCTACAGAACTGCTACTGCAGTTGGTCTTCACATTGCTGTCTCCTACTGCTCCTGACTCCTACATCCTGCTGTAGTTATCAACAGTTCCCAACTGCTACCAAAACCCTTGCCTCCAGTGCTATTGCTCCCTGAACCTGCTGCATCTATTTTCCTACACACTACTCACTGATCACCTCCTCCTAAATGCAATTAGTCTCCTACACACTAGCTGCTGTCAAGGCTTTGCAAACAGCAAATTGCTGTGCAGTCTAGTAGAATCTTCCTATTCCCCTCTTCAAAACAGTCACCCACACACCTATGTAAATATGCACATCTATGTATATATCTTAGTACACACACATATATAATATATACACACAAACTCACTATCAATCTACCTACGTAGATGGCTACACACCTACACACGCTCTAGACACATAGTGAATCCCATATATGTACACACTCACACATATACACAATGGGCACACATGTGTATCTATTTCCAAATAGATACACACACAAGCTCTACTCTCACACCCATACTAGACACATATGTACACACACACACACACACACAAAAGCTCTACTCTCACCCCCCCCATATATATATATATATATATATATATATATATATATATATATATATATATATATATATATATATATAAAATATATATATATATATATATATATATATATATATATATATATATATATATATATATATATATATATATATATATATATATATAACAAATATAACCACACATAGGAATATCTATATACATACACTCATAGATATACCTAGAAGGCTATATAAAGGACACACACATATGACACTCTCTATAGATACCTAAAACCAAACACTTGATGTGCACCACCCCCGTATCGTACTTTTCTACGGTCCGCTTGTGATACGTCCAAGATACCTATACCAAATCTTGTCCGAATCATACCAAATCACATGAGCAAGTCTAATATATATATATATATATATATATATATATATATATATATATATATATATATGAACCTAATTACAACAATACATAGCTAGTGTCATGTAAAATTGGACATGCATGCCACAAGTGTCAGAGGAAAAATCCCCAAAATGATTTTGTCTTCTACCATATCACGATACGGCCTACTCGTATCCAATTATGGACAGAAATCTAGACACATAAAGCAAATCTAGTCTAAATAGGTCTAAATAACCAAATGACAAATACTTAGTGCACCAATCTTGGAATTCACCCAAATTTGGCACAAAACTCCATATAACTTTCACATAGAGAGTCATTAGAGCCTAATTCTTCCTCCTAATGGTAGTCCTATCCATGGGTGAATTCCTAAGGGTCAAAATGAACAAATAGAGTCTAATTAGAAAGGAAATTGAGATGTATATCTTTTAGGAGATGGATTTCTAATAAAAAGCCAAATGTACACGATCCATACACAGCTTCTAGCAATTAGACTCTTTTTCTAGTGCTCTACTCTCCAAGCTCCTAGACTCCTTGAAGTGATGAGAATGAAGATGATGTTGGCCCATTGGTCATGGTCAAACCTGATTTTAATAATTGATCAAACTCTGTCTCGATATAAATACAAGTCAACTCAGATGTTTACTTACAATGTTTTGGACACTGCTCAACAAAGGATATCAACAATGTTCAAGACTGAAGTCGTTTGCCACTCCAAATGTATTTCCTGTTAAGCAATGTAATTTTTCATTTATTGAGTCTAGGAATACATTGTACACCGAGTCGTACTGACAAATAGGCTATCCGAAAACGTTTTTCAAAACCATCCTATTCTTTTATAAATGACCTACGTTTTTGAAAAACATTCTTTTTACAAAAAGCTTCTGAAGGATTTTTCAAAAAGCCAAAATTGATTTTCTCAAATATGAACTGGCAGAACCCCAGCAGAACTCGGCCAGAGTTCGACCATTTGGAACGTTAGTGAACGTTGGGTTTTTGAACTTGGTCATCCTTCAGTTGCGGTTTGTTACAAAGAGTTCTGTCCGAATTCTGTCAGAGTTCTGTCTTTGGAAAAACTATAAATAGAGAAGTATTTCGATCATTTCAAATCACCAATTCACTTTCAATCTCTTCTCTTCCTGAGCTTACATTCTTCCAAAGAGTTCTCAAAAGCTTTCATTTTCAAATTCCAAGCCAGTTACCGTCCTCTAGTCGATTTGCCAGTACGGTACGGTCTAGAAGTTTCAGAGCGATTGTAATCAGAGGCTTGATAGAAGATACAACTCTTCACAATTGAAGTTGGTCGAGTTCTTCGTATCAAAGCTCGCTTCTGTAGAAGTTGCAAGGACTTCGTATGAAAACTTGCGGGATTTTCCAATAGTGGATTCAACTAGAAGCTAGAGTTCTTCCGACTGGACTAGTCCTCACAAGAGGAAAACCAGTATAAATCTCGATGTTTGCGTTTGCCTTCTGATCACTGTCATTTACTTTTGTGATTATTATTATATATGTGATCTAACTGCTAATAAGTTTTTAATTAGCAATATTCCGCTGCCTACTCTATTCATCCCCCTCTAGAGTATTCTGCTTTACGATTTCGTTCCTACAGATGATTGGAAGAGAATGTGAAGAGAATTGAGAGAAATTGGTGGAGGGATGGATCAATTTAGGAAAGAACACCAAATAGAGAGTAATTGGCACAATATATAATTTAGAGAAAGAGAGAGAGAGAGAGAGAGGCTCTCCCTCTTTATGTGGTCGGCCATGTAGGTCTCTCGATGATCAATTAAAAAAAGTCCAAGGTGTCCTCCTAGTTGTCATGAAGGCTAATCTAATTATGGAAGCCTTTAATCCTAATTTGGTAAACAGTCTAATCTCTATTTTAATAATAGCATGACTAAATGGCTCTAAAGGGACCTAGTCCAATGTGTTGGTCCAAGTGTCATGCCATACTATTATTGGCCTCTAATGTAGCGTCTAGTCTAATTGGTCCACTAATACAAGTCTAACAATTAGGCTAGTCCCCTAACCAACTAAACACATGATCTATTTAAATTAGCTAGCACACAACCAATATATATATATATATATATATATATATATATATATATATATATATATATATATATATATATATTATATAATAATAATAATAATAATAATAATAATAATAATAATAATAATAATAATAATAATAATAATAATACCATCTCTAACACATTTATTAAAAATTATTAAAATAACAAAAATACCCCTCTCCCAAAATTAGGTAGTTATAATAGTCGTCCACAGGTCGAAATAGGTATTTCATACACTTAGCTACGTATTGCATTTTAGTTCGACTTGTACATCATGTTATTTCTAGTTATTTTCATATTATATTTATCAGCATTGTTCATAAACTTTATTCATGTTTTGTATTTGTGTATTGTACTACGCTCTATCCTGACTAAATAGTTGACATATCAAATTTGAAAGGAGATTAGTATTTTGATCGAAAAATATTTTAGAGGTTTCTAGAAGACTTAAAATAGTTAAATAAATGTATCATATACAATTATCCTATGTGGTTATTTATCGAATTTGTCTCCAGGGAATTGGCTTGTGTGATGTACTAAAAATACTGATAGTGGACTGTGGTGATATTGTATGTGGGTATTATTTCATGCTTTTATCTTTCTGTAGTTCACTATGATATAGTTTTTCTTACTCATTGAGCATATGATGATAATTGAGGTATAGATAATGTACTACCATTAATGCTGCGATGTAGGTTGGATGCACTCAAGCACTCGCGTCCGAACCACCGTGCATAAATGACTCAAATCCTTACAACAAAAAATAGTTAAAGGCTAATCACATGGTCTTACGTGAATAATAATGGTCGCACACTACACGTACAATGTGCCTACATTACCTCTAGCAGTCCTCAACTCGAAATGGGTATTTCATATACTTAGCTACTTATTGCATTTCAGTTGGAAGGCTTGTACATCATGTTATTTCTAGTTATTTTTAGATTATATTTATAAGTATTATTTACATACTTTATTTATGTTCTTCATTTATGTATTGTACCTTGCTCCATCCAAACTGGATAGTTGATATATTAGATTTGATACGGAGATTAGCATTTAGATCGTAAGATGGTTCTGGAGGATTCTAGAAGACTTACAATAGAATATTTACAAAATAAATGTATCAGATGTACAATTATTCTATGTGGCTATTTATTGAATTTGTCTCCGGTGGTCTGGCTTGCATGAAGTACTAAAAATACTGATAGTGGACTGTGGCGATCGTGTGTGTTGGTATTGTTTCATACTTTTATCTTCCTGTAGTTCATTGTGGTCGAGTACATTTATACTCGTTGAGGATATAACGATTATTAATGTTTGGACAATGTACTACCACTGATGCCGTAACGTAGGCTAGCTGCACTCGTGTCCGAACAATCGGGAGTGAATCATGATACATTTTTATGCTGGCACATGTAGGTCCATCTAATAGTACTTATGATTAAAGTGGTTTTAGGATCCTACAAGATATGAATGCTCAATCACAATATAGGAAATAATGAATCTGATTCTTGAATATTTGTTGCTTGATTATAGGTATTCCATAGACCTCTTTTATCAGTTGTTCTCCTTATCATGATTAAACTCCATTTTAAACTTTGTTTGAATGGTTCATCCGATGTTGCATTATAAGTTCTCATGGATAAAGTTAAAAGAATGTTCGATGATCTAATATGGCATTACAGATGCATACCACAGTCATCTGAATCATGGAAGTACGCATGGGCTTTAAAGTAAAATAATATAAGGTATACATGGTTTTTGGATATTAGTGAAACTAACTCCTATTATGCATCCTGCTTGGTCTCTTATCGCGTTTGAAAAATTATATCGTAACTTTCTTTGATTTGCTTGACTCTGATTGTGTCGTTCTTAAATTTCGAGGACGAATTTTTTTCAAGCTATGTAGATTTGTAACCTCTGTTTCTAAAATCATAAATTTCCTAGCTCAATTGCTAATTTTTAATATTTATTAAACAAATTAATTCTAATTAATTAATTATGGAGAGGGAATGATAAGATTAGTAAATAATTAACTATACTAAAGGGTGGGAACTTTCTATAATAAAGGTGCTTGCAGCTTCCTTAACCACCTAACTTGTCACGGCCCGCTCCCATTTTTTTGAATACGAGTACGTGGCCAAGTCTAGCCTATGTCACAACATCAACGGTAGTAATTACAATCTCAAATCCATATATGCAATATTTGATCATATAACCAATATCTTTGCTTATTCACAACAACTAATACAATTTGCAAATCAGTATTACAAATTTAATCATAATTTGGAATCAAACCCACCAAATATCAATTCCAAATTTATGAACTCCTAAACTATCTAGTCGCCATGATTGGCCTCCAAAATATCTCTATCTCCACCAAAAGGGTCCATTTTACTACAAGAAAAATGACCATTTATGGCATGCGAAACACGCCATAAAAGATCTTTCATGGCGTACATTTTTGTGTCGTAAAAGACCATGCTATAAATGACCATATTATTTACGGCGCATACTCGAACGTTGTAAATGACCATCTTTCTATTATTTACAGCGCACATTCGAACGCTGTAGATGACCATTTACAACGTAAATTCGAACGCTGTAAATGACCATCTCCATCTTTTTACAATGCGCATTCGAATATTGTAAATGACCTTATATATCTTTTTTATAGCACGCATTCGAATGCTATAAATAAACAATAAAATAATTAATTGTAAAAATTATTCCTCTCATTTTCAATAGATATTCTAAACTAAAATATAGCAAAACAGAGGCAAGCAAAAACGATACTACTAAACCATTCCTGACAATTTTTATATCCAATGTTTGAAATTCTTATAGAACAACACTCTTGTAATCGGACTGATTGAGGATTCATTAACAAGAGTGTTGTTCTATAGCAAAAATGATACTGTCCATTCGGTACAAGGTTTGGATGTTCATTAGGTGCACTGGACAGATCCTGCCCCAATATGAGTCCATCGTTCATGACATCATGGTCAATAAGCAACTCTCCGCGCCCAGGCCACGTACTGCCATCGGCACCCTCCTCTTCTTCTATGACTGGTTCATCGGTGTGGCTATGACGCCTCCGTCCTCATCTCCTCATCCTACTTCCTTTGTGCCAAAGTGACGCTAACATCAAGCTCTTCCTCGTGGTTCACACCAACCACAAATATAGGAGAATCTTTGCTTGGAGCAGAGATTATAGAACCCTAGAGGATGGGGGATAGGATAATAAAAATTACCAATGCAAATATTCAAAGTAAATAGCAATTTAAAAGAAAGAGATAAGAGATCAAACAATCGATGTATCTTGGTATCCTACTTGGGAGCACTCCATTCCCGGAACTCTCTCCGGCTTTAATCCACCATTGAATAAATAGTACGACATGAGCTTTGGTCCGAGACTCGTCAACTTCTTACACACGAGTTTTTATCCGAAGGTTTTTCATCTTCTTACAATAGAAAGGTTTCGATATTCTTGAACACTTGGAAGATCTAAGTTACAACTCTTTAAATACTCTAACACTTTGGTAGATGGCAAATAAAAGCTATAGAGTTGAGGATAAGGTTTTTGGTAGATAAAATAAGTTTAAGGCTCAAGTGGATAAGCATTTATGAATAACGTAGAAGACTATTTATACAAATCCAAAGACATAAAACAGTTTCAACAGATGACCGGAATATCCGACGAATTTCAGCAAAAATTCGTCGGTTCTTTCGACGCCGACAGTAACAAATACAAATGTATTCGTTGGATGCATTTAATGCACTTGTCAGGAGCGTTGGATTTGAAATTCGAATTGGCTAGCTGTGCCATTCGGATGATTTGACCGATATTCGTAGACAGTCTGAATGGACCACAAGATACTTGCTATTTCAATTCGGATATTCTGAGACAATACTAAAAAAATCCAATGGATGATCCAGATGGACAACAGAAAACTTTCTATTTTCATTCGAATCTTCTTTCGATTTTTTGTGGGCGTCCAGAAGGTTATCCGAATGGACCACAAAACTTGATGTTTCTATTCGGATCTTCTTTCGGTTTGTAGCAAAAATTCGGCGGATCTTTCTTTTCTTCATAAGTGATATCTCTTAATAATTTGGAAGGTTTACCTTTTTGTTTTGCCATCCACTAAAGTATTTATAGGACTTTCCTATACACTTACAAAACTAAGAACTCTGATCTGGAATGAGTAATCCTTTTGAGATATGATAGAAGGCATTCTTTTGATCTTTAGCGATATAATAGGCTTTTTGTGACGCCTTTCTTTTGAGTTTATGCATCTGTGGAGCACTATTACTAAAACAGTATAGAGGTTAAATATGGTCAATATATCAAAATTATTGACGTGCCAACATTCTCTCCCATTTTGATAATTGATAAACATTCAAGTTTAGGAGATAGCTCCCCCAAATATGACATCTCCCCCTTAATACAATTTCTCCCCCTTTGGCATTTATACAAAATGAAAGGAAAATGCTAGTAACACAAAAGAAATGTAATAGGTAGAAAAGAAAAACACATGCATTGGATAAGATAGATGATAGCTTACACGCATTTAAACATAATAACATCCCTGCTGGGACACACAAGAAAACTAAAAAAAAGACCAACTCTCCGAAGAGCTGCTAAAAACAACCAACAACTATTCTCCGAAGGACTCTACAAGACAAAAAAGACAAAAGTCCCCGAAGCACTGCACAGTACTAAACACATCATTTTAGGACACCACCACTAGTGAGAGCAAGCATCAACTGTCAGGAGCGGTAGGAGGATCAACATTATCGGAAGGATTCTCATCCACGTCGGGAGTAGGAGTAAAAGCACCGTAAGGGTGAATGCCTCTAGGATACATAAAGCTATAGACCTTGGCGTCGGTTAAGCGGGAACTGGGATAGTCGGGATGAGGCACCGTAAGATTGACAAAAGGATCCCTTTCCTTAAAACATTGTTGAATATAATAGGCCCAATCCATGAATCCATGATGGATGAGAGTGCTGAGGCCTCGAGTAGCTGCCTGAATGCGTTCCGAGGTGGAGATAGAGAGAGATAGAGTCAAAACTTCGATCAATGTATTGATGAACCTCAAGAGATAGGAGCGTAGAAGTCAGAGGAGGGGAGTATGTGCCTGAGGCAGGAGCTGGAGTAGAAGGAGAGATAGAATGGAGGGCTTGGGTCTTGAATTTTGCAAGTAGGGTTGGTTTGGATCCTTTCGGACAATTGGTTTGGTCAACACCATTGACCTTAAGGATCATAGTAATATACATCCTGAACAAAAGAGAACGATGCATAGATTCCCGAATCTAGATCATAGTGAAAAGATAGTCTTATCCAGGGAGAATGGCTGCTTAGAAACGAGTTAGTACATAGTGACCAACTCTTCAGCGATGATGTTATCCATATTGCCCTATTTGGGAGTGATAGTATGGCCCATGATATGTTGAAGATCATGGGGTTATAGCCATGGGTGATGGAAAATGGGGCAAATAGGGAGGCAGAGGGGGACCGGAGAAGGAGGAGTAGCTATCATGGCGAGACCGCTTCCCATGGCTAAACACGATGAACGTATGGCAGTGTGAAAGAAGAGGTAGGGTGGTGGATATTTTAGATGAGTGTAGAGGAGATGGTGAAGGAAAGAAAAATGAGAAAGATAATTATTTAAAAGAAGAAGGAGAGTGAGGTTAATAAATAGGAGAGCTGAAAAGAACGGGAGTTTAAGAGGAGTTTTAAACAGATTTTTGGGGAAGAGAATAAGTCACAACGCTTCGTGTTTTGTGCAAAATTGGTCCGATCGAAAAATTCGACGGAATTTCGCAGATGACAACGGATAATCCTAATGAGATAAGAACGTTATTAATGTAGTATGCGAAAAGTTGTTTCGAAAAGAGGAAGAGCCAATGATCGTGGTTATCTGTGCCAGTTTGAATGAACGGAAAATCCGACGGTTGTCCACAAAAAGCTAACGAAAAATTCGAAAAAGATATGTTTTAAAAGATAATGCGTTATCTGAGCAGTAATTGCAATGACATTTGAAAAAATTGAGCAAAACAGAATATCCATCGGAATACCTTGCAATCCGACGGATTATCCGAATGGACCATAGAATTTTCTTTGTTTTCATTCGAATCATCCGAAGTAATGCTGCAAAAATTCGATGAAAGTTTCATGGAATATGTAATCTATGATAAACTTTTAAGAGAATTTTTCAAGTAAATCAAATTCTCAATATATAAAGGAGAAGCAATCTTCGACAAGAGATTTGGTAAAGATATCAGCAAGTTGATGTTCGGTTTCAATAAATTCAAGGCGTATATCTCCTTTTAGTTGATGATCACGCGAAAAGTGGTGTCCAATCTCAATATGTTTGGTACGAGAATGACAAATTAGGTTTTTAGTAAGACTAATAGAGCTAGTGTTGTTACATTTTATAGAGATAACATTAGAGGATATACCATAGTCAACAAGTTTTTGTGTCATCCATAGAGTCTGTACACAATAACAACCAATCGTAATGTATTCGGTCTCAGTTGTTGAAAGAGCAACCGAGTTTTGTTTCTTACTAAACAACGAGACCAATGATTTTCCAAGGAATTAGCATGTGCCGCTAGTGCTTTTTCGGTCGATCTTGCATCCGACAAAATATGCATCCGAGTAGCCTATAAGCTCAAAAGATAAAAATTTGGGATACCAAAGACCCATATTTATGGTCTCTTTGAGATAGCAGAAAATACGCTTAACGACACATAGGTGTAATTCTTTGGGATTTGTGCACATAAGCATAGACTAATCATGATATTGGTACGACTAGCAATTTAAGTAAAGTAAGCTACCGATCATACCTCGATACTTATGAATGTCGACCGATACACCATCTTTATCGTGATCTAGCTTCGTTATAATGTCTATAGGAGTTCTTATTGTAACTGTCTGTTTTCAAAATTTAGGGTAAAATGGTCATTTTTGCATTTTTAGGAATTTTAGAAATTTTTATTTAATTATATTGTTATTTGGGGATTTTTAGAGTCGGGTTCAAATTTCAGCTCATTCCGACTTGTATCGGGGACCCGGGATAGCTTAGACTCTGATCGGGACCCAACTAGAACCGAACAACTTGTCATGACCAAACCCAGATAATTATATTTGACTAATCCCATTTAATTTTAGTGGGATTTTTACCAAGATAATGGGTAAATCAACAACATGGACCGTAAGATGGACTGGATGTCCACTCTACCTAGAAAACTTGGTAGGTAATGTTAGTGTAGGTTAGTATCCTACTACCCTAGGAAGTCGGGAGTGGAACTCCTAAGGAAAAGCTACTTGGCCTTAGTATTAGGGTAGAAAGGGTAAACGGGATAAGTAGGAATAATACCTATTTCACAACATATGGGTTTAGTACTTTAAGATATAGCTAAAATTAGGATATTATGGTTGGTAATAGTTAGAAATAGTAGACTTGGACTAGTTTTGACCTTGGTTGACCACGGTTGACTATTTTGACCAAAAGTCAACCAAAAGTCAACCGAAGCCTAAAATTGACTAGAACTTGACCAAACTTGACCAGTTGACCCAAAGTCAACTGTTAGTCAACGTTAGTAAAGTTTGACCTAAAGTTGACCTAGGGTTGACCAGAGTTGACCAGTTGACCAAAAGTCAACTATAAGTCAACCGTTGACTTAAATCGACCTAGTTTAATTCCGTTTGACTTGCATTGACCTAGTTTGACTTTGTTAGGCCTAATATGACTTAGATTGACCCTGTACAATCTAGTTTAACCTTGTTTGACCTAGATTGACTTAGTTTGACGTGTCTTGACCTAGTTTGAGTCAGTATGACTTAATTTTACTTCCAAACCATTATATTGATACAATATTCCATCTATAGGTCCTCGAGGCACTGTTCTTGGACTCAGTCGACTTATCCATCATATCACAGACGAGTACATTCTCTGATAATAATTATGTTTTATGATATCATCTTTGTTTCTAGTATTTAGTGTAGATATCCTTGTTCTCTTGACACATTGTTCACACGGATTGGTATTTGTTGGATCCTGTCATAAGATGTTATTCCTCTTATATATGGTATGCATTGGGCAAGTCTTCCTTGTTTTCTTGTTCATTGTATAGATACGATTCCTGTGAAGGAGAGCTACTTCACAGAGAATGCGTGTCATGACGTGTCATGACTGGATCTATTATATTAGTCAGGGATGGGGGTGTTAGCGTAGATATGTGATCAATACCCTACAGTATTATATTGTGTCATCATTGTATTGTGTTAATCATACACTCACGTATGATTAGCCAGGCCAAACATTGTATCAAGTTCTAAGCCGATCACATGTTGAAACTAGTACTAAAGTCACATAGATAGCAGTTTCAGATTTTTGTACATGTTATACACTGTTCTCTTGTCTTATCTTATTACAGTTTTGATATACCTTGTCAGGATGCATGTACGCTCTACTTTACCTAGTATATTTTCTCTATCTACTGCTATATTTTCAATATTGTATAATTAGAGCTGTTGTTCGAGATTTTGTACTCGTTCCATCCTGACTAGATATGTTGACAAAATATTACAGATGACGGTGAGGAGGATTGCTGTACCTACTACGGTCCGGATGACGTAGTGGGCTTAGACTTGGAGACCTTGGTCCAACAGGGCTTAGCTCCGCCAGACGAGCCTCTAGCTTAGTTTAGTTAGAGTAGACTTTTGGACTGGACCTTGTCTCCAGCTTGCTACTTATGTTATTATATTATATTTGGGATTGTATAACCATATTACTTTGTGACTCTCTCTCTTTCTTTCGTTATTGAGCTGGATATTGCACTTGTGGTTTTTATCTATCTAGTTTTTGTGCCATGATTCTTCCTTCTAGATTGTGATTGAGTTTATCAATATTTCATACTATATACCTCCGTGCGGAGATGACAGGTAGACCTACAGCGTTCTATGTCGTTTTTTACAGTGTAGGCTGGACATTGTCACGCACTTGTGCCCCTACCTATATAATATTTCATACTATATAATGTTTGTTGACTAGTAGACCTACAGCATTCTATGCCGTTTTTACAGTGTAGGCTGGGCGTTGTCACGCACTTGTGCCCCTACCTAGGGTGCGGGTCGTGACACGTTTTTAGTGGTGGCCCACGCAGGTCGAGAGTCGCAATTAGTGCGATGTCGTAGTGGCGCTCGACTTAGAGTGCTATTACGAGCCTACGGTACGTATCTAGGATAGGCTATAGGCTAAGTTACTCAATCACAAATAGGAAAACTTCCACTTGCTGATCTTTTAACTGTCCTTTTTGATATTAATTTTTGCATTCTAACTGTCCTCCTTGATATAATATTTTATGTGCCATATTGATTTTCTTTTTTTATTCTATCTTCAGGATGGCGCAGACCAGGTCCCAGCATCCTGAGTCCGCAGACATGGAGAGGTCTGCTATGACTTGCAGACCTGATCCAGGCACTTCTGTCACAGTCGGGGTATCGGCAGCAGCTCTTGGGGGCACACCTCCGCCAGTTTCGAGGGCTAACCCCGGGATTGCTACGACTATTTTGGCTGCTGTACCAGTGGTTGATATGGGCACTCTTCCTCCTCCTGCACAGCGGATTCCTTCGCAGTTGCAGACATACTTCTACCTCTACCTCCTCTTCCTACAGACGTGAGGCAGATGCTTGCTTTCCTCCAGCAGATGCTGGAGACTCAGAGAGCCCAGGCTGAGGCTCAGCAGAGGCAGACAGACGCGATACGTCGGGGCATGGAAGATGCCCATCAGTTGGCCCTTACAGCCGTGGAGTAGAGGGCTCCACATCATGGGGCGCGTCCAAGGTACGAAGATATCCAGGACTTCAAGAAGCTCGGGCCCCGTGACTTTAGCGGGACCGAGGGTGTGGTCTATGCTAATGATTGGCTCGAGGATATCGAGCGGCAGATGAGGGCCTCCCGCCTCGCAGACGACCTGAAGGTCGAGGCGGTAGGTTTGCTGTTATTAGATATTGTACGCACCTGGTTCAGGAACGAGCCAGCCCTTGCTGGGGAGGGCCACACTTGGACCGAGTTCAAGCTTCTCTTCAAGGAGAAGTTCTTTTCCCCTACAGACAAGATCGACCTGGTACGGCAGTTCCAGGATCTGCAGCAGGGCAGTTTATCTGTGGAGGAGTACGTCGCAGAGTTCGGCCGTCTGAGCCGATACGCGGAGTACATGGTTCGTGACCCGGAGATCAGGGTGAGCCATTTCAGAGAGGGGCTGATCTGGGATATCAAGATCCTTATTCCCTCCTTTTATGAGACTTATACCCAGATCTATGCGGTGGCCCGCAAGGTAGAGCGGGAGTGGGGCCTGAAGCCCAAGAGGGACCGTGATCTATTTTCTGGGACTACTAGCATTGCGGGGGCTACTAAGCGTCCTCAACTCCAGCATCATTCTATTCCGCAATGCCCGCAGCAGATTCCTGCTTTGATTAGGGCACCAATTCAGCAGGTGCCCCGGCAGCAGCAGCAGGGACCGACGCAGCAGGCACCTACTTGCCACTGCTGCAAGAGGTCCGGACATCTCTGGGAGGTTTGCAGGAGACGTTTGGGTGTGTGCCTATACTATGGCACCGGGGGGACATCTGGCGAGGGATTGTCCTTCAAACCATCGCCGTGCAGCTCAGGGAGCACAGGGTAGGCCACCTATGGCACCGCATCACACCCCCCACCAGCAGCGGGATATACCCCGCCAGGGCAGGGCTTTTGTGATGACAGTTGAGGATCCTGCAGGCATTGGACTAGGAGGTGGGGACTTGCTCCTTCTTTTTACCTGTTCTTTCTGTCCATTGATTGATGATTGCTTTCTTAGTACCTTTAGTTTGCATATGTGATGATCATGCTAGATTAAATAGAAAACCCCAATGAAGATTGCAATAACATGATACTGCAGAGATTTAAAACCATGCATGTGTTCTGATTTCTTGGATTACATGTTATATAACTTAGGATAAAATTTCGTAGACATTGATTGTTGGGTGCTTAACCTAGAGAAGAGTACGACCGTTTTGAATTTTGAGGACGAAATTATTCTTAGGAGGGTAGACTTGTAACTGCCTGTTTTCAATATTTAGGGTAAAATGGTCATTTTTGCATTTTTAGGAATTTTAGAAATTTTTATTTAATTATATTGTTATTTGGGGATTTTTAGAGTCGGGTTCGAATTTCAGCTCATTCCGACTTGTATCGGGGACCCGGGGTAGCTTAGACTCTAATCGGGACCCAACTAGAACCGATCAACTTGTCATGACCAAACCCAGATAATTATATTTGACTAATCCCATTTGATTTTAGTGGGATTTTTACCAAGATAATGGGTAAATCAACAACATGGACCGTAAGATGGACTGGATGTCCACTCTACCTAGAAAACTTGGTAGGTAATGTTAGTGTAGGTTAGTATCCTACTACCCTAGGAAGACGATAGTGGAACTCCTAAGGAAAAGCTACTTGGCCTTAATATTAGGGTAGAAAGGGTAAACGGAATAAGTAGGGATAATACCCATTTCACAACATATGGGTTTAGTACTTTAAGATATAGCTAAAATTAGGATATTATGGTTGGTAATGGTTAAAAATAGTAGACTTGGACTAGTTTTGACCTTGGTTGACCACGGTTGACTATTTTGACCAAAAGTAAACCGAAGCCTAAAATTGACTAGAACTTGACTAAACTTGACCAGTTGACCCAAAGTCAACTGTTAGTCAACGTTAGTCAAGTTTGACCTAAAGTTGACCTAGGGTTGACCAGAGTTGACCAGTTGACCAAAAGTCAATTGTAAGTCATCCGTTAACTTAAATCGACCTAGTTTAATTCCGTTTGACTTGCATTGACCTAGTTTGACTTTGTTAGGTCTAATATGACTTAGATTGACCCCGTATAATCTAGTTTGACCTAGATTGACTTAGTTTGACGTGTCTTGACCTAGTTTGACTCAGTATGACTTAATTTCACTTCCAAACTATTATATTGATACAGTATTCCATCTATAGGTCCTCGAGGCACTGTTCTTGGACTCAGTCGACTTATCCATCATATCACAGGCGAGTACATTCTCTGATAATAATTCTGTTTCATGATATCGTCTTTGTTTCTAGTATTTATTGTAGATATCCTCGTTCTCTTGACACATTGTTCACACAGATTGGTATTTGTTGGATCCCGTCATAAGATGTTATTCCTCTTATATATGGTATGCCTTGGGCAAGTCTTTCTTGTTTCCTTGTTCATTGCATATACACGATTCTTGTGAAGTAGAGCTACTTCACAGAGAATGCGTGTCATGATGTGTCATGACTGGATCCACTATATTAGTCAGGGATGGGGGTGTTAGCATAGATATATGATCAATACCCTACAGTATTATATTGTATCATCATTGTATAGTGTTAATCATACACTCACGTATGATTAGCCAGGCCAAACATTGTATCAAGTTTTAAGCCGATCACATGTTGAAACTAGTGCTAAACTCACATAGATAGCAGTTCCAGATTTTTGTACATGTTATACACTGTTCTCTTGTCTTATCTTATTACAGTTTTGATATACCTTGTCAGGATGCATGTACGCTCTACTTTACCTAGTATATTCTCTCTATCTATTGCTATATTTTTAATATTGTATAACTAGAGCTGTTGTTTAAGATTTTGTACTCGTTCCATCCTGACTGGATATGTTGACAAAATATTACAGATGACAGTGAGGATGATTACTGTACCTACAATGGTCCGGATGACGTAGTGGGCTTAGACTTGGAGAACTTGGTCCAGCAGGGCTTAGCTCCGCCAGACGAGCCTCTAGCTTAGTTTAGTTAGAGTAGACTTTTGGACTGGACCTTGTCTCCAGCTTGCTACTTATGTTATTATATTATATTTGGGAGTGTATAACCATATTACTTTGTGACTCTCTCTCTTTCTCTCGTTGTTGAGCTGGATATTGCACTTGTGGTTTTTATCTATCTAGTTTTCGTGCCATGATTCTTCCTTCTAGATTTTGATTGAGTTTATCAATATTTCATACTATATACCTCTGTGCGGAGATGACAGGTTATTATATACTGTTTGTTGACTAGTAGACCTACAGCGTTCTACGCCATTTTTACGGTGTAGGCTGGGCGTTGTCACGCAATTGTGCCCCTACCTAGGGTGCGGGTCGTGACACTTATTGATTTGGTTGTGTCCAATTCAAAACGTTTAAGAAGATCCTTGGTATATTTGGCTTGATTGATGAATGTGCCGTAAGGCCCTTGCTTGATCTGCAGTCCCAGAAAAAAGTATAATTCTTCCATCATACACATTTCAAACTCATCCTACATAACTTTAGCAAAGTCTTCACAAGGTGTTTTATTAGTGGAACCAAAAATGATATCATCTACATATACTTGATATCATCTACATACACTTGGACTAATAAAAACATGCCATTGTGAGATTTGATGAACAGAGTGGTGTTAACTTGGCCCTTGGAGGAGTTGTGAGAATTTAGAAAAGAGCTAAGACGCTCATACCAACCACGAGGAGCTTGTTTGAGGCCATAAAAGGCTTTATGAAGTTTCAAAACATGATCTAGAAAATAAAAATCCTCAAAGCCAGGAGGTTGCTTGACATACACCTATTCTTTAATAACACCATTTAAAAAGGTATTTTTGATATCCATTTGAAATTTTTTAAAATTATTAAAGCAGCAAACGCACAAAATATTCGGATAGACTCTAAGTGAACAACCGGTGCATAGGTTTTTTCATAATCAATGCCCTCCTCTTGGTTATAGCCTTGAGCAACCAATCGACTTTGTTACGAGTTACAACCCCATCCTCATTAAGCTTATTTCAAAATACCCATTTTGTCCCAATAATTGGATAGTTATTGGGCCTAGGAACTAGTTCCCAAATATTTTTTCTTTCGAATTGATTGAGCTCTTCTTATATTGCAAGCATCCTAAATTCATCAAAAAGCATTGTTAATGTTTTAGGCTCTATTTGAGAAATAAAAACTACATTTGCACAATGATCTCGGGTAGAAGATCGACTACTTACCCGTGAAGAGGGATCACCATTTGGAGAAGTTCTAATGATGAGTGACAAACTTCCATTCCTTGGGAAGACCATTTGGAGAAGTTTTTATAGTTGAAGACTTTTTAGGTGGAGAAATCTCAACTTCACAACTAGGTAAAGGAGGATTTGTGTCTCCAAGAGAAGGACTTTCCAAACCACAAGAGATGTCATCAACATCGGTTAAGGAACTAGTTGTAGAAGTGTTAAGTTCGTCAAAAGAGACATTGATAGACACTTCAACTATTAGCTTCTTTTGTTAAAAACATGAAAACCCTTACTATGCATTGAATATCCAAGGAATATACCTTCATAGGCCTTTTTTTCAAATTTGTTTAGGTTATCCATGGTCTTCAAGATAAAATATTTGTATCCAATTTTTTTAAAATATTCAATAGATAGAATTTTGTCAAACCAAAGTTCATAGGGAGTTTTCTTAGAAATTGTCACGACCCGCACCAGATGTAGGGGCACGAGTGCGAGACGACGTCCAGCCTACGCCGCAGTATCGATGGTAGAACGCTGTCTAGGTCTACTATAGTAACTAACATTGTATATAATAATCTGTCAAGATATCTTATCTCCAATCAGAGGACAATATTGATATATTCATACTCAATCACAAGTCTATATGGAAGATAAATGGCATGATAAAATATAATTACATAAAGAGAAATATCCAAAAGTCTAACAGAACATAATATAAGTCAAGAGTCTAAGAGTCATCTATCTCAATACAAGTCTGGAATAATAGGCATGTCATCATCAATAGTGCTGGAGACATATCCAGTACAAAACCTAGTCTAACTGAGTCGCTACTAAAGACTCCTAAGCTGGAGCTAAGGCCTCCTAAATCAGGGTCTCCTGGTCTATGACTACTACGTCCTGTGGGCTATAGTAAGTAGTACAACCGTCATCTGAATCGTCTGAAAAATATATCCAGTCAAGATTAGAGTGAAGTACATTTCTAATAACAGTTCCAGTAAATGGTAAAGACTATATAACAGTAAATAGAGACAATATACAATAATAAATTACATGTACATGAATATATCATAAATGGAAATATCGTAAGTAAGCAAGAGAACAAGAATCATTATGCACATTATTCAGGAAATAACTATCTATGTGAGTGAGTACTAGTTTCAACATGTGATCGGCTTAAAAACTTGCACAAGAATTTATGGCCTGGTTAATCATACATGCGGTGTACGATTAACACTCATAGGAAACAATATCATACATAGAAAGAGTATGATCACATATCTACACTACTATTCCCCACCTCCGACTGGTATAGTTGATCCAACCATGGTACATTACGATACGAGATTTAGTAGGAAGGTAGCTAATCCTCTCAGGAATCGATGTCTATACAATGCACAATAACAACAACGGGGCATGCATAGGGTATACCAGACATACGAAAATAACATCTCATGATGGATCCAAAATATCAATCCGTGTAACCAATGTATTGAGAATTCAAGGATATCTACACTAAGTAAAGAAAACATAGAAAATATCATAAACAGAAAATTATCAGAGAATGTACTCGCCTGAGATCTAGTATGAAAGGTCAACAGTATCCAATACGATGCCTCGAAGACCTAAATATGGAATATTATATCAATACATGGTTTGAAGTGATAAATAAGTTAAACTAGTCCATTTCTAGGTCATTAGGCCAATTCTAGTCCAAAACAGTCAAATTAGGTCAACTAGTCAAACTTGGTCAAACTTGCTATTTCTAGGTTGTCTGAGTCCATCTATAAGTTATTTGGGTACATACACTACTTATCTAGGCTATACTAGCTATATCAGGATACTTGAGTATCATTACTATATGGTATCCTAAGATACACAATATACTATATGCAATATATACTAGTATCTTTATACCTAATGCTAACCCTATAAGGATACCTTGGTTTGGGCCAACTTGGTATCACCCTATAACTAACCTCTTAAAGCTCAAACCAAACCTAGAGCCAAAATGCATATATAGGTATTACCTTGGTCCACCATCCTATACCTATATATCCTATACATAGCTTATTAGTTTTACCCAATCATTACCTACATAGGTATTCATGACCTTCTACTAGCATTTCACAAGTAATGCCTATTACCTATACTCACTTAGGTAACCAATTACCTAACTTAACCTAAACCATGACTCACATATAGGAACAATCACATACACTCTACACACACATGTGTGTGTGTACGCACACACACAACCTACCTTATTGCACACACACCTACTCCCTGTTGTACAACAGGTGCAGCACTGCCATGTGTGCAAGGCACAGGCTTGCACAAAAGGGTACTACCTTATATGCTATTGCATTCATCTGGGTGTATCCCTTGCATTTGCACAAGTTTGCAAGAGCCAACTTTTCCCTACACAGTCTGTAGCTTGCACAAGGGCCTGCCCCCAACTAGCTCCCTTGCACACCTGCCTATAGCATGATCATCTGCTACCTGCATACTCTAGTGTGCTTCCTTATACTGTTGTTGCATTAGGGAGAACCCCCTGCATCTGCACAAGTTTACTGTCGCAAATTGCTGCCTTTAATTGCCTATTCAGTTCACTCTAAATCTCTTCACTCTTATCACTAATCTGATGTACCCACATCTAACACACCCACACATTACTGCTACTGCTTACTGCTTACTGCTATGATCACCCTACACCCTGCTTCCAACACTGAGTGCACAGGCTTGCATGGCCAAGCACATGCTCAAACCAACCCCATATGCACATGAACTCTTGCTCCCTACCCTACATTGGCAGTGGCCAAGCAACCCCTTAAACTAACTTGCACAGGAGCATCGTAATCCCCTTCACAAACACTCTCACTCACTCTCAACACACTCATCCCTGTGTACCCCAAATTATTTCCTAAAATTGTGTAGAAACTGGAACTAAAACCCCTCACTCCCTCTCTACCACACACACAGGTAAAAGCTGTTCCTGCTACCATCATGTGCACACTTCTACACAGGTTCACCAAACCTATTTTTCCTCTTACAGGCAGTGCCTATGAGGCCACTGCTACACCCAATGCCCCTACCTGCCTGCTTATCTCTCTATTTACTGCCTAACCCATAATGGACACAAGCACACACACACACACATACACACACACACACACACACACACACACACACACACACACACACACACACACACACACACACACACACACACTCATAATTTATGCATACATACATATGTGCACAGGAAACAACGTGTGCACACATGAACCCAGTTTTTCCCCTTCACCCTTGCTGTTAGTAGCAGGATCCCTATATGCTTTGTCCAGGAAGCATATATGCCTACTACTGTTCATACAACAGGTTGCTGTCCTCAACTAGCATTACACCCATCTCCTATTGTAACACCCAGTTTTTCAAATGAGGGTATTTTGGTCATTTTCAAAATTTTGGAATTATTTTGGTATTTTTATTATTAAATATAATTAATATGATTTTTAGTGATTTTTGGTGA
Source organism: Iris pallida (assembly GCA_029216955.1). Taxonomy (NCBI): domain Eukaryota; kingdom Viridiplantae; phylum Streptophyta; class Magnoliopsida; order Asparagales; family Iridaceae; genus Iris; species Iris pallida. The sequence continues at coordinate 11,442,379 of JANAVB010027596.1, forward strand.
TTTTTGGTAGAATTGTTTTGACCCTATATTTGACTTTGACTCATGTTGACTAGGAGACTGTCCTATTGGCTAACCTGGGTCAAGATACTTTGGTTAGGTTAAGAAACCCTAGTGTGACCTAAGTTACTCATTTCAAGTTCATTAGAATTGGTTTGGGGTGATTAGGAGCTAGTTGGGCCTAAGAATGGCTTGTGTAGTCACAAGTCAAACCATGACTTAACTAGATAGGACCCAACTAGCTAGCCAAAACCCTAAACCCTAGGGCCTATGGCCAGCCACATAACAGCCCCTCCCCCTATTTATATCCTCCCAAATTTTAGGGCTAGCCTCTTTTCATTAGGGTTCATCAAGTTTTAGGAAGAGGTAAAGTTCCATCTTTACAAATTCATAGTAAATCCAAATTAGGTCCTTTTTCCTTCAAACAAATTCCTATAGGCTCTAAATCTCGTGCTCTTACTGTTGGCAATAATTGTTGACAGGAAAGGAACAATTTGGAAGAGTTTGGGTGGGTTGAGCAATCCTTCTCTTTGAAGCTTTTGGGTGTTTGAACACCTATAGGTATAATCCTCTCTAATTCATTATAAATTCTATAAAAATCATTTCTAGGTTGCCCTAACCCTAGCCAAACTATAGAAATAGGGTTTCCCAAGTTTTTGTGTCGTTTCGTGTCCATTCTGGACACGTATCAGTGTGTATCACTGAGTGTTTGTTGAAATGCCCCAATAGGCATTTCGTGTGAGATTTTGAAATCTTTTTGAATAGAAAGCTAGATCTAGGTGTCGTCTAGGGTTCCCTTGTGTCGTGTGCTATTGTTTGTGTCATGTTGTGTCGTGGGGAGCACGGGACACGCGTGTGCGGGCGTGTGCGCGCGGCACTGTAGCTCTCCTGCTACTCGGGGGCTACTGCGTGCTGGACACGCGACGTCGACACGTGAAATTTGGCCTGTGGTATGGGGTAACGACTGACACGAGGCTCGTCAAGTTTCACGAGTCCTCGTGTCGTGTCGGACACGATATTTAACGTGCACGGGGAAGGCTGTGTGCGTGCATGTGCAGTGTGTGGTTGTTTATGTTAAAATGTATTTAAATGATTTTTAAATGTTGGTTAATGGTTATTTAGATCTTAAATATCATGTTTAGATTCCTGTTACATTAAGTGACACATTCGTTTGGGTTTTTGATTGATGTTGGGTTCAAAAATTATAGGGACAGTGAAGAACACTGATACTACACTGACACTGTTTTGTTTCCAAGTTTCAAACTGTTAATTCCTATCTCCTGTTAATATTTCCTCATTTAAATTGAACCCACATGTCAGATAAAATGCTAGGTAGGTAATTGCATTTGAATTTGGCTTGGGGATTTTGTTTATAGAAGTTTTGACAGTTAGTTGTTTCATTATGGGTGAACTGAGTTCCTGTGTAAGGAACATGGATTAGGTAGCATTGTTTATTCACTGATTTAAATCCTAAATGTAGTTGTTTTGATTTGTTCCATGTTTCCCCTGTCATTTCACTGTTTTCTGTTAACTTAGTCTAATGGATTTGATTCATTCCATTTTTTTCTGTTATAACTGTTAGCTATTAACTGAAATGTTAACCTGGGAATTGGTTGTAGGACTGTTCTGATTTTGGGTTGGTTAAGGAAATTCAAGATGGGAATTAGATTCCCTGTTAACTGGTAATTGGAAGTTGTGGTTGTATTTTGAACTTGAGTTAAATAGGGAGTTGGTTAACTAGTTGTACTGTCATGTGCTAATGTTAAATCTGGCAATGGCCTGGAACCATTGTATTAACCCCTGTTTCCTTCCTACATTTAACTTCATTTACAAACTGGAATGTTAATCCAATTGTTCACTGATATTTTACCTGCAAACTGAAAAATGATAATTCATATGGGGCATGTCAATGTGATGGAAAATCTGAGTTTAGTTCAATGGGAATCTGTTTCAGCCCAATGAATTACCTGAGATTCAAATTGTAATAACTGGGTTGTTTGAGACCAAAACAGTTTTGGGGTTGTATTAAAACTGAGAGTTATGGACTGATTTGAAGGAGGAGGGTTCAAACTGATTTTGAATGTTCTAACCTGAGAATGAAGGTTAAATCACTGAGACATTGCTTTCTCTCATAAATGAATTGTTGTTTCAATCTATTCATTCATTGTTACTTCCTATAAACTAAGTCTTCCTCCTCATTTGTTTTGTGCAGTTTTTTTTTAATTGTTTGTCTGAGTGTAGGCTTTAGTTATGTTCAGTTTTAAACCTGGGATCTTCTCCACTTGAACTATTGAAATTTCTGTATAGATAGAAACCTGAGTTTGGGTGTTTTGTTAACTGAGATGTTGGAAAAACCTGGGAAGGATTTGGTTCCAGTTTTCAAAACCTGTAAATGTTAACCATGTTTCACATTGCCATGCTAATGTTTTGCCACACACACTCAACATCACTGTTTTTCACTGTCTTCACAAGTACACTTTCACTTAACACTCTACTATATCACCAACACATATGCCCCACACATTCACACATGAACACTCTTACACACACTCATGTCACTGTTTCCTCACATTTTCTCACTGTTTCACATCACTGTTAGCCTAAATCTCTCACACACTCACTTGACACTTGAGTATCTTTGTATCCCTCTCTCCCTTCCTTGTATAATGGTAGGTTCCTATAAATAGGATTGTGTGTTAATATATATGTATATGACATAATGTGTTATATATTATGATATAGAGTAGAGTGATATTGTAGATTAGTACCATATGTATCCTATATTAGGTTGTATGATATGAATGCATGGGTATGGTTAGATAGATATTGAAATGGTATTGTTTAGCATGGTTGCCTATTGGCATATGGTATAGTCTTTTGGCCTATGGCTATGGTTGTGGTTGTTTAGCTAGTGAGTCTAGTTTAGACTTGTTTAGTCTAGTTAAACTTAGAATGACTTGTTAAACCTAGATTAGCCTTGATAGCCTAGTATAGACTAGATTGACCTAGATTCATGTAGAACGCATTGTAGTGCATTACATTCTATTCTGGACTTGTTGTGACTCGTACTGTTCTAAATAGGAGCCAGACACCACTCCTCGGACAGTACTTTCATCTCGGACTTTCAGATAGCAGGCGAGTACATTCTCTGATCTTTTCATACTTACCTGGATTATATTCTTGCTCTAGATTACTCTACATGATGCTGACACGTATCTTCACGGATTAGTACTATATGGATCCCTTCCTGAGATGTTATCCCTCTACGGGTGCATCGGGTATTTCATGTTCATGTACTTTATCATGTGCATCAGGTACTCCTTGTACTCGTACTAGTTCATGTTTTTACATGTTCTCATGTGCTTTCACGTGCCTCATGTACTACTCATTACATGAGTTCACGTATCTTAGTTGTATTCATGTGCTTATAACGTAACTTGAACGGATCCTTGTGTATTGATTGGGGCGGGGTGAGTAGAATTGGTTATGTGAACACTATCCCCAGTAGCTGTATAAATGTGCCTCTTTATTTGTATTCATGTGCCCCCAAGCCGTTTACATAACCATTATGCTCTAATCACGTAGCCACTTACAGTCTCTACTATCATATTTACTTTCAGTTACAAAATATCTCCTGTTTACTCGTACTTCCTATTCAGCACTTCCTGTATTTTACTCTATTGCATGATTTATACTCCTAACCTGCTATGAACTGTTTTGAGAGATATGTGCTCGTTCCCGTCCTGACTGGACCTGTTGAAAATTTTACAGTGAATGGAGGCTCTGGTGTCTATCCCTCTTGGTGCAGCGTTAGACATCACTAGTGACTTGGACCTGCTAGCAGTTGGTGTTACTTTCATTAGTTTAGGATTATCTTACTATTTTTGGGATTACTGTACTAGACTTTGAGATATTCTGAGATGTATTTATTTTAGTCACTTAGATTCTGGATTTGTATCTCTGTGATGTTACATTCCTGGATGTTATCTATCTTTATCTTTCTATCTCATTTGTTCTATCCTAGATGTGGTTGAGTTATATTGTGTTATGTCACCCCCATTCGGGGAGTATAACTGTATATTACCCTTATCTGTTAGATGTTATGACCTAGGACAGCGTTCTACCGCCGATGCTGCGGCGTAGGTGGACGTACCCACGTCACGTGCCCTATTTCTAGGGTGCGGGTCGTGACACGTTTTTAGTGGTGGCCCATGCAGGTCGAGTTTATGTAGTGGTATTCGAACTAGAGTACCACTACAGCCTGCAGTAGGATTAGAATATATTTTAAGGGTACTCAATCACGGTTAGGATTCCTTGAAAGATTCCTGGGACGACCCTTGAGAATCTTATTTAAACTTCAATTTGAATCATTTCCCTTGTTTGTTCGCTCTCACTCCTTGATTATTGAATTTGATTTGATGAATCGTTGTTGATTTTGATTTTCCTATCGAGATGAATTTTATAGCCTGAGTTACGATATTTTCTGATAACATATATTGACGGAAATACAGGGATGGTAAAACGTCTACATGATTATGGAACCTGTAGTTTATCGCAGCCATATTAGCTGGCGTGGCGGAAACATGGAGACCTGGCTTCGGATGTACGTATCTTGGTTATGAGATTTGAATTTCTCGCAGCTATACTAGTCGGCATAGCGAGATTTCCAGACGACATGATTGTAGAGGTGCATACCCTAGTTATGGAATCTATCGTTATTCGCAGCCTTGCTTACTGGCATGGCGAGGACTCTGAGTAACATGATTTTGGACAGACGCATATGATTATCAGATTGTATCTTGAGAAGGTTTTAAACATATCATCTCTATCGTACCTTTCTGTTGTATAAATTGTACCCCATCATCAAATAACTTAGGAGTAGGAGTAGCTTAGCTATTATTATAAGATTGTGTAACTTCTTGCTATAATTTCTTCCTAATACAATGAATTGGTGAGTTTGCTAGACCTTGACTTAGATTGATGCTATAGCTCTGGTTTCAAATAGTTCATTCTTTAAACAGATAGGCAGAACGGATTTTATTATTATTTTCTCTTGCCATTATTTCTTGTCTTACCCCAATATAGTATATAGTGGACACAGATACTTGCCTGACACGTATGCATACTACACTTGTTTACCAACCTATCTAAATGCATGTTAATATGATTAATGTTAAGTTCTCAAATCCTAGTATTCTAATATAGTGCAGTATCAGTGACTAGTTCTATGTTCTCCATATTAAATTCGTAATTTAAATTTAAATTTCATGTTATTAGTTGCTTACATCACTACACATGTATGTTATATACAGGGCTTTATTTCAAAAAAAAAATTTTGGTTGAGTTTTGTGTTGAATTGTCAAATCTGAGACTGTGTACATAGTAGACCCTTAACCTTGAATTCTAAGTGTTAGTTTAAATTACAGTTTTAAATTATAATGATTTGAGCCGTATACATTGCTGTGTGGGTATATAATGTTAGGTCTCATAACCCTTGCATGTTAAGTTTGGTTGGGGTACACATTGAGTTGATTTTTATGATAGAATTTCTCCAAAATTTTGAAAACTGAATACATGATAACATTTTTTTTATTATTGCTTTCAAATGCGTAGTTCAATTTCAGATCTAATATGTAATGTTGAGCTAGCTGAATGATTGAACCCTTCATTTCAAGTCTTAACCCATGTACACTTAACACTCTACACTAATGTTCACAACTGCCATGAAAACCTAACCCTTCATCTCTATTTATGTTCATGTAGCCATATAGATATACTTATATATATGGTTAGCCATGCATGTTATGAGTAATAGCTTGTACCTTGTAGACTGCTTAACCAATATGCCATGAATAGTGTAACTGATAGCTACAGTTGAGACTCAAATCCTCCTATAACGCCTTCATGTATATGCCACAAACCATGACCCTTGCTTAATGTTAGCTTTTCCTCTAACACTCTCTCTTCTATATATATTAGATTGTGATTGAATTCAATGCTTTGACTTTCGTTCCTTAAACTTTTGGTTTTGATTTTCTTAAATAGTACCCTTTATAGATGATTGATAGTTGTCTTATTTTATTTTCTTGATAAATACCAGTTTTATAGATAGGATGGTAGACTGCTGTACAGCTTTAATGATTGTTGTGTTTTTATCCCTTCCAGTATGGCACCCATGACCCGAGCCTGTCGCCTGAGAGCAGCTGCAGCTACTGATAGTGTGCTTCCACCTCCTATTGCTCAGGAGGTAGTAACCCCTCAGGATGACCCAAGGGTAGTGGCACCTCCCGCCATCGAGGAGGTGTCAGCATCCTTACCAGAGAGTCTTCCTCCACCACCTGTTACTCAGGAGAGAGTGGCAGTCTCATCTGAGACCAAGAGTTCTTCCCCATCTCCTCCTCTGTCTCCAGGAGCAGTACCCCATACCATACCCTCGGCAGGTTTGTTTCCTGACGGAGCTCAGATATCCAGACTTCTCCAGGATGTGTTGGAGACGCAGAGAGTTCAGACTGAGATCCTAAAGGAGCAGGGTCGTGGAATCCAACTGCTGTGGGATTTGGTACATTCAGGAGGGGAGCCTAGTTCTAAGAGGCCGAGGAGCAGTGTATACCCAGAGCCCTATGAGCACCCAGACTATCAGCCTAGACCAGCCTACCCAGTCCAGACTCCTGTTCAGCAGAGGCCAGCTGAGAGAGTGCCTACCTGCACCTTCTGTAAGAAGCCTGGACATGTGTGGGACATCTGTAGGAAGAGAAGAGGAGTGTGCCTGTTGTGTGGGTCAGCTGCACACCGACTGCGAGACTGTCCTGCTGCACTTATCTCAGCCAGGACTCCGCCTTTGGGAGGGAGTTCCAGCCATCAGACCTAGTTGGAGGTGAGTCCTTGACCTATATCTTAGCCAGTCTTTGAAAATTTATGCACCCTACCATATTGTTGTATGTTTTGATATCTTGTGATTGCCTAGTACTGTAGTATGTTAGTGTAACTAGATGAGACCCCAGACTGATACTATATGTCATGACCCCATAAGTTACATTTTCCAACTGAATGATTTAAATAGGTTCTGAGATTTTGATTGTGGGGGTTTGACCTAGAAGGGGTACGATCATCTTAATTTCGAGGACGAAATTTTTCTAAGGTGGGTAGGATTGTAACACCCAGTTTTTCAAATGAGGGTATTTTGGTCATTTTCAAAATTTTGGAATTATTTTGGTATTTTTATTATTAAATATAATTAATATGATTTTTAGTGATTTTTGGTGATTTTTGGTAGAATTGTTTTGACCCTATATTTGACTTTGACTCATGTTGACTAGGAGACTGTCCTATTGGCTAACCTGGGTCAAGACACTTTGGTTAGGTTAAGAAACCCTAGTGTGACCAAAGTTACTCATTTCAAGTTCATTAGAATTGGTTTGGGGTAATTAGGAGCTAGTTTGGCCTAAGAATGGCTTGTGTAGTCACAAGTCAAACCATGACTTAAACTAGATAGGACCCAACTAGCTAGCCAAAACCCTAAACCCTAGGGCCTATGGCCAGCCACATAACAGCCCCTCCCCCCTATTTATATCCTCCCAAATTTTAGGGCTAGCCTCTTTTCATTAGGGTTCATCAAGTTTTAGGAAGAGGTAAAGTTCCATCTTTACAAATTCATAGTAAATCCAAATTAGGTCCTTTTTCCTTCAAACAAATTCCTATAGGCTCTAAATCTCGTGCTCTTACTGTTGGCAATAATTGTTGACAGGAAAGGAACAATTTGGAAGAGTTTGGGTGGGTTGAGCAATCCTTCTCTTTGAAGCTTTTGGGTGTTTGAACACCTATAGGTATAATCCTCTCTAATTCATTATAAATTCTGTAAAAATCATTTCTAGGTTGCCCTAACCCTAGCCAAACTATAGGAATAGGGTTTCCCAAGTTTTTGTGTCGTTTTGTGTCCATTCTGGACACGTATCAGTGTGTATCACTGAGTGTTTGTTGAAATGCGCCAATGGGCATTTCGTGTGAGATTTTGTAATCTTTTTGAATAGAAAGCTAGATCTAGGTGTCGTCTAGGGTTCCCTTATGTCGTGTGCTATTGTTTGTGTCATGTTGTGTCGTGGGGAGCACGGGACACGCGTGTGCGGGCGTGTGCGCGCGGCACTGTAGCTCCCCTGCTACTCGGGGGCTACTGCGCACTGGACACGCGACGCCGACACGTGAAATTTGGCCTGTGGTATGGGGTAATGACTGACACGAGGCTCGTCAAGTTTCACGAGTCCTCGTGTCGTATCGGACACGATATTTGACGTGCACGGGGAAGGCTGTGTGCGTGCATGTACAGTGTGTGGTTGTTTATGTTAAAATGTATTTAAAGATTTTTAAATGCTGGTTAATGGTTATTTAGATCTTAAATATCATATTTAGATTCCTGTTACATTAAGTGACACATTTGTTTGGGTTTTTGATTGATGTTGGGTTCGAAAATTGTAGGGACAGTGAAGAACACTGATACTACACTGACACTGTTTTGTTTCCAAGTTTCAAACTGTTAATTCCTATCTCCTGTTAATATTTCCTCATTTAAATTGAACCCACATGTCAGATAATATGCTAGGTAGGTAATTGCATTTGAATTTGGCTTGGGGATTTTGTTCATAGAAGTTTTGACAGTTAGTTGTTTCATTATGGGTGAACTGAGTTCCTGTGTAAGGAACAGGGATTAGGTAGCATTGTTCATTCACTGATTTAAATCCTAAATGTAGTTGTTTTGATTTGTTCCATGTTTCCCCTGTCATTTCACTGTTTTCTGTTAACTTAGTCTAATGGATTTGATTCATTCCATTTTCCCCTGTTATAACTGTTAGCTATTAACTGAAATGTTAAACCTGGGAATTGGTTGTAGGACTGTTCTGATTTTGGGTTGGTTAAGGAAATTCAAGATGGGAATTAGATTCCCTGTTAACTGGTAATTGGAAGTTGTGGTTGTATTTTGAACTTGAGTTAAATAGGGAGTTGGTTAACTAGTTGTACTGTCATGTGCTAATGTTAAATCTGGCAATGGCCTGGAACCATTGTATTAACCCCTGTTTCCTTCCTACATTTAACTTCATTTACAAACTGGAATGTTAATCCAATTGTTCACTGATATTTTACCTGCAAACTGAAAAATGATAATTCATATGGGGCATGTCAATGTGATGGAAAATCTGAGTTTAGTTCAATGGGAATCTGTTTCAGCCCAATGAATTACCTGAGATTCAAATTGTAATAACTGGGTTGTTTGAGACCAAAACAGTTTTGGGGTTGTATTAAAACTGAGAGTTATGGACTGATTTGAAGGAGGAGGGTTCAAACTGATTTTGAATGTTCTAACCTGAGAATGAAGGTTAAATCACTGAGACATTGCTTTCTCTCATAAATGAACTGTTGTTTCAATCTATTCATTCACTGTTACTTCCTATAAACTAAGTCTTCCTCCTCATTTGTTTTGTGCAGTTTTTTTAATTGTTTGTCTGAGTGTAGGCTTTAGTTATGTTCAGTTTTAAACCTGGGATCTTCTCCACTTAAACTATTGAAATTTCTGTATAGATAGAAACCTGAGTTTGGGTGTTTTGTTAACTGAGATGTTGGAAAAACCTGGGAAGGATTTGGTTCCAGTTTTCAAAACCTGTGAATGTTAACCATGTTCCACATTGCCATGCTACTGTTTTGCCACACACACTCAACATCACTGTTTTTCACTGTCTTCACAAGTACACTTTCACTTAACACTCTACCATATCACCAACACATATGCCCCACACACATTCACACATGAACACTCTTACACACACTCATGTCACTGTTTCCTCACATTTTATCACTGTTTCACATCACTGTTAGCCTAAATCTCTCACACACTCACTTGACACTTGAGTATCTTTGTATCCCTCTCTCCCTTCCTTGTATAATGGTAGGTTCCTATAAATAGGATTGTGTGTTAATATATATATGTATATGATATAATGTGTTATATATTATGATATAGAGTAGAGTGATGTTGTAGATTAGTACCATATGTATCCTATATTAGGTTGTATGATATGAATGCATGGGTATGGTTAGATAGATATTGAAATGGTATTGTTTAGCATGGTTGCCTATTGGCATATGGTATAGTCTTTTGGCCTATGGCTATGGTTGTGGTTGTTTAGCTAGTGAGTCTAGTTTAGACTTGTTTAGTCTAGTTAAACTTAGAATGACTTGTTAAACCTAGATTAGCCTTGATAGCCTAGTATAGACTAGATTGACCTAGATTCATGTAGAACGCATTGTAGTGCATTACATTCTATTCTGGACTTGTTGTGACTCGTACTGTTCTAAATAGGAGCCAGACACCACTCCTCGGACAGTACTTTCATCTCGGACTTTCAGATAGCAGGCGAGTACATTCTCTGATCTTTTCATACTTACCTGGATTATATTCTTGCTCTAGATTACTCTACATGATGCTGACACGTATCTTCACGGATTAGTACTATATGGATCCCTTCCTGAGATGTTATCCCTCTACGGGTGCATCGGGTATTTCATGTTCATGTACTTTATCATGTGCATCAGGTACTCCTTGTACTCGTACTAGTTCATGTTTTTACATGTTCTTATGTGCTTTCACATGCCTCATGTACTACTCATTACATGAGTTCACGTATCTTAGTTGTATTCATGTGCTTATAACGTAACTTGAACGGATCCTTGTGTATTGATTAGGGCGGGGTGAGTAGAATTGGTTATGTGAACACTATCCCCAGTAGCTGTATAAATGTGCCTCTTTATTTGTATTCATGTGCCCCCAAGCCGTTTATATAACCATTATGCTCTAAATCACGTAGCCACTTACAGTCTCTACTATCATGTATTTACTTTCAGTTACAAAATATCTCCTGTTTACTCGTACTTCCTATTCAGCACTTCCTGTATTTTACTCTATTGCATGATTTATACTCCTAACCTGCTATGAACTGTTTTGAGAGATATGTGCTCGTTCCCGTCCTGACTGGACCTGTTGAAAATTTTACAGTGAATGATGAGGCTCTGGTGTCTATCCTTCTTGGTGCAGCGTTAGACATCACTAGTGACTTGGACCTGCTAGCAGTTGGTGTTACTTTCATTAGTTTAGGATTATCTTACTATTTTTGGGATTACTGTACTAGACTTTGAGATATTCTGAGATGTATTTATTTTAGTCACTTAGATTCTGGATTTGTATCTCTGTGATGTTACATTCCTGGATGTTATCTATCTTTATCTTTCTATCTCATTCCTGTTCTATCCTAGATGTGGCTGAGTTATATTGTGTTATGTCACCCCCATTCGGGGAGTATAACTGTATATTACCCTTATCTGTTAGATGTTATAACCTAGGACAGCGTTCTACCGCCGATGCTGCGGCGTAGGCTGGACGTACCCACGTCACGTGCCCTATTTCTAGGGTGCGGGTCGTGACACCTATCACCACTCATCCAACTACCTATCTATAGCTGTCTATCTATATGCTCAATAACACTCAACTATATAGTTAACTGTCCAAAGTTGGTACATGAACAATTGCTCACAGACCCCCTCCCTCTAATCCTACTATGTGTGCACCACACCTTACAGTTGCAAAAGCAACTCATGACAGGAACCCCCATACTAGCCTACACATGTTTATATATATATATATATATATATATATATATATATATATATATATATATATATATATATATATATATATATATATATCGGACTTTAACACCAAAGAAGACTCTGCGAAGGTTGCGGCCTGGGTGACCCTCCCAAACCTTTCCTTTATCTGCTTCGTCCCTGCGGCCCTCAGACGGATCGCTAACTCTTTCGAGACCTACGTGGCCACAGCAGAAGAAACTAGCAACACCACTAAAGCTCACTATGCTAAGATATGTGTGGAACTAGACCTCACCAATGAGTCTCCCAATCACATCTTCCTTGAGCTGGGCAACCAGATGCACACCCAGCGAATAGTCTACGACAACCACATCATTTTCTGCAAATACTGTCATCTATGAGGGCACCTGGCAGAACACTGTTTTCGTCTGCACCCTAAGCTCAAAAGGAATACCGTCCGAAAAGACGATACAAGTAAGGGCGGCAATAATAAACAGTCGCAGCCCCCCCGCCGCTTCTGCTCCCAAACACCCATGTTAGGTTCGACGACCACGAAGGAATGCCAGTCAAGGTTACCTCCCCTAGCACAGATACGGCCCACAGTACCTCTGCATCCCTATACCTCTCCAATAAGTTCGATGTCCTGGATTCAGAAGCCACCGAGCCCTCGCAGGCAATTATCATCGTTGAGGACCCTCACAAGCCCCAGGAACCGACCTCCGAGATGGCACCACCCAGTGATATCCCCTTGGATGCTGGCGCAGAAGCCTTCCAAGACCTCATATCCATCCCTATCGAGCCCCATGTCAGCCATCTACCGAGCGATGAGATCACCGTAGATGAAGCTCTTGCGATCCTAGGTCCAGAACAGGTCCTGAGAGGTCAAAAGGTCATGGCCGCATGTTTCCCCCTCTAGTCAGCAGGAGAGCAATCATGATGCATAGAATACACCCTCATTATACCCACCGGCAAGCCCATACTGGACTCCGCAGAAGAAAGGCTGGACACCCACTCCACCAAAGTTGAGGATCCAATCCGTGACAAGTCCTTGGCCACGATGACACCCATCTACCACAAAAATAATGATAATATAGAAGCCACCGAGCCGTCAACTATACGCACAAGATCCGCAGCCAAGCGGATAAAAAACTCCCCCAACTACAGCATTAATGCTTAACATCCTTTCCTGGAATATTCGTGGTCTGGTAAATAAATCCACCAAGAGGTGGCTTACTGCCCTCAAAAAACTTTACAAGATTGACATTTTGATCATTCTCGAACCCAAGATCCCCCCCAAAAAAATCAAATCCATCCAGCTTCAATTAGGTTTCCACAACGCCGTGGCCAGCAACCATGACATTTGGATCCTCATCTCGTCGGATGTTCAGATCGGAGTTATCCAGGATTCCAGGCAGGTTCTCTCATGCTAGATAGAGCACCCCTACCTTCCCAAGCGTGCCATTCTGTCCGTAGTTCATGGCAGTTGTGACATTAATGAACGCAAACAGCTTTGGAACGACCTCCTCGACACCCACTTCAACCACAACCTCCCTTGGCTTTGTATTGGGGACTTTAATGCCATCACTTATAGAGAGGAGAAGTCCGGTGGCCGCCCGCCTCCCCTCATGGCCATGTATGACCTCAACAACTTTATTTTTAATGCCAACCTCTCCTCCCTCCCGTTCTCAGGTAATGCATTCACCTGGTGTAACATGAAAGAAGGCGATCGTCGGCAATATTCCCGCCTTGATAGGGCTCTCACAAACACCCTCTGGCATGGGATGGCTATCAGCTCCAGACTCTCTCATCACAATGCTAGCGAATTCAATCACGCTCCCCTGCTGGTTGAAATCAAAAACTCCTCCAACCAGATTAAAAAAGAACTTTCGTTTTCTCGACTTCTGGAGCGAACACCCTCAATTCAAGAACGTCGTTGCGGAAGCATGGAATCACGCGGACGACGGAGACCCACCGATCAGGGTTGCCAACAAGCTCAAGGCGACAAGGAAAGCCCTTGCAATTTGGAGTAAACAGGCGTACGGGGATATTTTCTAGGAGGTTCGCATAGCCGAAGATGACGTCACTTGCGCAGAGGCGCTCTTCACGACGGATCGATCGCCAGTAGCCAGGACAGCCCTTAACCTTACCAAAGCCATTCTCAAATTCTGGCTGAAAGTGGAAACAGAATTTTGGAAGCAGAAAGCGAGGCTGAAATGGGATAACGAGGGGGACAAAAATATGGCCTACTTCTACGCTTGTGCCAACGGTCGCAAGCAGAAACTGACCCTACACCAGATGACCGTTGATTCTGGTAGCATCATCAGTAACTAGCGGGATATCCAAGTGGCTGCCGCTGCTTTTTACTCTCAGCTGTTCACCAAAGAAATGGTTCACAAAGACAACAACCTTCTGGCTGAGATCCTCCGCCTCATTGACGACAACGACAACATACATCTGGAACTCCTTCCGTTCGAGTAGGAGGTTAAAGATGCGGTTTGGTCCCTAGACGCCCACAGTGCGCCTGGACTTGACGGTTTTTTCGGGGGTCTTTTTCCGAGAATGCTGGAACATTATCAAGAAGGACATCCATGAAGCAGTCATCGCATTCTTTCAGGGAGCGACTTACCCCAGAGCCATATCCTCTGCCAACCTGATCTTCATCCCCAAAAAAGATAATCCTGAGACCTTTCGTGATTTTTGCCCCATCAGCCTGTGTACCTTCACCAAGTAGATCATCTCCAAGATCATCGCATCTCGTATGTCTGATTTTCTTCCCAAGATCATCTCTGAGGTGCAAAGTGGCTTCGTCCAAGGTAGAAACATCCAAGATAACATTATGCTTGCACATGAGCTGATCACCTGCATGAAACTTCCTACTAGAGGTGGCAACATCGTAATCAAACTGGACATAGAGAAAGCTTATGACAGGCTCGATTGGCAATTCATGATCTAGGTTTTCATGGCCTTTAGTTTTTCAGAAACTTGGACCAATATAGTGTGGAGATCGATCAGCAACTCGTGGTTTTCTACGATTATCAACGGTCAAGCCGACGATTTCTTCAAATCGAGCCGGGACGTCAGGTAAGATGACCCCTTATCATCCACCGTCTTCGTCATCACGGCGGACGCTTTGAGCAGAAATCTGAACAAGATGGTTAACACCCCGAACTTCCAGCATTTTTATTCCACCAGCGGCTGCCCGATCATCACACACCTAGCATATGCTGACGATATCCTCATCTTCACATCCGAGGATGTCGGGTCGGTTGATATGGTCCACAACACCCTCCAGAGATATTCATCCTGCTCCGGTCAGAAGGTCAACCCCGCCAAGAGTGTCATATACGCACACCACAATATCAGGAGAGAGAGCGCGACTAACATTTCCAATATCACCTCTTTTTCTATTGAACACCCTCCTTTTCTATACCTTGGATGTCCCATGGTGTACGGTAAATCTAACGTAGGCATCTTTGACGGGCTGATTAACAAAATCAGGAGAAAGCTGGAGGGGTGGCACAACACTACCTTATCCCCAGGCGGTAAAATGACCCTCATTAACCACATGCTCATATCCATTCCTATATATATCCTAGCAGCATGCTCCCTTCCAAAAAAGTGATCTGCTTGATTGAAAGCCTACTGTGCGAATTCGTTTGCATGGGGACACAGCGGCGGCCACATAAAGCATCATTGGGAGAGTTGGGACACCATGGCTAGGCCTACCGAGGAAGGAGGCATAGGATTTTCCAGACTCTCTCACATTGTTGATTCTTTCTCGATGAAGCTGTGGTGGAAGCTTCAGATGAGTCAGAACTTATGGGCTAGATTCATGAAGGCCAGATACTTCAAGCACATTCACCCATCTCAGGCTATTCCCAACAGCAGATCATCGACGGCGTGGCGGCGCATCCTAATCGGGCGTTCTATGGCCGAACCGGTGATACGCCATCATTTGGGCAATGGAGAATCCTCGACCTTTCTTGAACGTTGGGCTGGGGAAACCTTGCTCCCCAATTTCACGGAGGGCTGACGGAACAGCAGGACCAAGGAGTTATGGAATTCCTCCGATAACGATTAGGATTGGGGCAAGATCCGCAATTGGGCCGGCGACGAGGCTGAAGAATGCATCCGTAGTCGTGGCCTGAAGATCGACAACGAAGCAGATGAGCTGCGGTGGTCGGCTGACCCCTCAGGAGGCTTCTCTATGAGCTCGGCCAGACAAGTTGCCCGTGGTCGCGAAATGCCATCACCGATGAACGTCACTTTTTGGCAGACATGTATCCCAAAGAAGTGGTCTATCCTTATTTGGAGAGCCTTTCGTAAGAAGTTATCCACAAACAAAAAATTGCACACTATAGGATTCAGCTTAGCATCTGCCTGCAACTGCTGTTCAGAGCGTTAGACAAAAACCGTCGACCACATCTTTTGTCAGGGAGAATTATCTGTCAGGGTCTGGAGAGTGCTATCTCAGCGGTGCAGAAGGGCTCAGGGAGATGGGTGCTTCAATGACCTCCTGGCTGGCTGGGCCTTCGCCTCCCATTGTCACCAGATCATAGCGGCTGCTGCTGTATGGGTCATTTGGAAGAATCGTAACAAGACGAGATATGAGGGCTACCAGTAAAACGCTGACCAGATCATTAGGGAGGTCATCAGGTAGTGCCGTAAGATCAGGGGCATCTGTTCGTATGGCCAGACAGGTTTTTGGGTTTCTCTTCTCTCCTAACCTCTGGTGTTCGGGTTTTGTTGGTATACTTGTATAGGCGTCGGCATTTTGTGCCTAGGGGTATACTTGTACAGGCTTCGGCATTTTGAGCCTTGTTGGAATAAAATGGGGTGTTCTTTAAAATATATATATATATATATATATATATATATATATATATATATATATATATATATATATATATATATATATATATATAAAAAAAATATACATATATATAACACCAATATATACTATATACATCAATATATACTCTAAACCACACAAAATATGTATGGGCAATGCTAATTAATGTACATGAAGCTAACATAGCAATTATACAAACACTTGGTGTGCACCACCCCTATATCGTACTAATATGTGATACGATTATGATATGCCCAAGATACCTATACCAACCCTTGTCCGAATACTACCAAACTTCATAGGCAAGTCTAATACATATAGATAGACATAACTATAGCATGTCAAGCCTAGTGTCAAGTGTCATGTGTAGTAGGGCATGTGCACCACAAGTATAGGAGGCCAAAATACCCCCAAATTGACACCGTATCCTACTGTATCATGACACGACCTACACGTATCCATTTATGGAGACGAATCTAGATACACACAACCAAATCTAGTCTAAATAGGTCTAACGAACCTAATGACAAATACTTGGTGCACCATTCTCGAAGTTCTCTTAAAAATGGTACAAAACCAAATGTAGCTTCCAAATAAAGAGTCACTAGAGTCTTAAACTTTTCCTATGGGTAGTCCTAGTCCATGGATGAATTCCTAAGGGTTCAATAACACAAATAAAGTCTAAATAATAAGAAAAGTATGGTGTATATCTATTGGGGGATGGATTTCCAATAAAAAGCCAAATATACATGATCCGGATACGTATCTCCTAGCAAATGGACTCCTCTTCTTGTGCTCCTAGTCTCCAACCTTATAGGCTCTTTCTAGTGTAAAGAATGAGAGGAATAGATGAGAGATTGAATGAGATTTGAGAGGAATTGATGGAGGAATGGCTCTACTTGGAAAGAACAGCAAATTAGGAAAGAAGAGACTTAAAGAAATGAAATGTAATGCATGGGAGCCTCCTCTCTTGGCCGGCCATATAGTTAGGTTTAGGGCTAACCCAAAAAGTCTAGCATGCCCCCTAATGTTGTCATGTGGCTAATTAATTACATGGAAGGATTTGGACCTATTTCGGTCAAAAGTCTAATCTCTATTCTAACTAATTGGTCATGACTATTGAGCCTAATAGGCCTAGTTTAGTGTCTAGGCTAATGGTTCACTAACACGAGTCTACAATTAGGCTAGCCACTAACCGTATTAACCAACTCAGTATAAATGAATAAATATACACAATATAATATAATTATGAAATAACAAAAAAAATTATTTTGAAAAGTGGTAGTGACAAGTCTACCCCCCTTAAAATAATTTTGTCTTCGAAATTAAAAGACAAAACTATCACATGAAACAAAATCAGAACAAAGAAGATTAATACCTCAAGGCTCGAAGAGACAAGGGTACCACTTTCGCACGTCGTCCTCCCTCTCCCAGGTAGACTCACCCGAAGAGTAATGCCTCTATGCGACACGAACTAAGGAAATGACCTGGTTCTGGAGCACATTCTTTAGACGATCTAGAATCTCAACTGGCTGCTCTGAAAAACTGAAAGTCGAGCCCACCTCGATTTCGGAGTGGTCCAATACATGACTAGGATCTGCCACATACCATCTCAGGTGCGATACATGGAACACATTATGCACTTTCTCTAATACAAATGATAAGTCTAGTCGGTAGGCCACTGCACCGACCCTTTCAAAGATGCTGAAAGGTTCAATGAATCGTGTAGTAAGCTTTCCGTATCCACCAAAGTGAATCGTGTCCCGTGTCAGAGAAATCTGCAGGAACACTAGATCACCAACCTATTGCAAAGTAAAACTTAAAACTAATCTATAACAAACAACCACAATTAGTACAAAAATAAGAAATCTAGACTATACCTAAAACTCCAACGGCCTCCGGTGGCTATCGATCCGATACTGTTGTCTGTCCTGCGCCACCCGAAGTCTATCTATAATCAGCTTGACCTTATCTGCTGCATCCATAATCATCTCCAGGCCAAGCAATACTCTCTCTCCACCATCGTCCCAAGATAAAGGAGTACGACACCTTCATCCGTATAGAGCATCAAATGGTGATATCTCTATACTGGCTTGGTAGCTGTTGCTGTAAGCAAACTCTACCAAGTGAAGATAATCCTTCTGAGATCCCTCGAAATCTAGCACACAGATGCAAAGCATATCCTCGAGAGTCTAAATAATCCCCTCTGACTTTCTATCCGTTTGAGGATAATATGAGTAACTAAACTTGAGCTAGTTGCCCAAGCTAGCCTGTAAACTCCTACAAAAATGAGAAGCGAAGCGACTATCCCGATTCGAGACTATAGTTACAGAAATCCCGTGCAACTTGGCGATTGTCTCACGTACATCTCAACCAGCCTCTCCATAGTCACCCACCTTGAAAGGCAAAAAGTGGGCCGATTTGGTCAACCCGTCAATGATGACCCAAATCGCGTCTCTCCCTTCTAGAGATAGTGGAAGTCCAGACACAAAATCTATGATAATGTGTTCCCACTTTCACTCTGGAATGAATAATGGCTGACGTAGACCTCCTGGCCTCTGTCTCTCTACTTTCACCTGCTGGCACACTAAGCATCTGGATACAAACTATGCTACCCCCCGCTTCATGTCATACCACCACACGTGCTCTCTTAGATTCCTATACATCTTATTGGCACTAGGGTGCATAGAGTACCGAGAGCGATGTTCCTCCTGAAGAACCTCTTCCCGCAACTCTCCACTAGGCACTCATAATCTAGTACCGTACCTCAGCGACCCATCATCGGCAATAGAGAAGTCATCCAATAATCCTCCTTCAACCTTCTATCTGATGCTCTATAGTCATATCATCAGATTGTGTCGACCTGATCCTGTCCATCAGCTCAGACTAAATCTATAAACCCTACATCTGTATCTCAATCCTAGGGATTATCACCTTAATGCCCAAGCTCTCCAAATCTGTCCATAGGTGATGGTCCAATATCAAATATACATAGCTACCAGATACCTACTTAAAGCATCAGCAACTACGCTGGCCTTTTCTGGGTGATATTGCAAGGAGATATCAAAATCCTTTATCATTTCTAACCACCGCCTCAGTCTTATGTTTAGCTCTTTCTGTATAAACATATACTTTAAGCTGTTGTGGTCTGTAAAAATCTTCATGCGCTATCCATACAAATAGTATTTCTACAGCTTTAGAGAAAAGATGACCGCTGCCAACTCCAAATCATAAGTCAAATAGTTCTTTTCATGAGGACATAATTATTTGGATGCATAGGCAATCACCTTCCCATGCTGCTGAAGAACACAACCCAGACCCTTTTTTGAAGCATCACTATAGATAGTGAATCCACCTGACCCTGATGGTAATGTCAAGATAGGTGCCGATGTCAACCTTTTCTTCAGTTCCTCGAAGGCAGCCTGGCACTCCTCAGACCACACAAACTTTATATTCTTCCTGGTGGGTTGGGTCATCGGCTCAGCAATCCTAGAAAAGTTCTGAACGAACTTTCGGTAATAGCCTGCCAGACCCAAGAAACTCTGTATCTCTACAACTTAACTCAGGGTAGTCCAGGACTTCACTGCTACGATCTTCTTCGGATCAACTGAGATTCCATCACCAGACATAACACGTCCCAGGAACTCTATTCTGTCCAAGAAGAACTTGTACTTGAATAGCTTTTCATATAACTGCTCCTTCCTGAGAGTCTTCAGTACAATCAGATACCCCTCGTGCTTCTCTGGCATCTTTAAATAGATGAGATTATTATCAATAAAAGCCACCATAAACTTGTTAAGGTATTGGTGAAATACCTTGTTCCTCAAGTTTGTAAACATCATCGGAGCATTAGTCAGCCCAAATAGCATAGCGGTGAACTCATACTGGCCTTAGCAAGTTCGAAAAGCAGTCTTTAGAATATCCTCCTTCTTTACCTTTAACTGATGGTACCCCATCCTCAAGTCTATCTTCGAAAAATAGCTTATCGCCACTCAACTGATCAAATAAGTCATCGATCCTCGGCAGCGGGTATTTGTTCTTGATAGTGAGGTTGTTCAGAGTCCTGTAATCAATGCACATGCGCACCTATCCATCCTTCTTGGTATAAACCAGAGCACCCCAAGGCAAAAAACTGCACTTGATAAATCCCTTGTCCTGTAACTCGTCCACCTGCTTCTTCAGCTCTGCCAATTTACTGGTGTTCACCATATAGACATGATGCGAGATAGGCTCTGCACTCGACACCAAGTCTATAGAGAACTCAACATCCCTGTCCGGCGGCATCCCTGACAACTCATTTAGAAAGACATTCATAAACTCTGCAATCAAGGGATTAGGTAACTCTTCTATTCCACCAAGGCTCTGTATATAGCACTATCACCCGGCTTCGCTGCTCCTCTAGCAAACTCAAACACTGGTTCTCCTAGAGGACTGAACAAGACTTTACCTCCTCTATAATCTAAGCTAGCAAAGTGCATACTCAACCAATCCATCTCGAGTATAATGTCGTAGCTCAGAAGTGGCATTACGAGTAAACATGCATTCAAATCCCGACCTCCCAAAGAAACACTCCGTCCCTTCCAAACATCACCAACTATGATAATGCCTCCTTCGGTCATGATCTTGCAAGTCCTACCCAAGGATTCAGTAGAAATATGATTTTTGAGAGCAAAAGATACATATATAAAACTACGAGATGTACCACTATCAAATAATACTAAAGCTGGAATTGAATCAAGAAGAACAAAATCTGCTATAACATCACCAACGGGCTCGGCCTCTTCGACTGTCAAAGAAAACGCCCTGCCCTGAGCACCCCTCTGCTGCTGGTGCTGAGCAAATCGCTGTTGCTGAGTCTAAAGCGGATGACCCTTCGGCTGCATCGTAGGTGGCCTCGCTGGTCTCTCTGAGCTACACCAGTAAGATGAGGGTTCGTAGGACATTCTCTCATCTGATGTTTTACGGTATCTGTAACCTCTGTTTCTGGATTTTTGAAATTTTATTTATCTTATCTTATTTTAAATATTGTGCTTACAAGTAATTTACCTTGAAAACTTCGTATAAAATATTTTGTTATTTTTCTGCCTTTCAAAACTAGTGGGTTGAATAATACTAATTAGTTTTAATAAAAATAATTCTCTTTAAATTTTATCAATTGAAATTATAAATATGTTAGCTATTATTTTAGACTTTCAAATTTAAAGGTTGGTTTCGAAAGTGGTTTTGAAAACCATGAATATTTTGATCAATAAAATTATTTTCTTTAGATTTATATAAATATGTTTTAAATTATTTTATGGTATCAAATGTTATTTTAAATTATTATGTTGATAATTACTTGGATTAAGATTTGACTAAGTTGGTTCAAAATCATTTAATTTTATTTGGAGAACTATCATATATGGAATTTATGATAAGATTTCTTTAATTACGATCCCTATCTATTAGTTTAAATTTATATATTAATCATATCCTTTAGGAGCAAGTACGTTTGCCTATATAAATCTTATTAGTTTTTTCCAAGCAACTAGAAAAAAAATGATAGCCCTTCCATCATCTCTGCCAATCTTCCAGATCATCTTCACCAATTTCCCCAAGCAACATCACTGGTGTCCTCCACCCGACACCAACATCCACCCCTCCTCTGTCACAACAACAACTCCACTACCACTCTTCGACAACCAGCCAGTCCCACCCGATGATCGACACCAACATTACAGCCACCTCCACCCTCCATACACAATGACAGCATCACCACCAACACAACCAATACACTAATTTTGTGTCCGATTGTGTCCTTGTGTCCACCACAGGAATTACAGTGCCAATCAGGTCCGAAAACGTGCATCCGTATCCTTGTCTACATCCCAATCCTGTTCACCTAGACAATACACCGAGAACCCCGTGTCCAATCCCGAGGGCACAACACAGCGGAAAATCAAATCAGAAAGTTCAAACCTAACATAGTTATGGCTACGATGAGCCAAGCGGTCCAACGCCGCTGCCAGACCCGATCTGCCACAATTGATCAGGACTGGATCCCCTCTTCTCGCCAAGGCCGCTCTTGATCTGGTGGTCGCCGCCACAGAGCACCCTCGCACCACGCCTAGGACCCGCCGACTGCTACGCCTGGCCGCGCCCAGCCCCGCAGCGACCCCTATGTGCGGGCATCCTCTGCCGCGAGTGAGTCGCCAACACCGCCTGGTCCTCTGTCTTTCCCTCTCTCTCGGGGACCTCTCCTCCGTACCGCGCATGTGTCTCACCGGAGCCCTAGCCCCGCTTCGCACCGGCCTTCGTGCGTAGTGCTTGCCGCGGCGAGCGCCACCCTCGCCCTGAGCTCTGCGCCTTTCCCCATCTTGCTCTCCCGCAGGCACGTCGACTGTCCGCCTTCAGTGTCGAGCGGAGGAGTCCCCACTATGAGACTCCGCCTCTGTCGCTTCCCTGTGAGTATTCTGACTCCTTCTCTCTTTCTTTTTCTATATTAAGACAATATAGATTTCTCTTTCCTTCTTCATTAAAAAATAATAAGCTTATAAGTTGAGCCGATTTTCAGTATTTGTTTGTTTTTAACCAGTTTAGTTTAGTGGGTTGGGTCTACTGGGCTTTTGGGGCAGTTGGTTAAATGCCTATTTTGGTTCATATATATATATATATATATATATATATATATATATATATATATATATATATATATATATATATATATAGACAATGTATAAATAACAGTATGAGTACATTATATACTTTATTATTATTAGTACCATTATTATTAGTAATATTATTTTGGGTACAATATTATATGTCCTATTGTTATTATTATTATTATTGTTATTAGATGTTATTATCAATTGTGTTACTCTTTTATTATAAAAATGCATATATTAAATATTCCTAAAACATATGGTCTTGGGATACTTATTTGGGGCTATATGTATATATTAGTGATGGGTTTATAAAAATAGAAATAGGCTTTTAATATTATTTGAGATTTATATTTTGGTTTAAGTGTTAATTTGGGCTAATGTATATGAACTATGGGCTTAATATTTTCATGTACGAGGATTATAAATAATTTCTATATAGCTATAATATTTCTTAAATCACGATTTTGTGGCCAAATGTTATGACTAGATTTTATTCAAAATGTAAGTTCTATAGACTTATAAATATTTCTTAATATAAACATATGGTTATATTGTAAATATGCCTTTTTACTTAAAAGGTGGGTTGGCAAATTAGGGTTTAGCCTAAAAATATAGTTGTATATTTTCAAAATATTTATCTATGCTTATTTTAACATATCAAATATAGTTTTGTATATAATAAATATTTTTCAAAATAGTTATGTATTAATTACATAAAATTCCTCGATTATAAATCTTGACCGTGACTAATCATTATTCCTATTTATTTTTTTTGCGAACCCGAACTCCATCACATCAACCCTAGCCAACTGGACTATTTCGAACGCAATGGTATTATCAGTTTTACTAGCTAAGGACCTCAGGCGAGTAAATTTATTGTTTGTTTTCAATATTGTTAATACCTATACTACACTGTTCCTTATATCATACTTGATTCTTGACACGCTCGTTACATGATGGCACTTCATATTTTCCTGTACAAGTCATGCCTTCTTTCTTGTATATGGTATCAGGACGGGAAAGTGCTAAATAGATATGTGATCAGACCTTAGCCCATGTTTTATTTTATGCACAGTAGACCTTGATAATAAAGTAGACCTTGATAATTAACTTAGACCTTGTAGTGTAACTGCCCCAGACCGATCACATATCGAAAAGTACTTCAAAACACATAGACAGTTATATTCTCCCGTTACATGCTGTTATGTATTTTTCCTGCCTGGTATTCTTCATGTTTATTGTTCCTTTTGTCTTGATATTCTTACCATGTATTTTATGACTAACTATTGTCTTATAGTCGTTAACATATACTTAGAACTTTGTTCAATAATTTGTACTCGTTCCCTTCTTGACTGGAACCCAAATTTTTCAGATAGTTGCAGCTACTCTTTTGCATTGGATTCTTGGGGAGACGGATATATACGGAGGTCAACCCTAGAAGACTAGTTAGATAGATTAGTTATTTTATTTTATTTTTATGAGACATTGTAATTTCTTTAAGTGTAATCTTTTTAAAATTATAAATTGGTTAGTTATGTGAATGAGAAATAAAGAATTTAATTATAAGCATTATTGTGATTTTGAGCATTACGACCTTGACAGCGTTCTACCGCCGATATTGCGACCTAGGCTAGCTTGCGCACGAACTCGCATCCTGAAAAGCGGGTGCGGGTCGTGACAGTATCGTAATATCGGTACACTTCCAACCTCTTCCTACAAACCTCCCAGATCTGGCAGGACTTCTTGCAGAAGTTGCAATGAGGGGCATGCTGCACCGACCTTTGCTACTGATGTGGCACCTGCTGAACTGGTGCTCGAGCCAAAGCTTAAATTTGTTGCTACGACGAAAGAAAAGAACGATGCTGGAGCCGGGGACGCTTAGCAGGCCCCACACTGCTAGTAGCCCCTAAGAAGAAGTCGTAATCTCTCTTGGGCTTCAAGCCTAACTCCCGCTCTACCTTGCGTGCCTCCGCAAGGATCTCTGCATAAGTCTCATAGAAGAAAGGGATAAGGATCTTCACATCCCAGGTCAGACCCTCCCTGAAGCTACTCGCTGTAATCTACAGGTCCTGTACCATATACTCTGCGTAACGGCTCAGCCTACCAAACTCCGTAGCGTACTTCTCAACTGACGTACCTTCCTGCCAGAAGTTCTAAAACTGTTTGGCCAAGTCCAATTTGTCAGTAGGTGAGAAGAACTTCTTCTTGAAGAGGTCATTAAACTCAGGCCATGTGTGACCCTCTCCAGTAAGAGCTGGCTCATTCCTGAACCAGGTACGAGCAATATCAAGCAGCTGAAGCCCTGCTGCCTCAACCCTCAAGTCATGAGCAAGGTGAGAGACACTCAAAATCGCTCGATATTCTCGAACCAGTCATCAATGTAAATGATCTCCTCAGTTCCTCCAAAGTCTTGTGGTCCCAGCTTCTTGAAATCCTAGATGTCACCCGACCTCTGCTGGGTACCTTGCTGCTGAACCGGAGCTTCCTGCTCTACTGCAGCTAGAGCGAGATGATGAGCTTTCTCTATGCCCTGACGAATCGTGTTCGTCTGCCTCTGGTACGTATCAAACTAAGCCCTCTGCGTCTCTAACATCTTCCTAAACAGAGCAAACATCAGACCCATAACAGTAGGTACTAGAGGCGAAGGAGAAAGTTCTCCTAGGATAGATGGAGGAGTCGCAGCGTTGGAGGAGGAGGAGGAACACCAATGACAACCTCGATTACTGTCCCCTGTACTGGAGTAGGAGCACCCACAATGACCTCGAGAATGGTCCTTGGTACTGGAGGAGGAGCACCCTAAAGGCAGCTGCTGATACTCCAACGCCAGAAAAAGTAACTAGGGTAGGCCCGTGAGACATCGCAGACCTCTCTGAAGTTGTTGTTCCGAACTTGTAATCTGGTCATAGGTGGAATCCTAAAAACAAATGAAAAAGGAAGTCAGGATGGCACAAGATATAATATATTCAAAGGAGGACAGTTAGTGTGAAAATAATTAATATCAAAGAAAGAATAATTGCATAGAAACAATAGATTAGGAGTTTTTTCTAATTGTGATTGAGTATCCTTAGCCTATAGCCTATTTCCTATTTATATATAGCAGGCTCGTAACGGCGCTCTAAGTCGAGCACCTCTCCGACATAGCAGGTTAGTGATCTGCATGGGCCACCACTAAAATGTGTCATGACCCGCGCCCGATGTAGGGGCTCGAGTACGAGATGACGTCCAGCCTACACCGTAGTATCGACGGTAGAACAATGCCTAGGTCTACTATACTAACTAACAATGTATATCATAACCTGTCAAGATATCTCATCTCCAATCGGAGGACATTATTGATATATTCATACTCAATCCAAGTCTATATGGAAGAAATGGCACGATAAAGTATAATGACGTAAAGAGAAATATATATAAGTCTAACCGAACATAATACTAGTCCAGAGTCTAAGAGTCATCTATCTCAATACATGTCTAAAATAATAAACATGCCAGCGTCAATAGTGCTGGAGTCATATCCAATACAAAACCTAGTCTAACTGAGTCACCATTAAAACCTTCTCAGCTGGAGCTAAGCCCTCCTGGATCAGCGTCTCCTGTTCTATGCCTACTACGCCCTAAGGACCGTAGTAAGTAGGGCAACCGTCATCTGAATCGTCTAAAAAATATATCCAGTCAGGATTGAAGCAAAGTACATTTCTAATAACAGTTCCAGTAAATAATAAAGACTATGTAGCAGTAAATAGAAAGAATATACAAGAATAAATGACATGTACACGACTATAACATAAATTAAAATACTGTATTTAGCAGGAGAACAAGAATCATCATGTTTGTTATTCAGAAAATAACTATCTATGTGAGTGAGTACTAGTTTCAACATGTGATCAGCTTAGAAACTTGTACGAGAATTTATGGCCTGGTTAATCATACGTGCGGTGTATGATTAACACTCACGGGAAATAATATCATTCACGAGAAGGGTATGATCACATATCTATACTACTACTCCCCGCCCTCGACTGGTATAGTAGATCCAACCATGGTACATTACGACATGGGATTCATTGGAAAGGTAGCTAATCCTCTCAGGAATCGGTGTCTATACAATGTACAAGAACAATAAGGGAGCTTGCATAGGGTATACCAGACATACGAGAATAACATCTTATGATGGGATCCAAAAATACCAATTCGTATAACCAATGTGTCGAAAATTTAAGGATATCTACACTAAGTACAACAAACATAGAAAATATCATAAACGAAAAATTATCAGAGAATGTACTCGCTTGAGATCTGGTATGAAAGGTCAAAAGTATTCGATACGGTGCCTCGAAGACCTAAATATGTAATATTATATCAATACATTGTTTGAAATGATAAATAAGTTAAACTAGTCCATTTCTAGGACATTAGGCCAATTCTAGTCTAAAACAGTCAAATTAGGTTAACTCTAGGTCAACTAGTCAAACTTTGTCAAACTTGCTATTTCTAGGTTTTCTGACTCCATCTTTAAGTTATTGGGTCCATATACTACTTATCTAGGCTATACTAGCTATTTACTATACAAGAGTATCAATACTATATATTATCCTAAGATACACAATATACTATATGCAATATATACTAGTATCCTTATAGCTAATGCTAATACTATATGAGTACCATGGCTTTGGGCCAACTTGCTATCACCCTCTAACTAACCTCTTAAAGCTCAAACCAAAACCTAGAGCTAAAACCCATGTCTAGGTATTAGCTTGGTCCACCATCCTATACCTGTATATCCAATATATAGCCTATTAGTTTTACCCAATTATTACCTACATAGGTATTCATCACCTATCACTAACATTTCATAAGTAATGCCTATTACCTATTCTCTTTTAGGTAAACCAGTTACCTAACTTAACCTAAACCATGACACACATTATAGGAACACTCACATACACTCTACACACACACATATGTATACACACACACAACCCTTGTTAGCAATTCGGCAAGCGGCAAAAGTTCGGGACGACAAATGTATGAGTATAAATTGGTCAAATACAAATAAAATACATTTAAAAATTTTGTCAAATATCCGATAAATGGAAATATTGAGGTTAAAAACTTCACAATCTTAAATATATTGTCAAATTTGGTTAATTAAACAGGTTTCCACCATATTTTTTGTGCCAAAAATTTCAATAATTTATACGAAACACGTTTAAAACTTCGCATGTTTAAAATTTACTTACTGATTTGAATATGTCAAAAGTATGCAAGTATTATACATTTCTGAAAGATACGAAAGAATTCGTGTATAATACGAGTTTTATTCGGGTGATTGCTAACAAGGCACACAACTTACCTTACTACACATACACTTACTCCCTGTTATGCAACAGGTGCACCACTGCCCTGTGTACAAGGCAAAGGCCCGTACAAGAGGGTACTGCACTTACATGTTGTTGCATTCTCCTGGGGGATTGTATCCCCCTGAATCTGCACAAGTTTGCAGGAACCAACAATTCCCTACACTGCCTGTAGCTTGCGTAAGGGCCTGCCCACAAGTGGCTCCTTTTTACACCTGCCTGTAGCCGGATCATCTGCTATCTACACACTCCAGTGTGCTCCCTTATATTGTTGTTGCATTAGGAAGAACCTCCTCCATCGGCGTAAGTTTGATGTTGCAAACTGCTGCCTTTAATTGCCTATTCAATTCATTCTAAATCTCTTCCCTATTATAACTAATCTGCTGTAGACATAGCTAACCAAACATACACACCCACACATTATTGCTACTGCTTACTACTATGATCAACCCCCATACCCTGCTGCCAACAATGAGTGCACATGCTTGCTTGGTCAAGCACATGCTCTCCAACCACCGGTACATGAACTATTGCTCCCTACCTTACATTGGCAGAGGCCAAGCCACCCCTTGAACTAACCTGTATAGGTACATCCCAATCCCCTTCACAAACAATGTCACTCAATCTCAACATACTTATTCTTGTGTACCCCCAATAATTCCCTAAACTTGTGCACAAACTCGAGCCAAAGCCCCTCACTCCCTCTCTAGCACCCACACATGTAAAACCTGTTGCTGCTACCATCCCGCGCACACTTGTGCACAGGTTCACCAATCCTATTTTTTCCTTGCAGGCAGTGCCTACAAGGTTACTGCTACACGCAATGCCTGCCTGCCTGCCTATCTCTCTATCTATTGCCTAACCCATAATGGACACACA
Organism: Iris pallida; assembly: GCA_029216955.1. Lineage (NCBI taxonomy): Eukaryota > Viridiplantae > Streptophyta > Magnoliopsida > Asparagales > Iridaceae > Iris > Iris pallida. The sequence continues at coordinate 11,471,757 of JANAVB010027596.1, forward strand.
CACACACACACTTATAATATATGCAAACACATATATGTGCACAGAAAACAACCTTTGCACATATGAACCCAAATTTTACCCCCTTCACCCCTGCTGTTAGCACCAGGGAACCCCTATATTCTCTGTCCAGGTAGCAGATATGCCTACTGCTGTTCATATAGCATGTTGCTGTCCTCAACCAGTATTACATCCATCTTCTATCACCACTCATCCAACTACCTATCTATAGCTATCTATCTATATGCTTAATCACACTCAACTATATAGTTAACTGTCCAGAGTTGGTAGGTGAGCAGTTGCTCACAGAACCCTTTCCCCTAATCCTACTGTATGTGCACCACACCTGACAGTTGCAAAATCAACTCATGGCAGGAACCACCATACTAGCCTACACATGTTAACATATATATATATATATATATATATATATATATATATATATATATATATAAATAAATATAAATATAAATATAAATATAAATATAAATATAAATATAAATATAAATATAAATATAAATATATATATATATATATATATATATATATATATATATATATATATATATATATATATATATATAATATAGGGATATTATTATATATCTCACTAACACATAGATAACACCTATATATATTATATACATCAATATATACTCTAAAACACACAAAATATGTATGAGCAATGCTAATTAATATACATGAAGCTAACATAGCAATTATACAAACACTTGGTGTGCACCACCCCGTATCGCATTAATCTACGATACGGTTGTGATACAACCAAGATACATACACCAACCCTTGCCTGAATCCTACCAATCTTCATAGGCAAGTCTAACACATATAGATAAACATAATTAAAGCATGTCAAGGCTAGTGTCGAGTGTCATGTGTAGTGTAATGCCCCGTTCCGTACGAGACATTTGGGTGGCGTGTTGGATACGATTAGAATGTTGGACCGAGACTTGTGTTAGAAATCAAGAGATTTGAGACTGATGCAGTCTCTTAGCTGGCTGGATGGAATGGGTATTGGAACATGGCTCACTGGTAGGGCTATATCTAGTGGGAATATATGTGACCAGAACAGGAAAACCCTTTATACAAGTGAGTGAAACTGTCCCTTCTTCCCTACTCCTTCATGCTTAATAAAATGGAGTATTGTGTTGCTATAGAATGTCCCTAAATGTCCCATACTTTAGTTGCTGAATAATTGAGATTCTCTTGTTGTATACTGTTAAATGAATAACACTTGAACTGCTAGTGTGAATTGATGCCATAAAATAAATCGATAATGTTCCTTATGCTTAATGCTGCTGAAACAAATGAATCACTTAAATAATGAGATACTATGTAAATGATACATGTGAAATGACTGGCTATGCTATTAACACAAAGAACTGAATGAAACACTTGAATCATGTACACTCTGTGTAACTGTTGCAAAGATATAATATGTTGCCTGTTTCGTATAAGCAATAAAAGAATGAATAAATATCCCTATAAAATGAATGAATGTTATATTCCTTTTTGAATGGAATAATGTGAGAAATGTTGCAAAGATTGATGAAATGAGAAATAATGGGGCTTAGGATCGCATAGATCACCAAGTGGAAACGACGGAAAAGATGGAAATGATAAGTCGTTAAACACGACGTGACGAAGATGAGATAATACACTGTTGCCTTTACTTCCTTTTAATATTTTACCATACGATTGTGTTCACGATCGAGTCGAACACGCATTCGCATGGTCATGGACAACTTATGCACAAGGGGGTGATTGCTTCCTCAGACGGTATGCCTAGCGTTGGGGCTGATCCGACCATGGGGGAAGTGTAAACATACTTTAAGTGTACTGGTATCAGAACATTTCATTCGGGCTCGTAATCCGATGAAATGGCACGTTGATTACCGTCGAAGTCCTATATGATAACGTCCTAAATGGTACAGTAACACCAGTGGTCATGTTGTATGAATGCACGCTAATAAATGTTTTGTGTAGGCATAGTAAGTAGATCACCTAACCTGTATTTGATATAGGTACGAGGGAGTCGGCTGTCGGTAGGAGATCACTTAATTGTGATATTTTCATACATGTTAGATCAACTTGCCTGCTTAACATGCTAAATAAAATAATGCTGAGATGTTGCATTTTCATAAGTGTTGCTGTAACCTGCTTAACATGATAACACCAAGTATGTAACAATGATGCTTTACTGTGAATCCTGCTTAATAATGACATACATGCTAACCGATGCTTTCTATGAGAATATCACTATAACATGTTCCATATATGTTACCTCAAATGCTGCTTTACATGAACACTGCTAGAACATGTTTACATGCTTTACTAGGTATACTGCTCATGAACTGTAAGCTGATGCTAGGCCCCAAATAAAAAGATCATCGCTAATAATGTTTGTTCAGATGATTACTTAGTGTTGGTTAAGGTGAGTGGACAGGTTCTGCTCGTCAGTACATAGATGATGTACTGACACACGTTGTGGGCACTCTTTTTAGGTGCTTGTGTTTGGGAAGTTCAGTACACAAAGATGGGCTTGATCAGTGCTGTGGCATCGATGAATTGTTGGACATACAGAAGCTCTCCTTGCAAAAGATGATGTTTTTTGTATACAAAAGGCATAATATATGGAGCATTATAAATCAGTTGTACCAGTGAGTTATAAGCCAAGTCGGCATATTCAGTTGTAATCTATGTATCAAAGTATCAAATGTAAGCCTATACGGCATGTGTTCCAGTTGGCTATCAATATAATATGAGAAGTGTTGTTGTAATCTTTGTAATTCGATGTAAGCCTTGAACTCCATTTCAGTTATCAATAAAAGAAAACTTATGTCTACATATCTCTGTGTGACTTCAAGTTATCTGCTGATTTCCGCTGCTATGATTCAATAATGTGTTCTATTCGATGAAAGAGATATGTATTACTACTATCTTTAATTTGTTTGCTTGTGCCGCTGCGATGTGATCCTTTTTGAAGATTATCGATTTTGTACCGTCTTTACCTTTTACAAGTGCAAAACCATACTTGTACGACATCACGTCCAAGTAAGGACGATCGGTTCCCAGAGATAAATGCGAGGACAAATGACTCTACGAAATTGGGACATGACAAATTGGTATCAGAGCACGGCTTTACGTCATTGGACTTTTATTTGATTCGCTTCAAATCAAAGTTGCATCTGCGATTAAATCAAAGATTGCTCGCGATTATCCCAATATCGTTACTTCGATCATTCTAAGTCGATTTGTGTCTAAAATTTTTGTTAACCCTCTTGACTGCTCACTTGATGTTCCATATAATAAGTCTAAATACATTGTGATACCACTGAGTGCTTGATTGTTGTTGGTTTGGACAGTAATAACCCAACAATGACTCGATGTAATGCTCCAGTCCCAAAATACTTAGGACCGAGTACGTAGACATGCCAGCTGCATAATACGAAGAATACTCCAATATATGGAATCCTCGTATACGTACATAAGCTGCATATATAAAATAGCCATAGGCCAGAATATAATAATAATAATCTAATCTCATCACAACTCAACACAGAAGATATAAGAGTCCAAATAAATAATATAACAAAGAGATAGCCGGGTGGATATACCCACTCCAAACAACTATGAAAAATAGTCTCAATGATCGGAGTCCAACCTCCACAAAATAGAAAGAAAAAAGATATAAAAATGTCTACTAAATGTCTCAATAAATAAATAGACTACAATTCAGCAGGAGATGCCTCATCATCAATGTATGAAGGATCCAGTGTCGCTCCGTACTCCTGCGGGAAATCATCTAACCCTAGAAAGATAACCAGGTCCTCAGAGGGACATAATAAGATACAAGAAAATACCATGCCATATAAACTGTGATATATAATAGCGAGTAAGAGGAAGTACATGCAATAGGGTTCCTAACCATTCTACTGTGAATATGCAATTGAAATACAATCCTTCGACGCATGAGCCCTGGCTGATAATAGGATCCGATATAGTCACCTCTTGGGCACCAGTGACCAAGCGCATAACGTTCAAGAGTGTCAGTGGCCAACCTGAGTGGATAATCATACCCGTATCTCCAGCGGAGCTTTCGGGTTACAAGGGAAAGTGTAATAGAAGTCCATACGCCAGGTATTATTCTCCCCACCCAATGCCTAGTAACTGCCAAGTCTACTAGTATACAATTCTATTGGCAGTTACTCCTATCCGTTGTACGCCTCAGACGTATCGGTGACCAGCCGATTACGCGAGTACGTGTCCTACATATGACTCACAACACGTGATAAAGGAAGTGTCAAGGCCGTATGAGATATAACAATACCTCATC
>JANAVB010027596.1:11481107-11668607 GCA_029216955.1 Iris pallida
CTCGATGCATATTCTACTATGTGACCATACTGTATCAATACGCATCCTAATCCCTTCCCGGATGCATAACTGTATATCACAAATCCTTCTGGGCCCGATGGTAGTGTTAAGATAGGTGCCGTGGTCAAGCGCTTCTTCAACTCGTCAAAAGCGGCTTGACACTCGTCTGTCCATACAAACTCTTGGTCCTTGTAAGTTAATTGAGTCATAGGACCCATTATCCGAGAGAAATCTTCTACGAATCTTCAGTAATAACCCGCAAGTCCAAGAAAACTTCTCACCTCGGAAGCTGATGTGGGAGCGGGCCATACCTTGACTTCTATGATCTTCTCAGGATCTACCGATATGCCGTCTCCAGTAACAATATGCCCAAGAAATGATACCACCTTGAGAAAGAAATCACATTTGCTAAGCTTCACGAAAAGTCGCTCATTCCTCAATGTCCACAAAACAATCCGTAGATGCTGCTCATGCTCCTCTTGACTCTTGGAGTAAATCAAGATATCATTTATCATTAAGTTTAAGAAGACCGCGGAAGCATTGGTCAAACCGAAAGGCATGACCAAGAACTCATAGTGTCCATACCTCGATTGAAATGCCGTCTTCGGAATATCTTCCTTCCGGACCTTCAGTTGGTGATAGCTCGATCGTAAGTCGATCTTGGAGAATACTTTTTCTCCACTCAGATGATCGAATAGATCGTCTATATGCGGCAAGGGGTACTTACTCTTTACCGTCACTGCATTCAAAGCTCTGTAGTCGATGCACATGCACACTGTCCCGTCTTTCTTAGGCAGAAAAAGAACGAGTGCTCCCCATGGTGACACACTAGCACAAATAAAGCCTTTCTCCAATAAGTCGTCTATCTGCGTCTTCATCTCTACCAACTCCTTGGGTGCTAGTTGATAAACTCGAGATGAAATAGTCTCGGCTCCCGGAACAAGCTCAATAGAAAACTCGATGTCTCGGTCAGGTGGCAGTCCTGGCAAATCTTCGAGAAGTACATCTTTCAACTCCGTGATGATAGGATGCTGAGGGGTGTCCTGCATCATCATGTGAGTCCCCAATGTGGGTGCATCATAACTCTCTCCTTCTTCTTTGGTGAACTCAAACTCCGTCTCATTCGGTGGTCTAAAGATGATATTGCCCCTATGCCAGTCTATCAAAGCAAAATACTGGCTCAACCAGTCCATTTCGAGAACCACATCGAACGTAGGCATAGGAAATACAAGAAGTCGTGCCTTTATCTCTCTACCACATATCACTACAGGACAAAGTCTACAAACACCACTAACAGGCACAACTCTTCCTCCAGTGAGGATTCTAATGTTCTTAGATAAGGGCGTGATGGGAATGCTGTGTCAAGTGGCAAAACTAGTGGCTATGAATGAATGAGTGGCTCCAGTATCAAACAAAGTAATGGCATGAAATGAAGCAACTAAAACGATACCTGCTATGACCTCTGCCTCTGTCTCTATATCCTCAACGGCAAGCGAGAATGCCTGCCCATAATTCTGTCCTGGGCCTCGAGCTCTGGCCTTGTTGTACTATACGCCTTGAGGAGGCAATGGTGGGCGAGGTGCTCCTGCTGCAGGCCATGGTGCTGGAAGTGCTTGGACCGTAGGCCTCAAGGCCTGATGTACATATACTAGTGCTTGCTGCTCAGGGCAATCCCTGGCCATGTGCTATTCCGATCCACATCTCATACATAATCCTAGACGAAGTCGACAGTCATTCCTGATATGACCTAGCTTTCCACAAAAGTTGCAAGTAGGCTTCTGGTAGGGTGTAGTCCTCTACAGGTACTATCTTGTGGGCTTCCTGATAGGTCCACCCTGGGTAGCTCTAGCTGATGCAACTGCTGGTGTATGACGTCTCGCTGTCTGCTGTTGCTCCCTGCAAAGAATCTCTTAAGCACGAGCTTCCACTAAGATAGTTGAGTGGGAGACTAGAGACTGTGTAGTCGTATAAGACTCGAGCTCTAGTGCAAGCCCCTGATGGAATCTCCTCGTCTTCTTTAACTCTATCGAGATCAGTCCCATACCAAATCTACTTAGGCAATTGAACTCTGAGTCATACTCATCGACTGTCATATTTCCTTGCTTCAGATGAAGGAACTGGTCGTATAGACCGTCTCGAACATGGATGGAAAAAAATCTCTTATAGAATAGATCATAGAACTGCTTCTAGGTGATCCCAGTTCTTAGTCGCCTTTCTTTTGCCTTCCACCAGTGGTGGGCATTATCCTCTAATAGTAGGTCTACTGCCGTCATCCAATATCGAGCTGGTAACTGGGATGCCTTCAGTAACTTCTCTATGCTAATAAGCCATTGAGGCACCTCTAGTGGCTTCTCCGTTCCTCTGAAGGCCTTGGGGTTCATGTCTGTGAAGTTCTTGATAGAGCCTTCATAAGGATGCAGTATCGGTGTTGGTGCTGGTACTGGTGCCGGGGATACATGTGGAGGTCTAGCTAATGCTGCCATCATAGTTTGTCTCATCATCTCAGTCTATTGCCACTGAGCCTGTATAATGGCATACATGAACTGGGAAGTAGGGTTCCCATCAGTCGGTGGTGGAGGCATCTGAGGGCCTGACTGTGGTGGAAACTGCTGAGGGAATAGTGGTGGTGGAGGTAGTGGTACATTTTCTTCTGGTGTCACAGTAGTGGTCTGCCCAACCTGGATGACTGGAGGTGCTTCGATCTCTAGGTGCACCGTCGTCGGAGTCGTAATAGGCTACGACTGTCTGGCTGGTACAGTATCACTGGAGTCATCGGAGGATTCTGTCCCTCCGGGGGAGCCTCTTCACCAGATGTGAGGGCCAAGGCAGAAGTGCGTCCGCTTCTTAGAGTCATACTGTTGAAACAAAGAAGAATATGACGATATTAGGAAATGTTAGATATAAGGTAATTCAAGTAATCAAAGGAATTTAAAAAGATTTGAAGTCAAAGGAGGTAGTAGTTCTGGATGAGATACTATTCCTATTTCTATATGCAGGTTTGTTAGGAACAGTCATATAACCCAACAATATATTCAGACCTGCATAGGCCACCACAAAAATAAGTAACGCTCCAGTCCCAAAATACTTAGGACCGAGTACGTAGACATATCAGCTGTACATATACAAAGAATACTCCAATATATGGAATCCTCGTATACGTACATAAGCTGTATATATATAATAGTCACATGCCAGAATATAATAATAATAATCTAATCTCATCACAGCTCAACATAGAAGATATAAGAGTATAAATAAATAATGTAGCAAAGAGATAGCCGGGTGGACATACCCACTCCAAACAGCTATGAAAAATAGTCTCAATGATCGGAGTCCAACCTCCGCAATATAGAAAGAAAAGAGTTATAAAAATATCCAGTAAATGTCTTAATAAATAAATAAACTAGAACTCAGCAGGAGATGCCTCATCATCAATGTATGAAGGATCTGGTACCGCTTCGTACTCCTGCGAGAAATCGTCTAACCCTGGAGAGATAACCAGGTCCTTAGAGGGATATAACAAGATACAAGAAAACACCATGCCATATAAACTGTGATATATAATAGATAGTAAGAGGGAATGCATGCAATAGGGTTCCTAACCATTCGACTGTGAATATGCAGTTGAGATACAATCCTTCGACGCATGAGCCATGGCTGATAATAGGATCCGATATAGTCCCCTTTTGGGCAGCAGTGACCAGGCGCATAACGTTCAAGAACGTCAGTGGCCAATCTGACTGGATAATCATACCCGTACCTCCAGCGGAGCTTCCGGGTTACAAGGAAAAGTGTAATAGAAGCCCATACGCCAGGTATTGTTCTCCCCACCCAATATCTATTATCGTCATCTCCATGAATAATATGAACCTCTAGTAACTGCCAAGTCTACTAGTATGCGATTATATTGGCAGTTACTCATATCCGTCGCATGCCTCAAACGTATCAGGGCCAGCCGACTACGCGAGTACGTATCCTACATGTGACTCATAAAATTTGATAAAGCAAGTGTCAAAGCCATATGAGATATACCAATACCTCATCATCAATGGGTGGTCACTAGGCTAAGTCAATGCAAGAGAAATAACAAAAACAAGTAAAACGACCGATAGGGTCGCTTGCACCCAAGTGTGACTTGGACGCACAGTGATATGATACTAACAACAAATAAGTAATACTGAATATAAATAACTGAAAATAAGAATAAGTAAATCACAGAGTATGGTGGTAAGGTATCTTACCTGGCAGTACGGAAATGACAATCTAACAATCAAGTACGTCGGCAGTGAAATCTCAAAATCTCCGAACGGCTTTGGATGTTGAAACAAATATCAAGAACATTCTCGATGTAAAAGATATATCTAGGAAACGCCTGTCCAAAAGTCTAATTCGGGGACAGGGGCAAGATCGTAATTTTGGGTTAAAATAATGTCCGCCGTTGGACCCATTTTGCACCAAAATACGTGCCAATATCTATGGTCTCTAAATTCATCAAACCACATATCTATGGGTCCAGTTTGAGGAAATAAACCTAACCGTATGTCCAAAGTTGGATTCCGGCGGGCCGTGCATAATTTCGCCTATTGGATCGGGTCGCGGGTCCACCAAATAAGCGTTCCGGTCGACCTACTCAGATTCGGACCAAACTTGGCGTACACGACCAGAAAAAATGATTCGGTCCTGTTGGCTCAGGTTTCGTCTCGAACCGACAACTATACACGAAGTTATGGCTTAATTTGCAAAGGATCGATACGAGGGTATCTTGACGGATACGCACTGATTTCATCGCGCACACGCAACAAAATCGGCTTTTGTCAGTTTTCACACGTCAACTACATTGATGCGTATAATGCGCGACCACATCGTCCGGTTTGTCGGGGTGCACGCCGTATCGGTAGGTTTTTCATAAAAATCACAGTTTCTAATATAGTTTTTTCTTTAACTTTAACAACACATAACTTTTTGTACAATAATCGAAATGTAGATCGAACATGTGCGTTGTAATCTCGATTAGGTTGTTGTTGACTATTTTCAATTAGTTTCTCAGAATCCTAATGTACAGACCAAAATTTGGCTTCCAAATTTAGGTCTTGAAACAGTTTTTAACATTACATAAATTAGGTTTTTTTCTAACTTTGTCTCAATTTTTTGAGCACGTCAGAGGGTCGTTTCGAAATCCATCTGAAGGATCTCGAAGAGGGTCATGTGGGCGTCGCATTGAAGTTCATAGAAGCAAAAAAGAATGAACGAGCATAAAGAAATTAGTACACGAAGATGGGTACTTTGCTGTGTTTTTGAAACAGTGCAACTCTGTTTGGCGAACGGATTTCTTTCGTTCCTCGACGATGCGGCGGTCGATGGCGAGGTGCAGGCGGCGGGGTAGGTGCGCAGGGGTGTTAGCGAGGCTCGGGTGCAAGGAATCGAAGTTTGGAGTAGAAACGAGGAGAAATTTAGAAAAAACAAATTTTTTGGGTTTTTCTGAGTATATAGGTTTCGAATCCTAAATTAGATAGGATTTGAGTGAAATTTAGATTTGAATTTGAGTTAATCTAGCAGAGAATCTATATAGGATTTAATAGGAAAAGATTTGATGTGAATTGGTGATTTAAATTGAGAGATTGGATTTTGAATCCGATCTTCACTTCGGCAGCTCAGCGCGCGCCGGGGGGGGGGGGGGGGGGGGGGGTTGGGTGGGCTCGGGTTTACGCTGGCACTGTTCAATGAACAATGTCGCAGGTTTCTTTTTTTCTCTCTTGACTTATATATATATATATATTTTATTGACTTATATATATATATATATATATATATATATATATATTCCTCATAATTACTAGGATTCTTAAGAAAACTCAAATAAAAATTAAGAAAAAAGATAATATGGCCATACACTACCACAGGAACATATATATATATATATATATATATATATATATATATATATATATATATATATATATATATAAAATATATATATATATATATATATATATATATATGGCTCGTTCTTTCCTACCATAACTAATACACTAGTCAAAGCACGCCACTGCACTATGGCTCGTTCTTTCCTACCATATATATATGGCTCGTTATTTCCTAGCTCGGACACACTTATGGCACGTTCTTTCCTACCATAACTAATACACTAGTTAAAGCACGCCACTGCACTATCCGTGCCATCACTTCTAGTCATATGGTGCTCCAAAATTTAACCATAACTAAGACATTCTATAATAAAATTAATTAAATTAAATATTTATAAAATTTCAAAAATCACATCTTAATTCAAATAAAATAAATAAAAATGATATTTTCAAAATTTTGGGAAGATGTTACGAATCTACCCTCCTTAGAAATATCGTTGAATAAAAATGCGATAGTTCATCCTACTATAAAAGTCATCTAGTAGGATTTAGAATTCAATGAGACCTATATAGCAACCTTAACTACCCAACTGTCAACTTAAATTAGGGACTCCTAGTCCTAACCATTCTCCTAAAATTGACTTACTCCTAGTTGTGAATGAGCATTTCCTAGTCGTAGGCTCGCAGTAGTACGACTAATATGGTACTACCACGAGTTTGCACAATTTACGAAAACTGACCTGCATGGGCCACCACAAAAACTTGTCACGACCTGCACCAGCTTTTCGGGATACGAGTGCATGTCCAAGCCAGCCTACGCCGCAGAGTCGGCGGTAGAACGCTGTCAAGCCCACAATAAATAAGTGCTCAAAATAAACTTTATTGCTCATTCACATTTCTATATTGATTACAACATTTACAACATTTATATTTAAAGAAAATACAAGGTTCTTAAAATTAATAAAATTGATACCACATCTATCTAATTTCTAGGTTTCTGCCTGCAAGTACACCCGTATCTCCCAATGCTAAGTGAAGCCACAACTAACCTGAAAAATGTTGGTTTTCAGTCAGGAATGGAACAAGCACACAAACCGACGACAATTCAAAAAAAAAAAGAATTCACAAGACATGAAAATAACATATGTGAGATGAAACAAGCAAGTAACTGATGTCATGGCATATCTAGAAAGCAAGTAGGTAACTCCACAACAAGATATATCAACTGGAGAAACATATAACTAGAATGTCATGGCAAGTGGTGTACAAACCAGGCAAAACAAGTAAAAGACAACTATGTATGTGTTTTAAAATATCTTGTTCGACATGTGAACGGCTAAGGAGTAAATCCGACACCCTGCACGTGTCGTGTGCAGCTGTTATCTGTCAAGAATAGATATTTTAGGGATATTTCTGGGTAGTCCACATGTCTATTAAGATATTTCCCCGCCTAGCTAGTACTCATGGAATCCTGTCGCGAGCATAGTAATCATGTAAAAGACAGTCACGAAGTACAAACAAATCCATGATACTAATCAGTATGACAACGTGTCATCAAGCAAGGGAGCATATGTATAAACATGAAATGGAAACTACTATGAATCGAAAGCAATCAAAAAGTTTACTTGCTTGTGGTCCTGAGCTGCGGGTACGGGTTTAGCACGGAGTCACAGTCCACAGAACCTGTTTTATGAATTTACTAAATCAATAGATGTACTTTGCAAATCAAAGGCAATCCCTAATATTTTCCTGTTAGACTAACAAGTTTCTAGGCTTTGCTTCCCTATATATAACATTTAACCCATATGACTATTTCTATAACTTGCTACTTAGTTCTAAGGTTCATCCCACTATATCTATTGACAGCTACCTTACATGACTTCTAGTTTCAATAACACTTCCCCTTCTGTATACACTATAGTTTGCACCCATAACTGTAGTTCCTGCATATATCCATTGCTTCCTCAATTAAGTCGGTACCGTGCTCCACTCTTCCCAACCTGTCTTGCTACCTATCTTTCCTGCAGTCTGTGGTAATCTAATATACCACAAGCATCCACATTCTGGGTACATAGCCTATGGTGAATACTTACCACTCTACTCTTATGTCTTTATTATGCTTCTTTAGTGTGTCTCTATATTAAACTTACAAATACTTGATCCCGTGACCTACCTTTGGGAAACCCACAACACCTGACCCACATGACTGGACAAGTAGAAGTCTTTATATGATCCAAACCTTTACTAAAATAGGGACACGAGTACAGGGACAAGAATACAAGAAGAAATACCATCCCTAGATTTCTCTACCTACCTGGACTAAGCAGTCATGCTCTGTATACCCAGGTTACCTGTTGATGTGCAACTGGCCATAGGCACTCTCATTTCTCTTTTGTTGATTTTATACATTGGTCACCTATATATATATGCTTTGGTAGTAAACACATGTATCTCGGTCCTCTTTTGAGTTCTCCTGTTTACTGCTGCTGTTGTAAATTAGGGCTTGACTTCTCATATGATACTTGCCCCCAATCACTGATACTCACCCCTTATCGTGTGCACCCTCTTTCCTCTCTTCTCTATGTGTACATTTGCATAACCAAAGAGTCTATGATTTCTATTAAGTTACTAGTTGTAATTACATATTCTTCTCTCAAAAGCAACCACACCTAAGAAAACCAAGTGACATAGCATTACATGGGAATTGCATCTTCCATAAACTCTTATTCTGCTTACCCAGGTAGTACCCTTCGGTTGTACACACTAAACCTGGGTTTACACAGGGTACTCTCACATCTCTTCGTATGGACCCTTATGAGTATCCACGGATTAAAACACCTACCATGGTTGATCCCATAATTGTCTAGGTATTCCTATTGACACAGACCATTACTTATGGGGAACCCCTATACTGGCACAGGCCATTACCTAGGCCTCCAGGAATTTTGCCCCACACATGACCATGCTATATCCCATAGTTTACCTTAGCATCTTTCCTATGAGTTAATCACCTCTTCCCCCATGTTTTGTTTTTTGTACAAGTTGAACAATCATCCCTCTAAGTTCCTCTCGTGAATTAACACACATACTTAGGCTACCATTAATAGAATCAAACTTTTACTAATAAATCGATAATCAGGCTACTTGGTTGAAGAGGTAAGGATTACCGGTTTGATAGTCGAAGGTTCTTCTTGGTATTCACCTTCTCGATTACACGGGGATCATGAACTCAAAAGGTGCAGGAAGAATTAGGGTTTGGAGAAGAGGGGACTGATACGATCCTTGTATATATATACCAATATCTAGATAGGATCAGTATCGGGTTTGGATTGAACCTTAAGGATTTGAGAAGAGCTCGTAAGCAGCAGGAATTTAAATTCGGAAGGGAAGTGGTTCGGCTGTGTTTAAATTAGCAGAGTTTGCATTAAGCCCCCCTTTCTAATATGTTTTTGAAGGACTCCCCTTTACACTTATTTAATTACCAAGGCCTAATATATCATATGTATCTACATGTAGACAAATAGTAGCAGTAAAAAAAATAGATATTTTGGGTCAAGGGCTCACAATATATATATATATATATATATATATATATATATATATATATATATATATATATATATATATATATATATATAATATATAAATATATATACTCATATATGCAGGTATATATGAATATATCACTAACACCATAAATAATATAGAAAATAGTCCTAAAATTTTTCTAACACATAATTACTGAAAATAATATATTACTACTAGGTTTTTATGAGCAGTGTATATTATATATACCATGTAATATATGTACTCCTATATATCATCTTCATATAAAATTCTCCAAAATCCTATAACTGATATAATAAATCAAATAATGACATGTATAAAATATTGGGGGTTTACACTCGATGCCATAGTATGCTAATGTTGTGAATGATGTTGAATGCAGAAATAGAGAAAAGTTGCCATATGTTCTGTAACATGTTTGAGAATTTCATGTTACGTTGGAAATTACGAATGAAACAATTGATGTTTGAGTTCAACATAATTGCTGAATTGACTCATGTGTGGTGGCCTTGTGAATTTGAGACCCAGAAATGTTGGCTTGTGTTGTGATCAGTCTAGATCATGATAGTCTGGAATAGATATGTGTTCAGAATTGTTTAAGGAATTGCTCGTTTCTGAGTGGTATATTATCTCTACCACTTTAGATTTTGACCCTTTCCATAGGATATCGACGTGCCTATTTGTGAGTATTGGATAGTACGGAAACTTAGCAGGGAGTCATGCTTATTGCTAGGTGACTCGAGCGTCCCTTGATGATGATGTTATGCTGGGTAGCGAGTGTAGAAGCATGGAAAATATTAAAGAAGGATCCATGCGGCCAGGAAACCCCATACGGCTCAGGAAGCCCATGCGGCTCACAGATTCATACGACACGAGGGGCTATGCGGCTCAAGACATCCTATGCGGCTCAGAAGACACGTGGCGTAATATTGTTCCCCTCCAACCCATGCTGCATTAATTACTTTGACGGCTGACAACTCTGAAAAAGTGACAGCCCTGATACGAGGAAGTAATTATGACTCTGTCATAATGACAGACTTCTAGGGAAGAGAAAGAGATCTCTGACACAATCCCCCGAGAGCCATAAAAATGCCACGTGGCCTTGCCACGTGGGCGTTCGTATACGGCTCGAGCAAAGACCCCTCCTGCGGTTCAGAATGAAGCCGCCTTATGCGGCTCAGGCCGAGACAGCCTCATGCGGCTCGAGCAAAGACTTCTCATGCGGTTCAGAATGAAGTCGTCCATGCGGCTCAGGCCGAGACAGCCTCATGCGGCTCAAGCAGAGGCCTTCCCATGCGGTTCAAGAGGACCATTTCCATGCGGCTCAGGTGGATGTATCCTTATGCGGCTCGCAATGATCCCCTCCATGCGGTTCAAAGTCTCGAGGGAGGGCCACTATCCAGGCAGCCCTGACACGTGGCCCTAACCTTATGCGGCCCAAAATCATATGCGGCTCAATCATCATGTGGTTCAGATCCCCCCAGTGGCTCCTAGGACACGTGTCCTAAGCCGATCAATTTCTCAGATTTATTGCAATCAAAGATTGGGTCAAATCCCAATAATCTGGGACACGTGGCAGGAGAATAAATCAAATTTATTCGCAGACATCAGAAGATCATTATGAGGAAGATTTATTCAAATCAGCATTAATTGCTAATGAGATTTGGTGTAATCTACACTCAATGGTCCGAATTCGTCATAATCAAAACGAATGGCCTAGATTGACCAATCCACAGGCCGCCGCCATCTCCAAGAGGCAATCATTGTAAACCCTAATGATGCTCCCACTATTATAAATAGCAAGGGGCCATTCCCTTGTGAGAGGGAGAGATATAGAGATAAAAAGAGATATGCACACATAGAGAGAGGCGCACACAGGAGCACTTTTCGAGATCAGAGAGAGCACCAGAGTACTTGGAGAGAAGAGCAGAGAGAGAGCAAAGAGAGCATTTCTTCAACGTTGAGCAAATCTTCTGGAGCCAAGGCTGCACACCGATCGTCCAAGGAGTAAGGCAGAGCTGCCGTCGCTTTTCCGAGCCTCTATTGTCACCCCCCAGAATCTAAAATAAACAATTGTACTTAGATTGCTGTACCTAGGTTTTTGTCCCTAGGCTTTCTTTGTACAAGTGAGTTTGTATTGTGAGTCTAAGTTCAGTCCTCCCATAAAACTGTTTTGTACTTTTACAATCAATGGCAAACACGATGGCGACTCTGCTGGGGACAAACTTCTCCACGGCTGAAGAGTTGGTGACACAGTCGGATGCAGCTAAGCTTGGCTCCACGCATTAGAAGTTGGTCGTCCGTTTCGACCAACAGGCATTCGAAGAGATGCTCTCTGAAGGAAGTGCTGGCCCGATCCAGAAACGAACCCGCACAAAGAAAGCTTGCTGCGAGTGGAGGCCGAAGTCATTCGCTCCTCCACAAGCTCTGGACGGGATACTCTCTGCTGCCCAAGACGGCGAGGGCGATTCTCATACGGTTCCACTTCAAGCCATAAAGAACTCTGCTGTTCCCAAGTTCGGCAAAGGAAAACACTACGATACTGGACTTGCAGGGGCAAAGAGTGACTCTGTGAGTCCCAAGAAGAAGCCGAACACTCCTGCCAACCACATGCAGGAGGCTTATGAGGGTGGATCCACCAGCCGCATGAAGAAAATCCATGCGGCCAGATCATCCAGCCGCATAAAAAAGAATCATGCGGCTGAGACTCCCAGCCGCATGAAGAAGGCCTATGCGGCTACGCCTGCCAACCGCATACAGACTACCGAAGACAGCCGCATGATGCCTACTCCACGCGGTTCCGTCTTCGACCGCCTCTCTTATGGCCCTGATCTCTTGTGCTCCCAAGAAGACATGTCTGACTCTCTCCAGTATCACTTAGACTCTTCCTACTATATGCCCTTACGCACTAGAGCGAAGAAGTCTAAGGCAGCGTGAGCCTGGCGAGTTCGATCCGCTGATCTACCCTCTGACCATCCGAGCGTCCCACATACCGTTATGCGGGCCTCAGATGGGAAGTTGTACAGAACCACTCGAGTCCAGCCCCCGGCGGCGGACGAACAGAGAGGTTCGTAAAAGTCTCCCAAAATTTCGGGAGCAGAGATGGTCGACCCCGTCCCATCTAACTTGCGTGAGGCTATCCTCCACAAACGCAAGGAAAGAGAAGACACATCGGGGTACAAAAAGTCCTCTCACAGATGCCACTGCACTCAAGTCATCGTCAACTGCTGCTGCAACAGTGCGACGGCACAAAAAAGCCGGCAGTCCGTATTTCAAAGACTACGACAGCCATCTTCAGAAGACGAGGCACTTCTCGTCGTATCTTGTAACTCTGCTCGGAAAGTCCCCACTGATGGAAGGGGGAAGAAGACAAGTATTCCCAGCCCAAAAATCTCAACCACTGCAACCAAAAGACTGTCGTCTAAGCGGGTGCCCACCACCGGAGTTTTTTAAGGTACGCGCTCTAAGACGAAGTCTTCTACAGTAGGAGATTCGTCGTCCATAACGCAGGGGGTTGCTGAGGCTGGGGGTAGCACCCCTCCGAGCCTCCACAGTAACCCAATGTTCCAAGAAGACGAGCCGGGGGAGACAACTCTCCCATCAGATGTAGCAAGTCTCGACGTCCCCGAGGACATCCACAACTCCCAAGACGAGGCGAACTCGGAGAGTGGGGGTACTGTTCCTTCTGAGTCTGAATCAGAAGGGAACATACCCACATACCCCGACGACTTCTCACTACAGGGGTACGATTCGGAGGGCGCTTCCTCCACCGCTCCGTCTACCTCTCCTCATGTAAAAACGGTATTCATGACAGACAGCAACCAAGGTGGTTCCAGTGATCGCCAGCACATCGACAGTCTCGAAGCCATATTGCTTGCTTTGGTTAAATCTGTAGACGAGATTAAAGCGGCCCTTCCAACTCTGCAAAGAGGGACGCCTGGCCCAACCAGCATGGGTCCCGCGGTCAATACGGACTCGAATTCGGCAGCACCGAACCCGGGCAACAATCCTCCAGAAACAACGGCCCCCACCGCCGTAGACGAAGCCCGCGAAGTAAGAAGAGAGGTCCAAGAGCTCCGAGCCATGTTCCATGCCTGAGAGAATTCCCAAGACCTCAGAACACGGCAACCATACCCCGCTACATGGAGGGATGTGCCATTCCCACCAAGATATAAGCCGTTCAATATCAATATCCCTATGATGGCAAGACCTCAGCAAGTCGGTACATCACTTACTTCGAGGTCACCATCGACCATTTGCCCCATGATGATGCTATTCTCACACGATTATTCGTCGGGACATTGGAAGGAGTCGCCTTCGACTGGTATCGTAATCTGTCGGACAACTGCATCCACTCCTTCGCCGGCTTCAAGCGCATGTTCTTGGAGAGATTCTACGAAGTAGGGCAGGACGTCACCATGTCCACCCTCATGGACGTCGTCCAAGGGGAGAAGGAGCTGACAAGGAACTACATTGAGTGGTTCCGCCAAACCGCCATGAAGCTGCCCTCCGAAAATCCCGATTCCTCCTTGATTGAAATTTGCCAAAAGAGACTGCTTCCAACGATCAGTCTCTGGATGGGCGAAAGTCAATTCAAGGATTGGAAGACGTTCATCATCAGCACCACAAGCGCGAAAGAACGATTGAAAAAGGCTCGCCAACTGGGATTGCACATCTCGGAAGGAGAAAACAAGGGCAAGCGTCCCAACAACGATAATGGGGGTAGCCCCTCCAACAATCGGGATAGCAAAGGAAAGCAGGCTATGGTGGCCGACACAGCACAAAAACCTGAGCCAAAGCCAGCAGACAAACAATGGCCGCAGATCACATACTCCTTCGAAGACGGTCACGTCAAGCCCATCTTGGACATGCTCATACGAGGAGACAGAATCCAGCTTCCTCCACCAAGACGGGAACCGCGGCCGGCAGAGATGGAGAATCCAAAGTACTGCCATTATCATCGCTATGTCCATCATGCTACACACGATTGCTACCAGCTGAAACGGTACATCCAAAACCTCATCGATTCGAACGCTCTGGCCATCGATTTTGAAGAGGTAACCATGGCAGCCAATATGGTGTCGGTACAATTTGACAGCTTCCCTCTAACGGAAACTCAAGACGGGGTGGTCCCCATCCCTCTGGCGACAATAGAGATTGCTAATCTTCCACCTCTCCGAGATCAGGTTGCTGGTCTAGTGTCCCTCACCACATCACGAGGGGAGGTCATGTGGATCCATTCGGACTTAGTATCAGAAGTGACACGGCCCACACCATCTTCCACCTACAAGAAGAAAAGTGGAAAAGTTAGGACCTGCCACACAATCTCGGCAGACATCGAGGAAGCTATAGCCGTCGTCACGCGGTCTGGAGCGCAATCCCAACCTGTGGTTGACAATCCAGCTGAAAATCATCAACCCACTACAACTGATGCTCCGGGACCAGCTCAGCCTTCGACGACCGACAAGCCTAGGCCGAGGGAGACTCGCTTCGACAAATCCCTCCGAAAAAAGGCAGCCCAAGGGCTAGAGAGGCCTACAACTTTGACATCTTAGCACAATTGGCTAACACACCGGCCAAATTGTCACTATACGAACTCCTAAGGCTCTCCAAGGACGTTCGTATTGCATTGAACGAAGCACTCCAAAATGCCGATGCCTATCTGGCTCAATCCAACCTCACCGGGGAGGACTCACCCGTGGATCTCCAGGACAGCACCTGTACGGGAGCAATGCCCAACATCGTCTTTACTCCGAAGGACATGCTCATCAAAACTAATCTGCACGATCGCCCATTATACTACACGGGATATATCGGCGACGTGAAGGTGGATCGGATGCACATAGATCCTGGCTCTTCCATCAGCATCATTCCGAAAGGTCTGCTACATCATCTCCGCATCCCAATGCATCGCCTGACACCCACAAGCACCACCATCAGCGGCTTCAATTCGGGCAGGAGCTACCCAATCGGGAAGATTCGTCTGAAGTGTCAGATTGCCGATCTCCAATCCGAATTCACCTGCTACGTCATAGATGCAGACACTTCTTATAACATCCTCTTGGGGAGCCCATGGATACACGATTACATGATCGTGCCTTCCACGCTACACCAGTACTTCAAATATGTCGACAAACACGGCTTCATGAGGACAGAATTTGCTGATATTGATCCCTTCAAAGGGGTCGAATCCTACTACTCAGACTCCTGCCTATACGAAAAGTCAAAGAGGCACCTTGATGAAGGAGATGTACAAGCTCATACCGAGATAGCTTCGGGATCAGAAGAACCTCTGACGATCCACCTCCAAGCTCACAAACCGGGCAGGTCCGCACCCCTTACTGCCACTCTGCAGAAGGACGCGATCAGCCTCTCGGCGCAGGAGGAGCAGATGATAATCCGGCTGCCAAGGTCCGGCCAAGTGCCGAGACCCACAACGGGGCCACTGACAATCAGACTGCCGAGAATCGGTCAACCCCAAACGGAGAAGCTCAATCCCTCCGATAGGCCACTGACGATACGCCTTCCCAAGAAGGGTCATCACCCCGATGCAAGGTCTGACACTTCTAACGAACCAGCCACTCCTCGTTCCACATCAAATGCCAAACTGGGGGTCGCTAGTCTGCCAACAACTCCACGCTCTGCTCCATCAGCTGAACCTATGACGATCAAGCTACCCAGGTCGTCCCCTCAGTCTTCACTTACGCAGGGGGTAGCCGAAGAGGAACCAGAGCTAGCCAAGTATGTGGCTGCCCACACTGATCCTCCCTCCGCTGATGATGTAATCCTCCTAGAAAAGATACCTTACTTCATCAATAAAGGATTATCTTTGAACTACACCGAGCTCAATAAGCTATGTATAATGTATGCTATGGAACACGGTATGGGCACTCACCTACACACACAGGTGACAAATGTGTACACCGCGATCCAGCTTACTCCAGTAGAAGACGTTTACCGAATAATCGAGGGAGGGGACCATCCAATCATCTTCGGCCGGAAGGACGACCCGCATCCCTTTACCATAGAGGAAGTCGACCTCGGGTCAGATGCCGGAAGACTGCCTCTGTATCTTTATAGCCCCCAATCCAAATATCTCATGCAGAAACAAGGGTATGATCTGGAGATGACGCCAGGTTTGAACTACGGCACTGGGCGACGATTACCTTTGAAGCCGCCAGTCCCGGTGGGCAAACCACGGGACTACTATAGCAAAACTCGATGCAGGTTAGGGTATGTAACGCATACTACAACCCCTCAGAGTTCAGATGAAGAATGCGACTGGCAGTCACATTCAACCGGGTCACCAACTTCTGACTCGGATACCAGCATCGGAGACGTGTTCAGACAAGTCTTGTCAGTCAACATGGCATTCGCCGACGCTTACGAGGAAGACGAAGACATCCCCGAGATCCTCGAGCTAGAGCCGTGGGCCCAGCAATTGGATGTACAATAGGAAAAATGGTTCGAACTCAGAGAACCTCCTACTGAAGATGAAGCCATACAGGTTGACCTCGGCAGCGAATCTTCTCCAAAACCAATTTTCGTCAGTAAAAACCTAGCAGACGAAGAGCGGGAGTCGCTGCTGGAACTTGTTAGAGAATACATTGATGTGTTCGCCTAGAGCTATGAAGACATGCCAGGGTTAAATCTCGATATTGCTCTTCACAAACTCAACATTCGGCCGGATGCGAAGCCAGTCAAGCAACAACAGCGACGCTTCCGCCCAGACATCATGGACGCGATCGAAGACGAAGTCAACAAACTGATAGCCAGCGGCTTCATTCGTGAGGAACAACATCCCGACTGGGTCGCCAATATAGTGCCCGTCCTCAAGAAGAATGGAAAGATTCGAATCTACATCGACTTTCGCAATCTGAACGAGGCGTGCCCCAAAGATGAATTCCCCCTTCCTATCACAGACATCATGATCGACAATACCTACGGCTTCGAACGTATGTCATTCATGGATGGCTTCTCGGGGTACAACCAAATCAAAATGTCTTCTAACGACGAAAAGCATACATCATTCCGAACACCAATTGGCACGTACTGCTACACAGTCATGCCTTTCGGTTTGAAGAATGCCGGCGCCACATATCAAAGAGCCATGAGCATCATCTTCAGAGACCACTTACGCAAGACAGTGGAGTGCTATGTTGATGACATAGCCGTTAAGAGTCGCTGCAAGGGAAGACCATCTGCAGGATCTAAGGACGGTATTCGACCTAATGTGAGCGCACAATTTAAAAATAAACCCTACAATGTCCTTTCTGGGCGTATCCAGCGGGAAGTTCTTGGGCTTCATCATCACTGCACAGGGTATCCATATAGACCCTGAGAAGACGAAAGCAATCATGGAGATGGGTCCCCCGAGAAATCTTCGCGAACTCAGAGGCCTTCAAGGGAGGCTAGCTTACATCAGGAGATTCATTTCCAACCTCTCCGGGCGATGTCGACCATTCACCCATCTCATGAAGAAAGGCGTCTCATTCGTATGGGATGAAGAATGCCAGCGCGCCTTCGACAGCATCAAAGAATATTTGGCGAACCCTCCAGTCTTGGTGGCCCCGGTTTCTGGAAAACCATTCCTGCTCTATATACGAGCAATAGAATATTCCTTCGGGGCTCTGCTGGCACAAAACAACGACGCAGGCCATAAGTAAGCCATATATTACCTCAGCCGAATGATGATTGGGCCAGAGCACCGATACACCGCTGTGGAGAAGGAATGCTTTGCTCTGCTGTTCGCCATTCAGAAAATGCGGCACTATGTCACCGGACAAACGATACATGTGATCTCACGAGTCAACCCTCTCAGGGTCCTCATGACTAAACCAGGGGCACTCAGCTCTCACCTCGCTACATGGGCAATATTGTTGTCCCCTTATCATATGATCTTCGTCCCACAAAAGGCAGTCAAAGGTCAAGCCCTGGCAGACTTCTTAGCAGCCCACCCAGGCTCGGAGTCTTCCAGAATATATGAAGAGATCCCAGATAAGGTCGCCGACTCGTATGCAACCTCTCACGATGATATATGGCGAATGTTCTTCGACGGTGCTTCGAGGACCGGACCTAAAGGCAATATCGTCGTCGGAGTCGGGGTAGTGCTGGTCTCCCCTTCCGGATTGGTGATCAACCGCGCTTATTCCCTCACTGAACCCTGCTCTAACAATGTGGCCGAGTATAACGCTCTGGTCATTGGCCTCCAACTTACAAGAGAGCTGGAGGTAGAATACCTTGAAGCATACGGCGATTCCCAACTAATCGTCAATCAGATCCGGGGCTCATACGAGGTCCGCCACGAAGACATGATCCCTTATCACCAAATAGCGATTGACATCATCTCGTCGTTCGAGGGGTTCTTCATCGAACATGTCCCCAGACTCCAAAATATCGAAGCTGATGCCCTAGCTGGTCTTGCCACTTCCCTAGCAGTTCCGAACTATGATCGCCAATCAGTGGATGTGATAGGCCACGAACTGGTATGTCCCAAGAACAATGTGCAATTCGTGGCGAGTTATTCCGCACAGACGATCGATGATGCCCCAGATTGGAGACAACCATTCATCGACTTCGTCGTCTACGATATCCTGCCCGAGAACCCAAAGGAAGCCACTTCCATCAGACGGCGTTCTCTCAGATTCTTCTACGATACAGAGACGAAAATGCTGTATCGCCGCTCCTACGACGGATTACTGCTTCGGTGTCTGTCAAACGTAGAAGCCAAAGAAGCCGTACGAGAAGCTCATGACGGTATCTGCAGGGACCCACCAGCCCGGTCCTAAATTGTAGGACCGTCTTCGACGAATGGGCTACTATTGGCCCACGATGGTGGCAGATGCGATAGATTATGCTAGAAAATGCAAAGCCTGTCCAAGTCCACACGGACTTCATTCACCAACCATCAGAATTTCTACATTCGACAGTGGCGTCCTGGCCATTCGAAGAATGGGGAATGGATATCGTTGGTCCAATCACCCCACCTTCCTCCCGAGGACATCGCTTCATACTTGCGATCACTGATTACTTCTCTAAATGGACGGAAGTTGTCCCACTCGCAGAAGTCAAGACTTCAAACGTGATCAGCTTCCTTAAGCATCACGTCATCTACCGCTTTGGACTGCCTCGAAGGATCATCCATGATAATGGTCCGCAGTTTGTAAGTCACGCTTTCTATCAATTTTACGATAAGCACCGTATTCAGAATATTGCTTCGACACCGTACAATTCGGCAGCAAACGGGTTGGCAGAGGCATTCAACAAAACAATCATCAAACTCCTCAAGAAGTTTGTCTCCTCCAACAAACACGACTGGAATGAGAAGCTCGGCGAGTGTTTATGGGCGTACCGTACTACAGTCCGAACAGCTACCGGGAACACACCATTCTCTCTAGTATACGGGAGTGAGGAAGTTCTCCCATTAGAGACTCAAATACCCTCACTCCGCTGTCGCCCTCACTTATCAATTGACGACGGATGACAACTACCGACGTCGACTACAAGAGTTGGAGGCCTTAGATGAAAAGCGCCTCCTAGCTCAGCAAAGGATCGAGCTATACCAAGCACGAATCTCAGGAGCCTTCAACAAGAAGGTCAAAATCAGAATATTCCAAGTGGGCGATCTTGTTCTGGCTGTCCGGAGGCCAATGGTCATGACTCACAAGACCGCCGGCAAGTTTCAGCCAAACTGGGAAGGTCCATTTGTCATCGAGGCCGTGTTCTCCAACAGTGCTTACCGCCTCGCTAAGCAAAACGGAGATTTGCTCATGTTGCCCGTCAACGGCAAGTTCCTGAAGAAATATTATGTCTAAACCACATTCTCCAGATTATTGAGTCACATACCCGCTGGTTCCACTGAACTCACCTTCATAGTTTTCTAGATTTTCGAGTCATGTACCCACTGGTACCGCTGAATTTACGCTCACCATTCTCCAGATTCTCGAGTCATGTACCCGCTGGTACCTCTGAACTCACATCCCGGTCACTCTTTCACGTAGCAAGTCATGTATGACCGTACCTCTGAACTTTTTTTCTGTAAGAGATCCTCCCTCATGATCCACTACCCGCACTCCTAGTGCACAAAAAGGGTAACCGATCCACAAATTCCCTAAAACGGCCATGTCCTCATTACCTCTGAGTCGTTCCACTTCCGCCAAAAATAAATCACCCCTTACATAGAACTTCCATGTCCTCATTACCTCTGAGTCGTTCTATGTGCCCTCCTTCATTGAGCCCACTCCTGTCATGTCCTCATTACCTCTGAATGGGAAGGCTCCGTCGAAGAAACCTTCATACTTGCCATGTCCTCATTACTTCTGAGTAAGTATGATGATCCCCTTTCGACCTATTACCTGTACCCACAACCGGAGTACGCCAAGGGTAATAGGTCCACAAATGTCCTCTGTTGACCACAAATGTCCTCTGTTGACCACAAATGTCCTCTGTTGACCACCAATACCCTCCGTCGAGTTCACTCCAGCCATGTCCTCATTATCTCTGAGTAGGAAAACTCTACGTTTAAAAAACTTTCCTGCTTGCCATGTCCTCATTACCTCTGAGCAAGTATGTCGGTTCCCCTTCATCCTATTATCCGTATCCTAAACCAGGGTACGCCAAGGATAATAGGCCCACAAATATCCTCAGCTAAGTTTCTTAGCACAAACCTACCATCTCATCATGCCCCAGGAGCCCAGCTGCTCTACGACATTCCTTTTTCCAATACCAAGAGCACCCATGACCACTTTGCCATGGCTGCTTCAGGTATCCTGACCAAAACTTGTTATCTGTACCTAAAACCAAGGTATGCCATGGGTAACAGGTCCACAAATATATCCCCTATGCGGGGGAGAACATCACCACAATATCACAGGTATAACAAGCAATGCAAATGAAGGGTAGAATGGAAGTACTCTTTATTTGAAGGAAGAAAAAAGTATTACATATTTCGGGACCACGTCCCTTTCAAAAAAAGGAAAAGAAAAGGCCGACTACATTTCAGCATTACTCAATTCTAGGAGGCAGGTTTCTCACTGAGGTGGTCCCCCGCTCAATCCGTTGCCGAGCGCGACGCTCAGCCTCCTGAAATAACCGCTCCTTCATTGTCCAAGCCCAGGAGCGCCTGGCAGTCGTCTTCTAATTTCTTCAGGGCAGTCTCCAGGTCAATCGAAGCCTGATTAACCCCGTAAGCCTCCTGAACAATTAGCCCCCTGCTCTTTCGGGCAACCTCAAGTTCAGACTCCAAGAAAGTCAACTTCTTCTGAAGCACAAGGATCTGCTCCCGCGTCTCAGTAATCTCACGAGAGACAGATTCCTTCGAGCCGTGACATTTTCATTCGCATAACTCAGTTGATCATACCGATCAGATAAATCGCTGAGATCCTTCAGTACGGCCGATCTGGTCTTATTCCGAGCAGCCCTGGTCCTCTCTATAACAGCAATAAGGGAACCCCGCTTCTCGTTTATAACAACAGACAGATCAGCCTGCCGCAATACTCGAAGCTCGGCCACCAGCTGATCAGCCTCTAACAATTTTGCCTCCAAAAGCGAAGCCATCCCTGCATCACCAGGAAGATTCCTAAGGATATTAACTTGACCCTGGGCGCATTGTCGGGCCAAGGTGAAGGGGGTCCCTCTTTTCACAGCAGCCTCGATTCCCCTCTACAAATGACGATGAAAACTGGCAACCACGTCCTGTAACCCGTCGTCCAGAACTTCAGCAGAGGATGGCGTCAGGGGAAGCAGGGACGGCAACGTCGGAGAAGTAACGCTAGAGCTTGCCACCAGGGGAACGGAGTCTGAGTAGAACGATACATGAATGGCGGCCAACTCGTCTTTCGCCGCCCGGAGAGCTTGGATACTCGGTAGGGCAGAAAGGTCGATTCTCGGAGCCACCGGAGCAGAGGATGATGCAAGGACCATCGTTCCCTGCCCCGACTGCCTCGATAACTGGCCCGCTAAACTCGAGCCCCCAGAAGGCCCATCAAGATGAGTCAGACGGTGAGGGGGTACACCCCTCTCCACCAGTGCCCCTTCGGCTGGGTTTGTCTCAACAATGTCCATCTCCCAGCACTGGAGAGGCAAGGACCTGTATGCCAAGAATAACAATCAATCGACGTAACCCGAAGGACGTGATGATAGAGCAGATAGGCTTCCTCACAGGTTAAGATTCGGCTAATCTTACCAGGGGAGGGGCATGAAGGCTGCAGCTCATTCGCAACTGGCATGGTCCCCTCACCCACGATCCCCGAGTGAAACTCAGCTACGCCCTCTGTCTCCGCCGCCTCAAAGGGGGATACAGATTGATCTGCGTCATCTTGAAGAGGAACAGGCTCACGGGAGTCCCCGTCATCCTGGGTCACCACCTCGGCATCTTGAAACTCTTCTTCTTCTTCTTCTTCTGACACCTAAAAGAGGGAACGAAGACGATTAGAATTGAAGCTAGAAGGAAAGAAGGAAGAAGGAATCAAGAGCAATTTTGTTACCTCTGACGCAGGGTTGACTTCATCTCCACTTTTTTTTAGGGCTAGCGGGCGGTGCATAGTTGCAACCAGCTTTCGGGATCGAGAAACATCGCCAAGAGGAGAAACTTGCCTGTTACGTTTCGGAGTAGGACCAGGCGCAACGATTGACTGATCCCCCAACATCTCATCTGACAAAATAGGCGGCTGATTCACCTCTGCGTCTGCCACTGGAAGGATAGAGTCATCTCTATCATACTCGTTGCCTTCATCACCCTCAGCAGCAGAATCCAAATCTGGCACCTCGACTCTAGTCTTTCTTTTCTTGGCCCCTTGAGATCCTTCCTCCAGACCGGTACCAACAATAAAACTGGTACCTGGGTTAAAACCGACCGGGGGTTTGTTCGCCATGACATGATACAAAGCCGCCATGTACAAGATCTCCACTGACGCCTTAATGACAGGGACCGAGAAAATGGTACGGGTATGAAATGTATCGTAGTATTGCCAAGCCCTGATACCATCAAGAAGGCTACCTTCAAAACCCAGATAGGAGCTGGGGTTGTCTAGGCAAAGCTGGCCGTATCTAAACTGCCGGGCAAACCTGCTAGGCAAATAAGGCTCCAAATAAACTGTATTGCGGTTACGGTACACCAGATGTGCGGGGCGGATGTTTCGCAGCCACAGGAGCATCTGGCCATCCAGAAGCTGAGGAGGTGCAATGCCGTCAAGATGTACAGCCTCTATGTCCTTCGCAGCGAAGCGAGGGGCGGATACAAAAATATGATACATATCCGCCCTCGCCAAGGCCATCCGGCAAGCCCGCATGGTCTCATACTCCCATGGCTCATCACGGTAACGGAAGATAAATGCGTCATCGTCAGTTACACCTTCTTCGGAGCCCGGTCTCATTAAAGACGGATAATGCATCAGCAGCCACCCCATCAAATAGTGATATGGTAACTCGGTGCGTTCAAAATCCTTAGTCACGTCGCGAGTGATGACCTTAAAAGTGAAGGTGTGAAGTCCATGATGGATGCTGCATACCATGGCCGGGAGGAGAGCTAGCCTGATTCGCAAAACTAACATCATCGCCGGAAGGATGAAGTTATGACTGATTCTCTCAATAGAACCAGCCCCTCCGGAGACTACACAATTTCGCAGCCATATCATCAAAAATCCCGCCAGGAGCGCCTTCTCTGACAGCTCATGGGTATCCTGGTAAAAGTAACCAAAAGCGTCAGTCTTGCTCCCGAATCTGTCACTGGTAGTGGCCACTCTCTTAGCCGACGACACCAAGTCCTTAACCGCTTCCCGAGATCGAGGGCGACGAGAGGTAACCTGACCTGAGGCATCTGTCGGGAAGAGATAGTGCACCCAGTCCTTGGTGTGGGGAGCATTCCCTTCCGAGTTACTATCCTTTCGGGTTATCTGATGACATGTGCTATAATGGCACAATATCTCTTGGTAAAGAGCCACGAAGCCAGGATACCGTCGTTCCAAATCTTCGAGTTCCTCATTAGTGGGAGTATACGCTTCAAAAACTTCGTCCCCCCAAGGAAGCTTGGAGACCGCGTGCATTTTATGTAGCGCGAGTCCCATTTCCCCTACAGGTGTGTAAAAGGTTCCCGTACGGCAATTATACATCTCCAGCAGAGACATGAACAGCTTCTTATTTATGGACAAGCCATGACTGGTGCCTCGGATAGCGTGGTAAAGGCCAATCTCACACAAAAAGGCCTCATACTTCTGCAAGGTCCACGTAGACAAATTGGTCCACGAGGGAATTGGATGTACCCAACCAGGGAACATCAACCGGCCAACGGGATAGGAGCCCTTCCGAGCGAGTTGATTTATAAAAGTATCGGCAGTAGAAAATGTGAAGTTAGGGCCCGCCACATTCAAGAAAGAACCTGGGACCAATCTCGTCACAGAACAACTAGTATGCACCTTGCCGGCAGTCACGGACTTCAGATTGTTATTATAATGGATGTTCCCTACGAACATCCCACTTCTGGTAGGGGTTAAAGTCTCCTCCATCTTCCGGTCCAATGGCAGCATATTGAACCAAGATAATGGGAAGTGTCGCTCCATTTGGAGGATGCGGATCGCCATCCCGTTAGAGACAAAACTCCAATTCCCCAACACCTCCAGAACGTGACTGTTCTCCACAGTCAAGGCGTCTCCAAAAAAGAACGCAGGCTTCAAATATTCCCCTTCAAATTTCCCGGAGTTCATCATAGCGTTAAGAAAATGGAAAGACTGATTCTTGATGGCATTTAGTCTAGCCGAGGGTTCGTCACTTGGAAACTGATTCGCCATATGCTGAACAATATGGTCGTACCTATAACCCAGAGCAGCTTGGGCACTCCCTACCAGAAGTTCTCCAGCTGTATTAACCGGCAAATTCACTGTGAAGAAGACAGAAAAGGGGTGAGTTAAAAAGATGAATAAAAAAAAATTGTTGGGGGCTTTCAAGTCCCATACGGCTAGGGAAAGCACCCATGCGGCCCCAACTTAATGAGGCCTCATGCGGCTCTAACTTAACAAGACCTCGTACGGTTCTGAAGAACACTTATGCTGCTCGGTTTAGTGAAAGTCCATGCGGCTCAGCGTCGCTTATGCGGTTTCGTCCGTAAAGCGTATATGCGGACACAATGGATATTCTTATGCGGCTTGCAGCTCAGCCATGGGATGAACCTGCGGCTCGTAAAGGCTCGTGCATAAAGTATGCAACATAGCCATAGCAGTTAAATCTCCAGCTCATACAATCTCCTTACCGACAATGGGGGGGTGAACGTCAGGATGAACATTGGGGACGACAACCGGCGGAAGAGCGGCCACAGTCGAAGTAGAAGCAGCCTTGCCCTTCGATGAAGACGCTGCCTTCTTCGCTGCGACAGTTTTCTTGGGAGCCATCTGCTAAAATCGAAGAAGGAGATGAAGATCGGGACAGGGAAGGTTTGCAGTAAGAGAGAAAATAAAGAAGTTCTCTCTCTCTCTAATCTCTCTTATTTATAGGAAGGAGAGAAGGGGAAAACACGTGGACTAGTAACCGCCTCGTAGAAGGCACAACCGACTCCTCGGATTTTGTCCCCAAGATCCATGCTGGGCATAGTATCTAAAAAGATTTAATAAGCCAACCCTTGGGATTCTCCCTAAAGACGACGTTAACGAATTCGAGGCAATTAAAGGCCCGCGCACGTGGCAATGATGACGTGGCCGAAAAGTCCCCTGCGGCTAAGCCATCTATGCGGCTGAACTATCTATGCGGCTTAAAACATCCATGCGGCCAAGACTTTATATGCGGCCAGAAGAATATAGCCATGCTTCTTATTCAAAGTATTTCAATTTTGCAAACTGAAAACTTTGAAGGGGGTCTTGTAGAAGCATGGAAAATATTAAAGAAGGATCCATACGGCCAGGAAACCCCATGCGGCTCAAGAAGCCCATGCGGCTCACAGATTCATGCGGCACGAGGGGCTATGCGGCTCAAGACATCCTATGCGGCTTAGAAGACACGTGGCGTAATATTGTTTCCCTCCAACCTATGCTGCATTAATTACTTTGACGGCTGACAACTTTAAAAAAGTGACAGTCCTGACACGAGGAAGTAATTATGACTCTGTCATAATGACAGACTTCTAGGGAAGAGAAAGAGCTCTCTGACACAATCCCCCGAGAGCCATAAAAATGCCACGTGGCCTTGCCACGTGGGCGTTCGTATACGGCTCGAGCAAAGACTCCTCCTGCGGTTCAGAATGAAGCCGCCTTATGCGGCTTAGGCCGAGACAGCCTCATGCGGCTCGAGCAAAGACTTCTCATACGGTTCAGAATGAAGCCGTCCTATGCGGCTCAGGCCGAGACAGCCTCATGCGGCTCAAGCAGAGGCCTTCCCATGCGGTTCAAGAGGACTATTTCCATACGGCTCAGGTGGATGTATCCCTATGCGGCTCGCAATGATCCCCTCCATGCGGTTCAAAGTCTCGAGGGAGGGCCACTACCCAGGCAGCCCTGACACGTGGCCCTAACCTTATGCGGCCCAAAATCATATTCGGCTCAATCATCATATGGTTCAGATCCGCCCAGTGGCTCCTAGGACACGTGTCCTAAGCCGATCAATTTCTAAGATTTATTGCAATCAAAGATTGGGTCAAATTCCAATAATCTGGGACACGTGGCAGGAGAATAAATCAAATTTATTCGCAGACATCAGAAGATCATTATGAGGAAGATTTATTCCAATCAGCATTAATTGCTGATGAGATTTGGTGTAATTTACACTCAATGGTCCGGATTCGTCATAATCAAAACGAATGGCCTAGATTGACCAATCCACTGGCCGCCGCCATCTCCAAGAGGAAATCATTGTAAACCCTAATGATGCTCCCACTATTATAAATAGCAAGGGGCCATTCCCTTGTGAGAGGGAGAGATACAGAGAGATAAAAAGAGATACGCACACATAGAGAGAGGCGCACACAGGAGCACTTTTCGAGATCAGAGAGAGCACCAGAGTACTTGGAGAGAAGAGCAGAGAGAGGGCAAAGAGAGCATTTCTTCAATGTTGAGCAAATCTTCTGGAGCCAAGGCTGCACACCGATCGTCCAAGGAGTAAGGCAGAGCTGCCGTCGCTTTCCCGAGCCTCTATTGTCACCCCCAGAATCTAAAATAAACAATTGTACTTAGATTGCTGTACCTAGGTTTTCGTCCCTAGGCTTTCTTTGTACAAGCGATTTTGTATTGTGAGTCTAAGTTCAGTCCTCCCATAAAACTGTTCTGTACTTTTACAATCAATGGCAAACAGCAAGATTGTTGGAAATTGTAATTGGGTATCTTGGTTGGAATGGTGCAGTCGGGTAATGACTCAGACTAGCCGGATGATCATTTTGCTGTAGGCAATATGTTTGGTAAGAGACTGTTGTGGCTTAAAACAATGAATGCTAGTTGCGATTAGTTGGATGTATGTCCTATTTGGCTAACACAATTTGGTTGCAAATGAAAGTTATTGGCGAATGTTGTCGGTGACTCGAATGAATATGAAAAAATGGGTGGTTTGACTCTAAAGTGTGATAGATGCTAATCCGTCTTGACCACCAAGGCATAGAATCAGTAAAATATGAGTTCGTGCTTGATGAGATGGATAATTGTTGCATACGTGCAGGCATGCTCGAGTATTTAAATTTGTCTCACAAAGGTAACAAGTAGTAACCTTGAATACCTATGTTGCATGGAGAATGGTTATTGATACATGAATTGTCGGATTAGAGTTGAAGGAATTACTCGACTCTTGTGGTGTAAGATTTTAAGAATATCTGTATGAGACTTGAGGGCTGGAAAACGAATGGCATTAAGAACCACAAAATATGTTGGATAGTATCGGTAGATGGTGTGACGATATAAACGACTATCGGTTGGGATATAGATTGCTGAGTTATGACTTAGTGGTATGACTTTGTCATATAGATCGAATAATATGATTCTATCATTTTGTTGAGACTCTATTGGAATTGATGACCTTTGAATAGTTAGCCTCAGTGTATAGAGCCACGTGGATACTAAGGAATTGGAATAAAAATTAAATCGTTGGAAATTTTACTTGATGGATTATTGGATTGGTTGGAATCGTATGTCGGATTAGAATTTAGATCGTAATATTGCTAGATCGATCTTAGTTGATCGTTGGGTAAGTCTAGAATGAGCCTCTGTGAGAATTAGTTCCTTAAGGATGATCCTGGATAGATAGATCTAGACTTGACCCTAGCGACCGTAGGCTACATAATTAATTATCGACATAGTTAACAAAGACGATTAGTATCCAGATTGAGTTTATACCCATAGGTTTGGGTGGAGTTCCTTGGAACTGTCAGTTGGTTGTTGGCCCTAAGATAAGAAACGAGTATGACTCTAGAAGCTGTCCACTCTCATGGAGTCACCAGAACGATTAGGTTTAGCTGTCGGTATAGCTAGCCTTAGAGACTTGACCAAATAATAGGTGACTGTTGACGACCCATAGGATGACCTTTGGTATTGAATGGGAGATGGTGATGAGTATGACCTAAGGAGGCATACCTGCAAGTATATACTATAATGTGAGCCTTAGAGATGTTTGACACCAGTGAAGTAATGTGTCAACCTTAAGTGGGAACTACAATTGTGGGGTAAGCTTTGAGTTATACGTATTGAGCAGTAAATTGTTCCATGAGATGGAATTGACTACGAATGACGGGAATGTCAGACCAATATCTAGAGTTGACTAGTTAGAGTAACCTCGAATGCTATATATCAAGTTGGAAAAGATTAACCGTTGATCAGAAGTTTGAATGATGATTTCATATTCGGAAAAAAATTTGAAATAAGACATTGCAGGATAGATATTGTGTTGAATAGACTGTTGCATGGAATTGTACTCTCAGATCGAGTAATTAATAGTGATGTGATCTTCAGTTTTGTATCCTTTAGAATGAATTGCCTCAGTAGGAAACGTTTTTGGATTCAGAAAAGAATAGAAATTGAATATTGATTATGATGAGCTCTTAGTATGGTTGGCTCTAAGTTAAGACCCTTGGCTCGAATATTAGAAAAATTGTGCTTGTATAAGGAACTTATCCGAGTTGTTCCTAATGTTAAGTGTTGTAGCCTGAAAGATAGTGATTGTGGTGAAGTAAACGAAGTAATAAGTCAATTGAAAGGATGCTAAATCAGATTTGGAGAAGAGAGTTGCACATGTGGCTTATCAAATCACACTATCCCGGAAGTTGGCTGAAGTACATATATTTTGAGGATGCCTGAAGTATGTGTATGGATCCAAATGAAATGATAGGTTGTGACCAAGATAATACTGTTGGGAGAGCTTATCGAATCGCACTAGCAAGAACTTTCCGTAAAATGCATATATTTTGGGGACACCTAAGATATGTGTATGAATCAAAACAAAGTGGTAGGATGCAACGAAAATAGAGCTGCATAGAAGAATGTTGGTGAATCAATGAGAGGTACAATTATTTTAGAAAGAGAAAGACAGATTGAACCATAGATAAATTTTTTTATTACAGTTGGATAACAATCTCAAGATGGCCGAGTGTGTTGAACTGGATATTGAATTAAAGCTGAATGAGTAACTTGTTGTGACTAAGTGCATTCAGTAGAATAAGTTATTTTCTTAAGTTTTAAGGACAAAACTTTTTCTGAGTGGTATATTATGTAATGCCCCACTCCGTGCAACGCATTTGGGTGGCGTGTTGGATGCGATCAGAATGTTGGACCGAGAATTGTGTTGGAAATCAAAAGATTTGAGACTGATGCGGTCACTTAGCTGGCAGAATAGAATGGGTATTGGAACATGGCTCGCTGGTGGGGCTATGTCTAGAGGAAATATGTGTGACCGGAATAGGAAGACCCTTTATACAAGTGAGTAGAACTGTCCCTTCTCCCCTACTCCTTCATGCTTAATAAAATAGAGTATTATGTTGCTATAGAATGTCCCTAAATGTCCCATGTTTTAGTTGCTGAATAATTGAGATGCTATTGTTGAATACTTTTGAATGCATTTGAACTGCTAGTATGAAATAATGTCATGAAATGAATCGATAATGTCCCTTATGCTTAATGCTGCTGAAATAAATGAATCACTTGAATAATGAGATGCTGTGTAAATGGTACATAAGAAATGAACTGGCTATTCTATTGACACAAAGAAATGAATAAAATACTTGAATCATGTACACTCTATGTAACTGTTCTAAAGAAATAAAATGTTGACTGTTTCTTATAAGCAATAAAAGAATGAATAAATGTCCCTATAAAATGAATGAATGTTATATTCCTTATTAAAAGGAATAATGTGAGAAATGTTGTAGTGAGTTGATAAAATAAGAAATGATAAGGCTTGGGATCGCCGAGATTACCTAGTGGAAACAACGAAAATGATGGAAATGATAAGTCGTTGAACACGATGTAATAAAGATGGGATAATATACTGTTGTCTTTACTTCCTTTTAATATTTTACCATACGATTATGTTCATAATCGAGTCGGACACGCATTCGCATGATCATGGACAACTTGTGCATAAGGGGGTGATTGCTTCCTTGGATGGTATACCCAATGCTGGGGCCGATCCGACCATAGGAAAAGTATAAATGTACCTTAAGGGTACGTGGTATTGGGACATTTTATTCGGGCTCGCAACCCGATAAAATGACGCGTCGATTATCATCGAAGGCCTATATGGCAACGTCCTAAATGGTGCACTAATACCAGTGGTCATATTATAAGGATGTACGCTAATGAATATTTTGTGCAGGCAGAGTAAGTAGATCACCTAACTTGTATTTGATGCAAGTACGAGGGAGTCGGCTATTGGTAAGAGATCACTTAATTGTGATATATTTTCATACATGTTAGATCAACTTACCTTCTTAACATGCTAAATAAAAAAATGCTAAGATGTTGCCTTTTCATAAATGTTGCTATAACCTGCTTAACATGATAACGCCAAGTATGCTACAATGACGCTTTACTTTGAATCCTTCTTAATCATGACATATATGCTAAACGATGCTTTCTATAAGAATATCACTATAACATGTTCCATATATGTTACCTCAAATGCTGCTTAAAAGATGCCTCTACATGAACACTACTAGAACATGTTTACATGCTTTACTATGAATACTGCCCATGGCTGTAAGCTGATGCTAGGCACCAAATAGAAAGATCATCGCTAATAATGTTTGCTCAGATGATTACTTAGTGTTGGTTTAAGCGAATGGACTGGTTCTGCTCGCTAGTACATAGATGATGTACTGACCCACGTTGTGGGTACTCTTTTTAGGTGCTCATGCTTGGAAAGTTTATTACACAAAGATTGGCATGATTAGTACCGTAGCATCGATAATTTGTTGGGCATGCAGAAGCTCTCCTTGCAAAAGTTGATGTCTTCTGTTTATAAATTACATAATGTATGGAACATTGTAAATTAGTTATACCAGTGAGTTGTATGCCAAGTCAGCATATTCAGTTGTAATCTATGTATCAAAGTATCAAATGTAAGCCTATATGGCATGTGTTCCAGTTGGCTATCAATGTAATATGAGAAGTATTGTTGTAAGCTTTGTAATTCAGTGTAAGCCTTGAACTCAATTTCAGTTATCAATAAAAGAGAGCTTATGTCTACATATCTCTGTGTGACTTCAAGTTATCTGCTAATTTTTGCTGCTATGATTCAATAATGTGTTTTGTTCAATAAAATAGATATGTATCACTACTACTTTCAATATGTCTGCTTGTGCCACGACGATCCTATTTGAAGATTATCGATTATATACCATCTTTGCCTTGTACAAGTGAAAAAACAAAATTGTACAACATCACGCCTAAGCAAGGACGATCGGTTCGTAGAGATAAATATGAGGACAAATGACTTACAAAATCGGGGCATGACCTGTAGTAGGGCATGTGCAACACAAGTGTACAAGGCCAAAAACTCCCAAATTGATCCCGTGTCCTACCGTATCGTGACACAACCTATATGTATCAATTTGTGGATAGGAATCTAGACACACATAACCAAATCTAGTCTAAATATGTCTAACAAACCTAATGACAAATACTTGATGCACCATTCTCAAAATTCTCCAAAAAATAGCACAAAACCCAATGTAGCTTCCAAATAGAGAGTCATTAGTCTCAAAACTCTTCCTATGGGTAGTCCTAGTCCATGGGTGATTTTCTAGGGGTTCAGTAACACAAATAGACTCTAAATAACAAGGAAAATAAGGTATATACCTATTGGAAGATGGATTCCTAATGAAAAGCCAAACGGACACGTTCCAAACACGTAGCTCCTAGCAAATGGACTCCTCTTCTTGTGCTGCTAGTCTCCAAGCTTCTTGGCTCTTTCTAATGTAAAGAATGAGAGGAATAGATGAGAGAATGAGTAAGATTTAATAGGGATTGATGGAGGAATGGATCTACTTGGAAAGAACACCAAATTAAGAAAGAAAGAGACTTAATAAAATGAAATGGAATGCATGAAAGCCTCCTCTCTTGGTCGGCCATAATATAGTTAGGTTTAGGGCAAACCCAAAAAGTCTAGCATGCCCCCTAATGTTGTCATATGGCTAATTAATTGCATGGAAGGATTTGGACCTATTTCGGTCAATAGTCTAATCTTTATTCTATTTAATTGATCATGACTAATGAGCCTAATGGACCTAGTCCAATAAGTTAGTCTATGAGTCATGTCATGCTAATTAGTTTAGTGTCTAGGCTGACACGAGTCTACAATTCGGCTAGCCACTAACCGTATTAACTAACACAATATAAATGAATAAATATACACAATATAATATAATTATGAAATGACAAAATTATCCCTATTTTAAAAAATGGTAGTGACAAAAATAAGTCCGATTAAGACCCTATGTATAACGTAACATACCGTGTTAACAACTTCCATAAAAAAGTATCGAGGAAGTTTATATTGGTTTAACATGACTCTAGCCATATTGCCGAGAGTTCTATTCTTTCTTTCCACTACACCATTTTGTTGTGGAGTTCTAGGACAAGCAAAATCATGACCAAAGCCACTTTTAACATATATTTTTTTGAAATTGGTATTGTCAAATTCACCTTCGTGATTACTTCTAATTTTGTTGATCATAATGCTTTTCTCATTTTGAACACGTTTACAAAAAGTAACAGATTCACAAAAAGTATCACTTTATTTGCAAGAAAAATGACCCAATTAAATCTCGAAAAATCATCCACTAAAACAAAAGCACAAAGTTTACCCCCAAGACTAGCCACTCTACTAGGACCAAATAAATCCACCTGAATGAGTTGAAGGGGTTCATTAGTACTTACCGACTTGATAGATTTGAAAGAGGATTTAGTCAACTTACTTTTCTCGCATTCCTCACGTACATGACTCTCTTGAATAGAATATTTGGGAGTCCTCTAACTAGTTTCTTGTTGCAAGTCGGAAGATGGTATCCATGTTAGCATATCCAAGTCTCATGTGCCAAAGCCAACTTTATCTTCGTACTACTAGACACTTATCATTGTTAGTACCTTCAACGAGATAAAAGACATAAATTATCTTCTCTAATGCCTTCGTATACTACGGAGCCACTTGATCTATCGTAAGTGAAGCATTTGTGTTTAACAAAGTTAACGCCATAGCCATTATCCGTGAGATGACTGATGCTAAGAAGACTGTGCTTCAAATTAGTGATAAGATAAACGGTCTTAATGCAAGGATAAGGAGGGGATCCGATATTACCATATCCAATGATGTATCCCCTTAAGTTCTTGTTGATGGATACGTGTCCTTCCTTCTTCATCGATAGCATTACAAATAGTGAAACATCTTTGGTCATGTGCCGTAAGCAACCGCTATCGAGAATCTACTTGCTTCTAGCATGCGATGAAGGGTTCACCTATAACACTAGTTGAAGATGAAGACTTTGGTACCCGGAAATGTTTGGGTCCTTGAATGTTAGTTTTAGGAACCTATTTTAGCATTCTCATATCAACATGCTTTCTTACTTGACAGTAATGAGATATGTGTCCAAATAGTCCACAATAATGACACATAGTGGGTGTTGTAGTTCTAGTGGAAGATGAGTAAATGGTTGAAGCATGAGATCGCCTAGTTTGATTTCTATTGTGACTATAGTAGAAAGCATAGTGAGATGTGTTCGTATTGGATTGTGTTTTCTTTTCAGCATGTTTTCTTCTTGTTTGCATATGTTGGCCGTAGGGCCTATATGGTGCATTGGTGTGCGTGTGATTCTTGTTTATGTGTCATGAGGTGTACTAGTGTTTTTGTTGCCTTGTTTTCTATACAGAGCAAGAAGATTATTTTACTTGGCAGCAAATGCTTCCTCTCTTTGAGTAGCAACGAGAGTATTTTTCTTTGTAATGTCATATACCTCCTTGAGAGTACTTTTCTTTTATAACGTTAATGATGCCAGTGAGTCTTTCTATTTCTTGTTTATAAGAAATAATCGCTTTTTCTGATTTTCTATATTTATTCTTCAAAATTTTGTGGTCATCATGTAGCTCAAGAACAACGTTTTCTAATTCAGTGTATGAAAGAGCATTCATGGAGAAGTTATCAAGTACCTCATTTGACTCCAGTGCCATAAGACATATATTTGCAGTGTGTCTGGATTCTTTATCATTGTCTGATTTGCTTGCATCACTCTTGCACCAAACGTTAGTATTGACGTATTTATGTGAGGATGAGCTTCCTTTATTGGACTCATACTTGCCAAATTTCTTTCTTGCCATTGGACAGTCCCTTTTGATGTGTTCGATCTTCTTATAGTTGTAGGAAACAGGTTCTTCATCAGTGTACCTTCTTGAGTGATTTGCTTTGTTGAACTTGAGAAACTTTCTGAAGTGTCTGGAGGAGAGGGTAATTTCTTCGTCATTCGAATCATCATCATCGTAGTCATCCTTTGAAGAAAGCATGATGGCCTTCAAGGCAAGAGAATTTTCTATTCTCTTGATCTTTTTTTTTCTCCTTCTCTTATATAGAGGCTTCTTCTTGGTCCTTCAGGTCCAGCTCGTGAGTCATCAGCTTTCCCATAAGAGTCTCAAGGTTCATGATTGTGGGATCATTCCTTTCAATGATGGCGGTGGCCTTGAGATTCCGTCCTTTTGGTGAGTCCTCTAAGAATCTTTCGAATCTTTTCATGAGTAGGATATTCCTTACCAAGAAAAACAAGAGGGTTAATTGTATCAAATAATATAGTAAACATATAAGTAATAGACTCATTTTATTTCATTCTAAAAGCCTCATACTCTTGAGTGAGTCTACTAATCTTAGACTCTTTTACTTATGATCTGCCTTCGTGTGTGACCACCAAAAGCTTTCATATTTTATTAGAAGTTTTGAAAGTGGAGATTCTGTTAAATTTATTACTATCAATTGTACAATAGAGAGTATTCATAGCCTTTGCATCATGACTAGGAACTTTCTTATCATTTTCGAAAAACCTTTCAGGAAGTCTATCCGAAACACCTTTCTCAATCACAATGGAAGATTTGGTGAGACCATTTATAACACAATCCCATAGATCAAATCTAGGTATTTCAAGTAGATACTCATCCTAATCTTCCAATAGTTGTAATTGGTTCCATCAAATAGAGGATGTCTATTTGTAGATTGTCCTTCATTGTAAAATAAGTTAAGACTAGGGTTGGTGGCCATTGATCACTCTAAGAAAGTAAATCAAAATCGGGAGACCAAGCTCTGATACCAATTATAAAACCCTAGAGGGGGGTGGATAGGATAATTAAAATTATCACCGCAAATATTCAAAGTAAATAGAAATTTAAAAGAAAGAGATAAGAGATCAAACACTCGATGTATCCTGGTACCCTCTCTTGGGGCACTCCAGTCACGGAACTCTCTTCGACTTTAATCCACTATTGAATAAATAGTACAACACGAGCTTTGATTTGAAGACTCGTCAACTTCTTACACATGAGTTTTTATTCGAAGGCTTGTCAACTTCAAACACACGAATTTTTATCTGAAGGTTCGTCAACTTCTTACAAGAGAAATATTTTGATCTTCTCGAACACTTGAAAGATCTAAGTTACAACTCTTTGAATACTCTAACACTTTGTTAGATGACAAATAAAAGTTTTGTAGAGTTAAGGAGAACATTTTTGGTAGATAAAAAAGTTTAAGGCTCAAGTGGTTAAGCATTTATGAAGAAAGGGGAAGACTATTTATACAAATCCAAAGTAATAAAGCAGTTTCAGCAGACGACTGAAAGATCTGACGGATTTTAGCAAAAAATTGAAGGCTCTTCCGACGCCGACAGTAATAGATATAAATGTATCTATTGGATGCATTTAATGCACTTGTCAGGAGCGGTTGGATTTGAAATTCGAATTAGCCAGTTGTGTCATTCGGATGATCCAACGAATCCGTACACATACGACAATTGTTTGAATGGACCATAAAATACTTGATGTTTCAATTCGGATCTTCCGATACAATATTGCAAAAATTTGTCAGATGATCCAGATAGACCACAGAAAACTTTATGTTTTCATTCGGATCTTCTATCGATTTTCTGTGACATCTAGAGGGTTATCCGAATGGACCACAAAAACTTGTTTCCATTCAGATCTTTTTTTGGTTTGCTGCAAAACTCCGATGGATCTTCATTTTCTTCATAAGTGATATCTCTTAATAATTTAGAAGTTTTAGCTTTTCTGTTTTGCCATCCACTAAAGTATTTACAAGATTTTCCTATACACTCACGAAACTAAGAACTCTAATCTTGAATCTTGAGTAATCCTTTTGAGATATGACAATAGCATTCTTTTTGTTTTTAGCGACATTTTAGGCTTTTTGTGACGTCCTTATTTTGAGTTCATGCATCTGTGGAGCAATATTACTAAAACAGTATGGAGGTTAAATATGGTAAATATATCAAAATTATTGATGTGCCAACAGAGATGACAACCTTCTTAGCACCACCGAGTTCACATCAAAATCAATGGAAGAAAAACATTGATCAAGTAATACCGTCTATGCATTGGATAAGAGAACAATTTTTTGCTGTACAACCAATAAATACCAAATTATATCAAGAGAATCGATAGCATCAAGAACATAAAGTACACACACCAATGTTGTATGAAACCAAACACTGACCTTGAATCGGACAGTCGCCTGTTATGACCCATACTAGCTTTTCAGGATACGAGTGCGTGTCCAAGCCAGCCTACGTCGCAGTGTCGACGGTAGAATGATGTCTAGCCACAAATACACAAATGATCAAAAAGAATCTTTATTGCTCATTCACATTGCTAAATTAATTACAACATTTATAAGATTTATTTTTGAAAGGAAATACAAAGTCTCATAAAATCTATCACAACAATTTGAGCTATCTAACTAGTTTCTAGGTTTTGACCTACGAGTACACCCGTATCTTCCAATGCTAAGAGAAGCCACGGCTAACCTAAAAAATATTGGTTTTTAGTCATGAATGGAACGAGCACATTCTAACAGCAGTTCCAATAATTTGACAAAATCTATAAAACAGTAAATAATACTAAAATACATGATGTGTGAGTAACAGAGAATCATGACATGAAACATGTGAGTAAAAGAAAGAGAGCATGACATTCATGACAATAATGTAACTACGATAAACGACTGAAACAAGAACTGTAATATAGCAAGACTACCTCTAACTAGTGAGTTGAAATACACTTTTGACATGTAAACGACTAAGGGTAAATTCGGCACCCCGCACATGAATTATGTGACTGCTATCAAATACGATCAGACATAGTAGAATGTTTCTGGGTATGTTTATATGTCTATTAGTGTACTTCCCCGTCCGACTAGTACTCATGGATTCAACAGGTCACAAAACAGGGAAAACATGCAAGTCACGAAAATAATATGTAAAGAATCCATAACTACTATACCGTGTGACCATTGTGTCGAGAATCAACAGAATATCAATGTAAGGCACTATTAAATACATAAATCATAGGGATGATCAAATATGAAAACTATCCGAAATGTACTCTCCTGAGGTCCTTAGCTGATAAAATCGATACTACAAACCACTTAAATGAGCCACAAAAGTCAATTCGTGCAACCGTCTTCGAATGCTGAAACAGACATCACCAACGTGTTTATCATAAAAGAAATATCTAAGAATGCCAACCCAAAAGTCCAATTCTGGACACAGGGGCAAAATTATAATTTTGAGTCAAAATGATGTTCGATGTTGGACCCGCTTTGCACCGAAAAGCGTGCCAGTACCTACGGTCTCTAAAGTCGTCAAATTATATGTCTACGGGTTCGGTTTGACGAGGCGAACCCAACCGTATGTCCAAAGTTTGACAAGGAAATAGGAAATGTTGATTTGTCGTAGTCAAAAATAATATGATCTAAGAGGGAAGTTGATTAAGGAAACTAATCTTAGTCAATATATACGTAAGAAAAATATTTGTGGTTGCGCAGAATAAATTTATTAATAGTATTTAGTCAAAAATAATACATAATCTTAGAAATTATTTTATAAATCCAATTATGCAATCCTATTAGGGTTATTGTATATAGAGCCCATAACTATACTTTAAAATCCTTATATATACAAAACCACTAATAAAATTTGGCCCAATATAAGCCATAGAATATTTAATAAATATGCCTATTTAATATAATAGTTTTTTTTAGAAAATAGATTTTATGTAAAGCCTTTAAAAATACATTAATCTCTATAGAAATATAAGCCCAAACCCAAAGTAGTTTACATGGTCAAATAGTCCAATAATTTAAATTTAAAAAATATCCTCTGGCCCAAAGGCCCAAAATATTTATAATATTTTTCATAGAATAAATAACTTTAAGCCCAAACCCAATATGGACCTATTGAGCCAAAGCCCAATCTAATATTTGTTTTTAAAAATAATAACAATTTGTAAATAAAATAATACTTAATACTAATACCAAGAGCAATTTTAATACATAGTACCAATGATATTATTAATAATAATTCTAACAAAATGTCATATAATTTGATATTGTTCTTGCCAAAATATATAATAATAATAATAATAATAATAATAATAATAATAATAATAATAATAATAATAATAATAAAATAATTTTTTACAACATATTAAATAAGGATTCAAAGATTGATTAGCCAAACATATTAACCACAAGACCCTAATATTATCAAGAACAAAAATCAATTAGAAAGTCCATACGCCTCTTTAATTAAAATCTAAACACAAAGGTCATAGTTAATGATTGGGTCCAATAGTTATAATATAAACCATGATAACTATTAAAATCCAACAACTCATTAAACATTATATAACTAATGATTTTATTTAAAATAAGTCCCAAAATAATTATATAAAATAAATTCAAAATTTGAGCCCAACAGGCCCAAATATTAGTCCAAGGTTTAG
This sequence comes from Iris pallida, assembly GCA_029216955.1. NCBI lineage: Eukaryota > Viridiplantae > Streptophyta > Magnoliopsida > Asparagales > Iridaceae > Iris > Iris pallida. The sequence goes on from JANAVB010027596.1 coordinate 11,520,976, forward strand.
AGCTTAAGAAAAACCCAATTCCTATACTACAATATAATTTTAGAAACTTATTTAATATTTCTATTTATTACATAAATGATAATAGAAGTGATGATATTAGTAGTTATTTGTACATACTACTAAAATAATAATCCCCAATTACTCTGCTACTAACTGTACACCAATTAACACTGATTAACCTATATGTTAAAATAAACCAAGCCCCCTTTAGTCTACAATAGCTATTAAGAAGAAAAGCAAACAAACTGAAATATTTGCTGCACTCTCTCTTCCCCTCTCGATTTTGTTGCCATTCCCAATTGAAGAGAGGGAAATGGGTTTAAGAGAGAGAGAGAGAGTGAGCGTTTGAGGGAGAGCGGTGTTGTCCCATTGGTCTTGGTCGAACCTAATTTTAATAATTGATCAAACTCTGTCTCGATATAAGACTACTTGGAGTATTTGGACAACTTGGACAACTGCTAAAGAACTGCTACCTATCTGTTCAAGACCGAAACCAATTTTGTAGCATGAGTCAGTATGCAATATAATTTTCATATTTATTGAGTATAGGAATGCTTTGTACACCGAGTCGTACTGGCAAATAGGCTACCTCAAAAACGTTTTCAAAAATATCCTATATTTTGAAAAATAGCCCATTTACAAAGCTCCTAACTGCTTAAACTTTTCAAAAAGCCAAAACAAAAAATTTGCTTTTTAAAATGACCAAAAATTCAAAATAACCCTAAAAGAATTCGGTCAAAATTTGGCCCAAATTTTCCTAGTGTATGTTGGATTTTGAACTTGGTCTTCCTGCTGTTACGGATGCAACGGTTATTTGTCGAGATTCTCTTATAGAGTTATGCCGGAATTCTGTCAGAGTTCTGACTTTGGAAAACCTATAAATAGATAAGGATTTTAATCATTTTAACTCACACATTCACTTTCTCATCTCTTCTCTCTAAGCTTAAACGTCTTCCAAAGTGCTCTAAAGCTTTCATTTTCAAATCCCAAGCCAGTTATAATCCTTTAGTCGATTTGCCAGTACGGTACGGTCTAGAAGCTTCAGAGTGATTGTAATCAGAGGCTTGATTGAAGGAAGACACTTCACAATTGAAGTTGGTCAAGTACTTCGTATCAAAGCTCGCGTTGTAGAAGTTGCAAGGACTTCGTATGAAAACTTACGGTATTTTTTAATAGTGGATTAAACTGGAAGCTAGAGTTCTTCCGACTGGAATAGTCTCCACAAGAGGAAAACCAGTATAAATCACCGTCTTTGCATTTGCTCTCATTTATTTACTTGTGATATATACATTCTCTGTGATCTTATTGCTAACTTTTTAATTAGCTAAATTTTGCTGCCTACTCTATTCACCCCCTCTATAGTATTGTGCTTTACGATTCATTCCTACAATTGGTATCAGAACGGGTTATACAGGTAAAGCGAGGTAACACTGCTATTATATTTCTTATTATTTTAGCTGTTAGATAGATCACAGTATTACACATGGCAACTGCAAAATTCACAAGTGAAGGCCAACCCACAAATATACCTCCACTATTTGACGGTACAAATTATACTTATTGGAAAACACGGATGAGTTTCTTCTTGAAATCTCTAGACTTTGACTTATGGTCTATTGTTATTGACGGCTATAAAAAGTCGGGTTGTATTCTTGTTGAAAGGAAATTGGTTGACAAACCCCATGACAAGTATACTGAAGCTGAAAAGAAACAGGCCAGTCTTGACGCACGTGCTATTAATGCTTTGTTTTGTACTTTAGACAGGACTGAATTTAACAGGGTGTCTACTTGCACAATATCAAATAAAGTGTGAAAACTTCTTGAAGTAACCGACGAAGGCACGACGCAAGTCAAGGAGTCAAAGATCAGCAGACTTTCTCAGGAGTATGAGGCATTTAAGATAAAGCCAAACGAATCTGTCATTCAGATGTTTACAAGATTACTGGATAATATAAATCCTCTGTCATCATTAGGCAAGGAGTACAGTAACCATGAAAAGATTCGTAAACTTCTACGAGCTCTCACGAAGAACTGGATTCCGAAGGCTACATCAATCATTGAAGGGAACGACCTCTCAACTATGTCTCTTGAAACACTCATGGGTAAGCTACTCACTCACGATCTGGAACTTTAAGACTTCGAAGATGTTGCACCAAAGGATAATTCGATCGCTTTCAAGGCTCAATATAGAAGAACTATCGAAGATAATTCCGACGACAGTGACTTTGACTCTGAAGATCAAGCTTTCCTCGTAAGAAAGTTTAAGAAGTTCATGAGATTCAATAAAAGATCAAAAGATCACAGCAGCAACAGAAACAACAACAACAATAAAGAAGGTCCTGTTTGCTATAGCTGTAAGAAGAAAGGACACATGAACAAGGACTGTCCAATAGCATCATCATCAACCAGGAAAAGTAACAAGTACGACAAAGGCTACATGAAGAAATCAACATCCAGAAAGTATGCCAATACAAGCATATGGCATGAAAGTGAAGCTAGCAACTCAGAAGATGAACAATCAGATGACGCTGCAAATGTGTGCTTGATGGCATTCGATTAGGTAACTACTAACCCCCTGCTTGATACATATGATGATTTTACCTTTGAGCAATTAGGTGAAGCCTTTAGTGACCTCTTAGGTGATTACAGAAAACTGCATAGTAAATACCAAAACTCTAAAAAGGTACTCAAGGAATATAAAGGTGAAATAGAAAGACTTACCGACCTACTAGCTGAGGTTAGAAGTAATGATAATTCTAGTAAGTTAGGTGAGCTCTCTTCTGTTAACCTTTTACTACACGAGACCACAAGACTATCCGAAGAAAAAGACAAGACCATTACATAATTAGAGGAAGAAGTACTCAAAGAAAACAAGAGTCTTTAGCAAGCATTTATCAGGAATGATACACTTACTATTGATTATACTGCATTGTATGACACTTCCAAAAAGTTGAAATTTAGGTTAGAAAAATAGCCTAAAGTTGCTGCTTTCTGCCCTAACACGTGTCACTTACCGAAATATCGGAATACTGTCAACCCCAAAACTGTCAGACCAAACCAAATCTTTGCCCAAGAAGACCAATAGGCATGCATTCTTTTATACTAGAAAACTAAGACCTACCAATCATGCATAGCACACTGCTTATAACACTCAACATGTTAAATGTTATTATTGTGGCCTCATTGGTCATATATCTCCTGCATGTAGTGTAAGGAAGCTTGTTGATTTAAAGATATATGCATGGATACCAAAAACTAATATTCCAAGATCTTATAAGAAATGGGTACCAAAGTTTTCATCTGCAAATTCTTTTGTAGGTGGAACACCCTTCACATGCTAGAAGCAAATGGATCCTCGACAGCGGTTGCTCACGGCACATGACCGGTGACGCTTTATTATTCGCAACAATATCAAAGAAGAAAGAAGGATACGTCTCCTTCGGTAATAATCTTAAAGGGTACATAATTGTTATCGACAATATTAGTAAGGCCCCCTACCCTATGATTAAAGATGTCTATCTAGTTATCGAGTTAAAACATAACCTACTCATCATAAGCCATTTAGCTGACCATAGTTATGGTATTAACTTCGTCAAAGACAAATGTACTATAGTTGATAGCTCAACTGGTAGTACTATCTTTGAAGGTATCAGGGAAGACAATATATGTTTTCTATTTGTTAGACGATGCTAACAAAGTAGGTATATGCTTAATGACTAAAAGTGATGAGAGTCAACTATGGCATATGAGACTCGGTCATACAAATATGGACAAAATCTCAAGATTATCCACTAAGAAGCTGGTATGAGGCTTACCGGATATTACTTTCAAGAAGGATATGGTATGTAATAAATGTGAAAAGTACAATACTACCCGATCCGCATTTAAGTCCAAGAACGCTGTAAGTACCACTAGACCTCTACAATTACTATATATGAATTTATTTGGACCTAGCATAATTGCTAGCCTAGGTGGTAAGTTATATGCTTTTGTAATAGTAGATAATTTCTCTAGATATACGTGGGCATATTTTTTTGCACGCAAGAATGATGCATTATCAGAATTAGTCACCTTTTGCAAGAAAGTTCAAAATGAGAAAGGTTTCATGATCACTCATATTTGAAGCGATCATAGCGGCGAATTTGGGAATGCAGAGTTCAAGCAATTTTGTGACACATACGGTTATCTGTATGAGTTTTCTTGCCCTAGAACTCCACAACAAAATAGAGTTATGGAATGTAAGAACAGGACTCTATCCAAAATGGCTAGAGTAATGTTAAACCAGTTTATCTATCGAAATACTTTTGGGCTAAAGCTGTCAATACAGCTTGCTATGTTCTCAATAGTGTTCTAATTCGACCTATATCGAAGAAGACTCCTTATGAGCTATGGTTTGATAGAACACCCATTGTTTCATGTTTCAAAATATTTGGTTATAAATGCTTTATTCTTAATACTGAAGACAATCTGGAAAAGTTTGATGAAAAGGCCGATGAAGGTATCTTTTTAGGTTATCTAACAAAGAGCAAAGGGTACCGAGTCTTCAACAAGAGAACCATGATCATCGAAGAATCGATAAATGTTATATTTGATGAACTAAATCAACATTAATCGATGATGATGATGAAGACATCAGTACAACAAATATAGCACCTGCTACCTTGAGAGTTTGCCAAAAAGAATGAAGTTTTTGACAGACCATCCTAAGGACTTAGTAATAGGTAAGATTACTAGGTGTGTAAGTATTCGTTCCTCCAGTAAAGATATAGTTTCCTGTGTTGTATTTATTTCACAGCTTGAACCCAAACCTATTGAAGAAGCATATATCGATACTTTTTGTTTAGATGCTATGCAAGAGAAATTGAACCAATTTGAACGGAATCAAGTTTGGAAACTTGTTTTTAAGCCCATTGATCATCCGATCATTAGCACCCGATGGGTATTCCGAAATAAACTGAATGAGAATGGTAGTGACTCGTAATAAGGCTTGACTCGTAGCTTAAGGATTCAATCAAAAGAAATGTATCGACTATGATGAAACCTATGCCCTAGTTGCGAGATTAGTATCCATTCGTATGTTATGTGCATTTGCATGTTTTGATAACTTTAAATTGTTTCAAATGGATGTCAAGAGTGCATTTTTGAAAGGTTTTATAAGAAAAAAGTTTATGTAGCTCAACCTCCAGGTTTTACTGATTTTAAAAAGCCTGATTATGTTTTCAAGTTGAAGAAAACCTAATACGGTTTGAAACAAGTCCCTCGTGCTTGGTATGATCGTCTAAGCTCTTTTATACTTGATAACGGTTTTACACAAGGCAAGGTTGATACTACACTTTTTATAAAGTCTTTTAATGGAAATCTTCTTTTAGTTCAAATTTTTGTTGATGATATTATCTTTGGATCTACTGATGAATCTCTTTGTCAAGAATTTTGAAAGTGTACGCATAATGAGTTTGAGAAGAGCATGATGGAAGAACTGAAATTCTTCTTCGGACTGTAAATCAAATAAACCAACAATGGGATGTTCATTAATCAAGCTAAGTATACAAAAGGTTTATTAAAGAAGTTCAATCTGGATATAGTCAAACCACTTGGAACTCCAATAACAACTTCAACCAAGCTTGATATTGATAAACAAGGCAAACCGGTCGACATACGTAGGTATCGAGGTATGATTGGTAGTTTACTTTATTTAACTGCTAGTCGTCCTGATATAATGTTTAGCATTTGCTTGTGTGCATGTTTTCAAGCTAACCCTAAGGAATCACAATTATACACGGTTAAGCGTATCTTCCGATACCTTAAAAGCACTTCTTCTGTCGGCTTATGGCGTCCCAAAACCACTTCCTTTAACCTAACTGGTTAATCAGATGCTGATTTTGCTGGATGCAAAGTGGATAAAAAAAGTACCAGCGGCATGTGTCATCTCCTAGGCAAGGCTCTAGTCTCTTGGTTAGCAAGAAATAAAATTCTGTCGCATTATCAACAACTGAGGCTGAGTATATCGCCGCAGGACGTTGTTGTGCACAAATTTTGTGGATGAAGCAAACCCTAGAAGACTTTGGTTTACTTTACACACACATACCCATTTTCTGTGACAACACTAGTTCTTAATTTGACTAAGAATTCTGCATGTCACTCTCGCACTAAACATATTAAGGTTCGACATCATTTTTTTACAGATCATCAACAAAATGGATATATAAACCTTGTATATGTAGACAATGAGAATCAACTAGCTGATATCTTTACAAAATTATTAGTAGAAGATCATTTCAATTATTTATATTGAGAATTAGAAATTTTAGATATCAATAATATTAATTAATTTTGTTTCATCGATTATTTTTTACTACTCAAAACCTATTTTTGGGACAAGCCTATAAAGGGTCTGTCTGTCACCACGACTACGGTCGAAGCGAAGCGGTATTTAGTTGTTCCTCGGTAAACTCCTGTTAGCTGGGACAGTACCCATGCAGCTAATCTGAAACAGTCGCTGTGTTACAAAATTTAATTTGTAAAATATTATTAATTATATTAATTAAAATTTAAAATAACTAAACTTGGAATTAAATAATTGAAAAGAGTTGATGAAAAGAAAGTGGTCTGTAAATTTATGTTTGAAAAATTACCTTACCAAAACCCCTGGCGAAGTCGGCCCGAATTCGTCCAGTGTTCGGCCAGAGTCTAGTTGGTGGTATATGTATTAAGTCAGAACCGAGGGCCCCCTTCTTCTTATCTTCTCCAAAAGTCCTCAAACACAGCAGCAGCCGCCCGAGCCCCCTTCAAACTAGAACTTCTCTAAGTCCATTCTTCCAATCTACTTGGAGATTCTATCCAAACTTTAGATTCCTACGGAGATTCTCATCCTCTACCACATACTCCAATCTTGGAAGGTATAACCATCTCCTTCCCTCTCTTTCAAGTTCTTAGTATTTCATCTTTTTTGGACACAATGCCTTTGCGTTTCAATTCATCCAAGAGGAAGATGACCACGGGTAGTGAAGAAGCTTCGTCTTCAAATCCTCACGTGGATTCACTCTTTTTCCTGGTCCAATCAGCCGACGGCGCATATAATGAGTTTTACTTTGAAACTCATGATCAATCCTTACTATGGTACGCAGATTTCTTGATGCGTAATATATGCACCGGAGCCCCGAATAAATGGACTATATTTCCTAACCACCGTCCATTCTTTGAAGCATTAGGGTTACATCATTTTGTCACAAAACAATTCCCTATCGCCACTAATGCTATTAGATTTTTTTATTGCAACTTCACATTGGACACTTTTGCTGTTAGAACTCGTGTCGATGGAATTAGTATCGAGTTCAATGATGTCCTTTTAGCAGAAATCCTTGGTATCCCAAACGAAGGTGCCCTGCTTGATGATATCACTGAATTTGATTTCCCTACAGGCACAACTCTAAGCAGTTTCAAGAACGAACTCTGTTCTCCTGCCCGTGTTTATTCTGGTAAGTTCAAGGCTGTTAACTTGACCTTATTCAACTATGAGTCATACCATATCATCTACTCCACTATCTTACCAAAATCTACCTCAAAATATGATGTTACCACCCTTGAACTATCTGTCCTTTAACATATTCTTAAGGGTATTCAATTTTTTGTCTCCAAGACTATTATTCAGATGATGGGTCGATGTCGCAGAAGGGAACGCAACCTTGCTTATGCGATGATTATCCCCCTTATTTTCCAGCATTTCGATATTGACTTATCCACTTGTGCTTTTGAGTCTGAGCCCAAGTATCTTCAACTATCACGTCGCAGCGCAGCCGTCCCTCCTCCTCCTCCTACTGCTCCTGCTCCACCTCCTCCGGATTACCCTATGTCATTTGAGGGTGTCCATCAGCATCTCTCGAATTTATGAGCGTTTATCACTAACACATCTAGGGAACGCGAGTTCCGTAATGCCACTCGGTTTCAAGCTCTCGCCAATTCTTTTGCCAACCTCCGATTCGCTCAGACTGGATATTCCGCCAGTTTTCTTCCCCGAGATCCAACTATTTCAGGATACTACTATGAACATGAGGCGGTACGTTCTTTCTTTCAGCCTGATAACACATATGATTGGTACCATAGTTCTGGTGCTACTCCACACTCGTCTGGAGCTAGAACTTCTGGAGCTGGTCCATCCGGACATGGTGGCACTACCGGCGATGCTGATGATGATGACTCTGAGGATATGTGATCTAGATGTGATGTATTTTGTCTAGATGTTATTTAGTGAGACTTTTATTTTTGTCTATGTTTACTTGGAAATGCTCCGACATTCCAAGATATCATTTAGTACTTTATCTTTTTATTTGCACTGAGACTGTATTTGCTGAGTTGATGTACTGGACATCTTTATGCTTTTTTAGCATGTTTCTATTTTCAGCTTAGCATTATTCCTTATTTCATATTATAGCACTATATTCGTTTTATGCTTCAACATATAAACTGCCTATGAAATACATTTGTATCCCTATATTTTTTATATTTCTTCAATGTTTGTTTCTTATGCATGAATTACGGGGGAGCTTCTCTACTTGCAATTATTTTGCTAAGTGACAACGAGGGAGAAATAGGATCTAACATCTTTTGTAGGATACAAGAATTTTTTTAGGACACAGTACAATATTTTGATTCTTTTCAAATCTCAATCGATCGAGATGTTATATCGTTCAAGGTTTGTCAATTATCAAAATGGGAGAGATAGTTGGCCCATTGGTTATGGTCGAACCTGATTTTAATATTTGATCAAACTCTGTCTCGATATAAGGGCTACTTGGACTATTTGGACAACTTGGACAACTGCTAAAGAACTTCTACCTATTTGTTCAAGACCGAAGTCGATTTTGTCGTATAAGTCTGTATGCAATATAATTTTCATATTTATTGAGTCTAGGAATACTTTGTACACTGAGTCTTACTAGCAAATAGGCTACCCCAAAAAAGTTTTCAAAAAGTATTCTATGTTTTGAAAAACAATCCATTTTACAAAAGCTCCTAACTGCTTAAACTTTTTAAAAAGCCAAAACCAAAATTTGCTTTTTAAAATGACCAAAAATTCAAAATAACCCTAGAAGAATTTGGCCAAAATTCGGCCCAAATTCCCCTAGTGTACGTTGGATTTTGAACTTGGTCTTTCTGCAGTTACGGATGCAACGACTATTTGCTGAGATTCTCTCATAGAGTTTTGCCGAATTCTGCCCTAATTCTGTCAGAGTTCTGACTTTAGAAAACCTATAAATAGAGAAGGATTTCAATCATTTTAACTCACTCATTCACTTTTTCATCTCTTCTCTCTAAGCTTAAACGTCTTCCAAAGTGCTCTAAAGCTTTCATTTCAAATCCTAAGCCAGTTACAATCCTCTAGTCGATTTGCTAGTGCGGTACGGTCTAGAAGCTTCAGAATGATTGTAATCAGAGGCTTGATTGAAGAAAGACACTTCACAATTGAAGTTGGTCGAGTACTTCGTATCAAAGCTCGCATTGTAGAAGTTGCAAGAACTTCGTATGAAAACTTATGGTATTTTCCAATAGTGGATTCAATTGAAAGCTAGAGTTCTTCCGACTGGAATAGTCCTCACAAGAGGGAAACTAGTATACATCGTCGCCTTTGCATTTGCTTTCAGATCTTTGCCTTTATATTTATTTACTTGTGATATATATATTTTTTGTGATCTTGTTGCTAACTTTTTAATTAGCTAAATTCTGCTGCCTACTCTATACACCACCCTTTAGAGTATTGTGCTTTACGATTCGTTCCTACAAGAGGGGTGAGAGGAAGAGAAGAGCTCACATACCAGAGATGCTCACGACGTCGAGCGGAGGCACGCCACGGAAACATACTAGAGGTAGCGGTCCGACAGGAACTGGCCGCACGGAAGATGCTCGTCGACAGAGATGTGACAAACACAGCACGGTGGCACGGTTGAGAGAACTATAACAGCGGTACCAGGGCTTGGTCGGCACATGGGCTTGAGGTGGTGGAGGTGGTCGATGCTCTCAGTGGTGGGCGCAACTGGAGGAGCAGGCACCAGTAAAGTCCGGGGAGGTGTCGTAGGTGTTGGAGGTTTGATGGTCGGTCGAGAAGTCGTCGGTGCTCGGGGACTGCCAGGAGGTGCACTTGGAGATGGCAGGCAGGAGGGACTCGCCGACGATCAGGGTGCTCGTCCTGGGGTAGGTTAGAGTTTATTTTCTATATGACAATTGTGTTGGGTTGTATCGATGGTCTTTGGTGGTTTATCGTATGGTTGAATCAGCCGGGAATGGCTTACGGGCACGGAGACAGGGCGGGCGCCCTACTCTGGTAGGGTGGTGCACAGTTGCTTGTCGAGGTCGAGAATATGGTGAACCAAGGAGGGAAGGGGATCGGCTGGAGTGTCATAGTGGATTGGAAGGAATAGAGAGACGCTGGTCGTGGCGGTGATGTTGGTTGATGGGTGAGGGTGATGCTGGTGTGGGAAGGAGTGCAAAGGAGCGGGGCAGCATTCAGGGTTTGTGGTGGTGGCGGTGGGGGCTCATTGTCGACAGAAGGGTGATTATAGTTTGGTTTTGGTGGCAGGTGTTTGACGTACATAGGAGGAGATGGCAGCGTTGATGGCGGTGGTCTGGTGTTCGCTTTGGTAGTCTTGGCAGTGGTAGCGGTGATGAGGTTTGACAGAGGTCGGGAGGAGACGGGTGGCTGGAAGCAGTGCTAGGGTTAGAGTTGGATGGCATGTATCGTGTTGTGATCGGGGATGAAGTGTGGGGGTGTGTCCGACACGACATGGGAGACTATATATGTAATATATTGGAAGAGTAGATACGGACACAGACACAATGCACAAGTGGTTGTGGAATTGCTATAGGGTTTGAGAAAGGTAGAGGAAAAGCCTCCCTTTATATAGGAGTCAAAACTCCTAGGATAAGGATTAACTTTCTAGAGGATAACTCATCCTTTTTAATTTAAATCAAATAAGATATTTAAAACAAATTTAGTTTTAATCCTAATCCACTACTAGATAGAAACACTAGTTTAACTCGATATGTAATATAATCAAACAATTTAAATCATATAAATTAAATCTGAATAATTGATTATCATAACAATCTAGAAATGATAGTCGGTGTCACCAATATTCGTAAAATACTTTCTTTAAATCCCATCCTTATTTAAAATCTATAGGGATACACTTTTATTATATAAATATGATTTCAAAACCATTTTTAGAACAATTTTTGAAAGACCAAAAATAACAACATATTTTATCTTTTTGATAACAAAATCTAAGAACAAATATTTTATAAAACTATTTAGTATTATAGGTTCTAACTAGTTTTCGAAATACTAAAGAAAATATTATCATAATATCTTATACGATATTTTCTTCTTTTTTATTTATTAAAGTGGAATCCCTTTCTAAACAAAATAAAATAAATAATAAAATATAATTTTGAAAAAATCTGGGAAGAGGGTTTACATCGCCTCCTCCCTCTCCTCGAGTTTCGCCTCCGCAATGGACTGCTCATTCTTCAACATCCCCGTAGCACCTACGTGCCTGCTGCGCTTGCACCTACGTTGCGACTCACGTAAAGATGAGCACACGGGCGCATCAACTGCGCACAATGTGCCTTGCACCGATGCTGACATGCTAAGTACAAAGTGCGCCAACAAAATGCCACTTTACGCCCTTGAGCCCGAGTCCGAGTTGCTAGCTCCATAAGGGAATTATCCCATGAGCATGACAAAAAGCATTAAATGCTTCTTTGTTGGTTTAGCCTTCTTTCCACTAGAAAAATGGTCCCACATGGCACCCATGTGCCTTTCCACACTTCATGTGATCTCTCAACACAAGCTAAGCTTTTTATAGAGATATCATCCATTTTGTTTTTCTAATATGGGACTATCTTTTTAGTTTCTAAAGCAAAACACCAACAACAAGCAAAAACACCAACAATCTCCCATATATCTCTATATATGGATTGAGCGTTCCCCACAGTGACTGTCCATCATGTATTAGGATAGATGTCGCTACGACTTGAATCTTCTCGTGTGGGTTAAATGACAACATGATACAAGAATGGACTAAGCCTTGAATTCTGTACCATAACTGCAATTTTTTCCACTCACATAATAACATCAACTGCGCTTCTGGCTGCACATTAAAGGCCTTGTGCCAGCCTGGTTTTGGGGTACGTATTACAAGATTTCCCTCAAGAGACGTCCTACATCTTTTTTCATACACTCTAGGTGAGTTCTTTTAAAGAGTCTTTAGCATGAAGCCTTTTGCTTCCTTGCGATGCTATACCGCTATGATATGGCCCAAGGCTGAGGCACTGTCTCATGTGGTGTCATAACACCTGTAGCATGAGGTCCAGCCTCTTTATAGTGCCAAACTACCCAGCATGAAGGCTTTTGCTTCCTTGCAGTGTAATGCCGCCGTGACATGGCTTGCAAAGCCGAGGCAATGTCTCATGTGGTGTCACCCACTGTAACATGAGGCCCAGCCTCTTTGTAATGTTGCCTACCACTCTTTATTATACAATATTAGGCCCTCTTTTCTATGTGCGGTGCTACACCGCAGTGACTTGGCCCGAAGTCGAGGCTTTACCCTCACAAGGTACCTCATGTAGTGTCACCCCACTGTAGCATGGAGTACTGTGCTTCTTTGTAGTATTGTGCTACCCGTGCTTCCTGTAAAGCACGCCAGACATCCCAGATGTCGAAAACTCATTAAGGCTTCTAAGCCATCCTCCTACTAGACTTTGTTCTTTGTAAAGAACAATCAGTAGACTACAGTGGTTTTGGGTTTATAACCCCGTAATGTCCCAAAAGGATTGCCCACTGCTCCTGATATTCTTCCAGTCAATGGTCCTTCCTTGAACTAAAAGTTAGATGCCTAGTCGATTTTTCTTTGAACTAATAGCATAAAACTTTATAGTAGAATTGCAAAGATATAATATCAGAGTGTCTTCAAGCCCATCTTACTTGCTGTGTCTTCAACCAGCTGGCGCTTGAGACCTTTGGTGAATGAATCTGCTAGATTCTCCTGACTCTGAACATCCACTACGGTAATGACTCATCTTTTAATAAGATCATTACCGCCCTGTTCCTTAGACGCACAGTCCTCTTCTTGCCATTGAAGAGGTCATTCGATGCCATCACTACAGTCATCTGGTTGTTGCAGTATATCGGTACCGCCGGTATCTATGCACCAAACATTGGAAGATCATACGTAAGCTCCCAAAGCCATTCTGCTTCATCCGCTGCAGCCGCCAGTGCATAGAACTCAGATTCCATAGAAGAGTGAGACAACATAGTCTGCTTCTTCGACTTCCACTATATAGTAGCTCCACCCATGGAGAAAACATATCCTCAAGTGGACCTTTCACTCTCTACTTCTTAGCACCAGCTTGCATCACTGAAGCCTTCCACTACTTTTAGATCTCCGTAATAGTGTAATGCATACTTCTGAGTCTTCTTCATAACTCTCTTTACAGCTTTCCAGTGCTCCATCCCTGGATTGCTCGTCAACCGACTCAACATCCCTATGACGAAAGCTATGTCAAGCCTTATGGCAGTAGTCACATACATCAAACTCCCGATGATGCTAGAATACTCCAACTGTCTGACGCTTTCCTTTGGATTTGATTTCAGCTTCTTGTCACACCTATACGACATATCAATCCCTAGAAGATCCTGATACCCATAGCTGTAGAAGCCTAGAAAATACACTCAACACCCTGTGCTACTCATAAGAAGCGCCAGCATTTAGATCTTCAAGTGACGCCAGTCATCAGATGGTGCCAGATATCAGATGGCGCCAGACATCAGATGGCGCCATACATCAAATAGTACTACCAGCCACGTGGCCATTTTCTTGGAGAACCTAAACAGTTATCATCAAGACTGACAACACGACAATCAAGAAAAATTCGTTCAAATCCTGAGTGCGTGGCGCTCGAAGAGATTTGGTCAGACATGTCAGATCCGTCATGAATGACCAACAGCTGTCTCGTACCATATGCAATTGGCACGAGATGATCATTAGTATCATATCAGTTAGTGGCGCCACTCAGCAAGTAGCGCCTGGCGCTACGCAGCAGTGGGCGCCATTTGATCAAATCATTTTGAAGCAGTTAGATTACGTAGCACACATGCCACTAATCGCGAAGAACGTGTACGTGACACTGCCCATGACCAAGCACATATCAATCACAACATGCTAGGCATCCAAGCTGTTAAACTACCCGTTCACGCTAAGGGGTGAATGGCGTAACACTTGCAGCGTGCGCCAATCAGGATAACTACTTAATAACTACTTCTGGAACTTTGTAAATAGAGTTTCAATTTACTTGCAAAGCATCACTAATGATTATAACTCCTGAGCACTTGCTACAACACTCTCCAAAGGCTGTCTTCGATATCATATCGTCCAAGGGATAAAGTGATCGTTGATCAGATTCCTATAGTTGCACTTTTCCATAAATCAATTGTACTCTTATACTTTTTTTTTTAGTTTGTAAAGGAACACTTTTGTTTTTGCAAACAAAATGGCGACTCTGCTGGGGACGACTTTCTCCTTTGACGAGAAAGTGATAACTCAATACGATATTGTGTCGGTCGGAAAGACGCAGAAGATATTGGTCGTAAAAGTCGACCAAACTGCCTTTGAAGCAATGATTGGCACAGGGGTGCCAAGTGCACCACTGTTGCTGCCAAGAATAGGGTGCATGCCATCTGGACTCCAAAGTCCTCCTCCAGTGCACCAATCAATGCTGCGGCCCCAGTCATGGAGAAAATTTCTGTAGCTACTTCTCCCTCTTTACCAATTCTGAAATTGGTAGAGGTTACTCCTTCTTTATTCCCAGTTCTAAACTCGGTGGAGGGTGCGCCAACCAATGCTCAGGCGTCAATCAGGAGACAGTGCCGTCAGGCCACTCCTTCTTTCTTCCCAGTTCTAAACTCGGTGGAGGGTGCACCAGTCAATGCTCAGGCGCCAATCAGGAGATAGCGCCGCCAGGCCACTCCTTCTTCCTCCCTAGTTCTAAACTTGGTGGAGAAATTACTGACTTCTGCCCCTGTGCAGAACAAAGGAAAGCGCCTATGGCCTTTTCTTATCATTGTCCAATCCTGGACTTGGTGGAAAATGTATCTGATTGTGCCCATGTGCCAATCAATGCAAGAATGCTTCTGAATATAGAGCCTACTCTTCTTGGCAAAGACAGTCAAATCAATGCCAAGAGACTAGATTCAGCTCGAAGTTCATCTTTTGCTGCTCAACTGTGTCATGCCAAACGTTCTGAAAAATGGTGCACAGAACAACAGGGCATTCTTCCCACTCCTCATTGCCAGCGCCAGTCAAGCCAGAGCCAAGACCTGCCCACCATATACATTTTAAGAACAAAGTAGGGTAAATTGAAGGTGTCTAAGATAGATAGTCAAGTGGCGCACAACCCTTACATGCGAACCTACCTTAACCAGCGCAGAACAATATCAAGCATGCATCAAGAACAACCTGCACCAGCTGCCAAGTTACGCACAAGAGGAGTTTCTCGAATCAAGAATTCTCTCACCTATGCCAATAAAGTCAGTACTTCTCTATACACACAGGAAACAGGGCACCTCGAGAATCAGAATCTTGTTCCTAACATCATTAAGGAATATGTACCTCCGACTTCTCCTTATCATATCACAGTAATAGATCTCTACGAACTTCTTGTACAAAAGCAGAAGATCGCAGGACCGTTTCATCCATCTGCAATTCTGCATCAAGAATATCACTGTAATCACCACCACGAAGTAGTGATCAAATGTTGCTGCCAGTCAGCTAAACGGTCTTTCTTCGACCGTTTGAACTACACTCAAACTCCTAAACTTGTGATAGTGGATGAAGATGAACTGTTGTATGCTTCAGTCAACATGATATCTCAAAGCACTAGGGGTAGAAAACGTCCAAGACGTAATGCAGCCCACAACCCTAGTCAATAATACCTTGATCAGATCCGTGTGTAACACCCAATTTTTTAGATGAAGGTAATTTTGAAATTTTGTAATTATAATTATTAATTATTGATATTTATTTTATATTATGATTTTTGGTGATTTTTAATTATTTTTAAACTATTTAAAAACTGCTTTAAGTCATAACTTGTGATTTTGACGTGCTGCTAGTGAAATCCTAATGACTGCATGACCTAGAGCCTAACCATGTCATTAGGATATTTAATTATCATTTTTTAGCCTAGGGATAATTTGGTCATTTTGGCTTTTTGAATTTTTAATTAATTTAATGAATTGGTAAATTCCTAGTTGGGCTTTGAGTTGTTGAGGCCTAGTGGACTAGCCTAGAGCCTAACCCTAGATATGGTAACCCTAGCCTAACTTGAGTTAACCCATTTTAGTCATTAGAGATTGGTTTTAGAATAAGGGGATTTGGTTTAGTGAAATTAAGTCATGACTTATGGTTTAATGCGATGACTTGTGATTTAATAACTTGTGACTTAAGCCTTTGGCCCATGACTTAAGCCCAAACCCCAACAAGCCCACCCATGGCAGCCAACCTAGGGTTCCACACCCCTATTTAATGCCCCTTCCATTTGTTCTTGCCTCTTTTATTATTTTTTTCTCAAGCTTGGAGAAAGAGGTATGGCCATCTTCCCCAATCCTTAACTTTCCCATTTTAACTCCTTTTTGGCTCAAACCACTTGCATTAGATTCTAATTGTCTCCCTCTTGCTGCTCATGGAGGATAATCCCAGCCTTGGGGCAATTTGGAGAGTTTGGCTAATAAGGAGAAACCCCCCTTTTTGGAGCTTTTCATTGGAAATTGAACACATAGGTAAATCCCTATTCCCTCCACCAAATTTCATTTTCTTTGCATGGATAGGAAGCCCTAGGTGTCCCCTAGCCGTAGGTATTGGTTTTGTGTCGATTCGTGTTCGTTTGGTGTCCGTATCGGACACGTATCTTGGTATATATGCATGTGTTTGTGAAAATGCCACAAAGGATTTATTTTTCATATTTTTGAATTTTAATTTCATGGATCTCTAGATCTAGGTATGTGTAGCAATGTTTGTGAAGACTGAGATTATTTTTGTGTCTTTTTTGTGTCGGGATTGGACACGCACACACGCGCAGCAGGCTGCGTACAGTGCCCTGCTGCTCGGGCACTATAGCGGACAAGACACGGCACGTGACACCACAAAAATTTGTGGTATCGTACCGGCAATCACTGACACAGCACACACAAAATTTTAGGCAATTTCATTGAGCGGATTGGGAGAAATTCCACCCGCACTGAATTTGCACACTCACACGCGCGCGCACAGACACGCCCCGATACGCATCTCGTACACGCGACACGCCCCACGTGGACACGATACAGACACACGAGCATGTTCCCCTATCCTTGGCGCACCCTGGGACACGAGCACGAGCCCTATGGTGTCGTGTGTCGTGTCCTAGCACGCTCTGCACCTCTGCACGAGGAGTGTTGTGCACTGTTTTCTGATAAGTTTATTTTTCTCCCTTGGATACGCTCGTGTCCGATTTTCAGGACACGAATACGCACCCCTGACACGATCACATATGGGTATACCTCTGTACACGAGTTTTGGGTTCCATTGGGTTTTTGATTTTCGAATTTGGGCTTTTCATGTTTCAGTCATTGTTTTGTTGAGTTTAATGAACTGATACATATACTGTTTTCAAGATTCTGAATTTAGATTCTATGTAAACTGATTTTATGATGTTTTATTTACCATTTTGATTCCTATACATGTGTATTAGTTCCTACTGGATAGGATTTATATATTGGTTTAGGTTTTATGTTCAAGTATGGATTTTTGGGTGTGGGAATGGTCTGTCATTGATCTATCAACCATTTTCCTGAGATACACAGGTCTATATGTGTACACAAACACACTGAGACACATGACCACACATGGTCTTAACTGTTACACACCAATACACACACACACAGGCATTACTTGCCAACTTCATGTATGACCCACACACATCTTCACACACATTGTTGGTTATTAGCTTGAGATTTACCCATATTGACACTATTTCCTACACACACTTGGTACACTTGAATCACATGCTCAACCACACACACATTGATCCTTAAACTGAGATTGGGTTGGATGCCTGAGTTTGAATTTCAAGTAAGCCTGAGATTTGTTTGATGTTGAAAACTAAGTTTTGGATAGAGTTTGGGTTTACCTAGATTCTCAGGTTTCATAGCATTTGTTTGGGATACATAATAGTGTTTTCTCGGGTTTTGGCATTTCCAGTTGGAGTGGTTAGGAAGACTTGAACCCAGCCCCATTCATAATTTCTTGTATCAGAATTTTGATAGGAGAGAGTCCCTGTCCAGGTGGGTTTGTATCATAGGTTTAGGCAGTAGCAGTAGAAGGCAGCAGTGGGCATTGCATTGCATTGCCTTGGCTTGCCTGGCTTTTTATTTGCAGCATTGCATTGTATTGCAGTGGCATAGCAGCAGCTTTGGCTGCCTTGGCTTTGCATTGCAGAACCTTAGCAGTAGTTGCAGCAGCTTGCAAATGCAGCAGTAGGCAGTGGCATAGCAGCAGCAGTAGGTAGCAGTAACATTGGCCATAGGCCAATGTTCAGGCAGTGGGTGCAGGCTAGGGGCCTGTACAGGCAGGAGGCAGTGGGTGTGTGTGTTTGTATAGGTGATGTGAGGTTTTTCTGATACCTGTCATGAATGACAGTCCCATAGTGATTAGTTATCTAGGTATATATATTTGTGTATAGGAACATGTGACTTGGTTATACATTTGTAGAGTGGGTGTGAGAGTGAGTCGGTTAGGACTGTTAGTTGTTAGAAGTGTTAGGCTTGTGATAGGCTTAGGAGTTTGTTAGCCTATAGGACTTAGAGTTTGGGTTAGGCTTATTAGCTTGAGGTTAGAGTAATGGGTAGTATAGTGATATAGCTTTAGGATTTTGTAGTTAGGCTTTAGGCCCTAGTGGTTTAAGATTGTTAGTAGGATATTACCTATAGCCTATAGGTAGATGTATGTATGTGTGAGATACCTTAGCCTTGGGTTGGTATGCACATTGTTATAGGATATGGTATCCTAGTTTACTAGCCTATGGATTAGTTGATATTGCACTTATATAGGTATAGATATGTGATACATAGGATTCATGAGATGGTTTATGCTTGAGCTAGAGGTTGTGAGCTTAGTTAATGTAGGATTTAGGTTGATGCCATACCATATATAGGTAATATACCTTAAGTATATGATATGAGTTATAGTTTGGTTAGCTTATAAGATTTGCTTGGGTAGAGTTGACTAGATGGTTAACCCTAGAATGACCTAGTTGACTAGAGTTTGACTTGAATTGACCCAGAGTTGACCAAGTTTGACTTGGACCTAGTTTGACCTAGACAATTGACCAGATTTGACTTAGAGTTGATTTTGACCTAGATTGGCTTAGAAATCATGTAGATTGTATCATAAATATTATTTGTCTTATTTTTAAACACATTATAACCTATATTTCTCTGTTTAGGACATTGTGACTCTGTTGCAGACATCTGACATTATACTACTCATTTCAGAGTATCAGGCGAGTACATTCTCTGATAGTTCTCTCATTTACTTGTCAATTACTGTACTTCAGTTCTAGTTAGTTGTATACGATTCTCTGTTACAACACGTATGGATATTCTGGATTCATGTATACGACACACATTAATTTTCTGGCCTCTATTACTGGTATCATTATTTCTGGCTTCTATTACTGGAATCACCTACTGGAATCACCCTGGAATTATTTACTGGTATCATTATTTTTGGCTGGACTCATCTTGAATTATTGTGTCGGATTTCTGGATTCACTTGCTGGGAGGGGAAATACTTGAGTAAGACATGTAGATATACCCCATTTCTGGAATCACCCTATGCTGGAATCAAACTGGAATGATAGCCATCTCACACCCGGCCAGGTGTGTGATGTACCGGATTACCCATAGCCGTTTACATATCGATCTCAGTATTTTAAAACATATTGCTAGAGTATAGGCTGGACTCACCCTGGAATCATTGATCACTATGACTAGAATCATCCCTTACTGGATTCATCTTGTATTAGATTCATCTTGTACTGGACTTACATTGGAGTTACACTTGTCTACAATGCTGTCTGGACTCTGAATCATATTACCCTTGTTCAGCTAGTTCTATTTTTACAGTCTTCATTGCTATGATTCTCCTCTTGTTTAGTTATTTACTTTCCTTGTACTTTGTCTTTCTTACCATCACCTGAATATAAACTGCCATATTCATCAATACAACTGTCTATAACTGCTGTATAGTTCTTTGTCATTTACTTGGGTTTTCTAGATGAGATTGTGCTCGTTCCTGTCCTGACTAGACCTGTTAAAATTTTTACAGATGATTGCCCTGAGGACACATGCCCTACGTATTATGGACCCTGAGACGGGATGGCTACCTTGGGCCCCGACACTCGGGAGTGATCGAGATTTAGTTTAGTAGACTTGCATTTGTTTTCATTTACATCTTGTTGTATAGAATTGAGTTTTGAGATGTATCTGAGATTGTTCGAGATGTTGTTATTATTTCTGTAGTTATTGTTGTCTTTAATTTCTTAGTCATATTTCTGTATTATCTTATCGTGCTTAGACTGTGATTGAGTTACACCATATCTTATACTTGTCCTCCGTTCGGAGTTGATTATGATGAGTACATTATATACTACATGAGTTGATGGTTAGTTAGAGACTTAAAAAAGCATTCTACCGCCGACACTGCGGCGTAGGCTGGGCGCTGTTATGTACTCGTACCCTCACAGTGGGTGCGGGTCGTGACACGTTTTTAGTGGTGGCCCATGCAGGTCGAGTTTATGTAGTGGTATTCGAACTAGAGTATCACTACAGCCTGCGATAGGAACTAAGGAATAGGCTTTAGCAGAGAGGTTACTCAATCACAGTTAAGACTACTTGAGAGATTCCTAGACGACCCTTGAGAATCTCATTATGAACTTTGATTTGAAAAATCATTTTCCTCTTGTTTTGATTCACCCTCACTCCTTGATGTTTAAAGGATCTTAGACTATTAACTTCCTTCATCGTTATCCTTACTTATATTTTGTCTATCTTATGTTGCTAAATTAGCACCAGTTTTGCAAGCTTATCTCTTTCGAGCTTGATCATGACATATTTTATTGGGGGCTGGCACCCATTAACATATTGTCTAATCAGAACCGGTGCATGATGGTCTGATCAACCTATTGCACTTTGGTTCGCTTTTCATATATTATTCTATGTGGAGGGAGACATAGTTAAATTTGCCCTAGAGTCTCATCCACAACAGCTTTGGCAATTCTCTTTTGAATTATTTCCATCGCCTATGAACCACGTATTATACTTAATAACATCGCCTTTGAACTCTTTATTGTTTTGCCTTTTATATATTTCAGATAGAAAAGGCACTGTACTTGATAGATCAACCCAAGGTATCATGTTTAGTTTCCCTATCCAAAGGAAGAAATTGCCTTATTTCTATATCCTTGTATCATCATTTAAATTCTAATTCTTTGATCGTGAGCAGTTGACCGGGTCATCCTCCTTATCATCCAGTGTTTGGGGTCTTATTCAATTGAATAAATTCAATTGTGACATGGATATCAAATCTTGGATACTCGTGCTCAGACTTCAATGACCTCGTTCTCCATCTTGTCCAAACTTCGTTATATCCTGAAATTGATCAACTTAGATCGTGCCGGGACTAAATCTTCTTTTATATATTGTATTATTGGATTTCAATGCTATTGACACTCGTGCCTTAAACCTTCGATTTTGATCATCTTTGGAAGGGTAATCCTTCATAATAAATTCCTAGTTGTCTTTACCAGTTTTATATAGGATGGTAGACTATCCCACACCTTAATGATTTGTTGCTTCCTTATCTTTCCAGCAGGATACTCTATTGTTTGCCATTGATTGTAAAAGTACAGAACAGTTTTATGGGAGGACTGAACTTAGACTCACAATATAAACTCGCTTGTACAAAGAAAGCCTAGGGACGAAAGCCTAGGTACAGCAGACTAAGTACAATTGTTTATTTTAGATTCTGAGGGGTGACGATAGAGGCTCGGGAAGGCGACGGCAGCCCTGTCTTACTCCTTGGACGATCGGTATGCCGCCTTGGCTCGGGGAAGATCTGCTTGGCGTTGACGAAGAAATGCCCTTCTTGCTCTCCTCGTGTTGCTCTTCTGGCTTCTCTCTTTCTCTGTGTACTTCCTCTCTGATTATTAAGGGGGGGAGCTCTCTGTGTATACGTATCTCTCTCTGATAGTGTATATTGCCAGGGAACGTATATCTTGCAAGAGAATGGCACCTTGCTATTTATAGGAATGGGGTGTGATCATTAGGGTTGCAATGATTACTTCCTAGAGATGGCGGCGGCCTGTGGATTGGTCAATCTAGGCCATTAGTTTTGAGTGTGGCGAATCTGGGCCATTGAGTGTAGATTACACCAAATCCTATCAGCAATTAATGCTGATTGGAATAAATCTTCCTCATAATGATCTTCTGATGTATGCGAATAAATTAGATTTATTCTCCTGCCACGTGTCCCAGATTTTTGGGATTTGACCCAATCTTTGATTGCAATAGATCTGAGGAATTGATCGGCTTAGGATACGTGTCCTAGGAGCCATTGGGGGGATCTGAACCGCATGACGAGTGAGCCGCATATGATTTTGGGCCGCATATGGTTGGGGCCACGTGTTAGGACTGCCTGGGTAGTGGCCCTCTCATGGAGGTGATCATTGCGAGCCGCATAGGGATACATCTGCCTGAGCCGCATGAAAATGGTCCTCTTGAACCGTATGAGAAGTCTTTGCTCGAGCCGCATGAGGCTGTCTCGGCCTGAGCCGCATAGAACGGATTCATTCTGAACCGCATGAGAAGTCTTTGCATGAGCCGCATGAGGGTTTCTTGGCCTGAGCCGCATAGGACGACTTCATTCTGAACCGCATGGGAAGTCTTTGCTCGAGCCACATACGAACGCCCACGTGGCAAGGCCACGTGGCCTTTTTATGGCTCTTGGGGGATTTGTGTCAGAGATCTCTCTCTCTTCCCTAGAAGTCTGTCATTATGACAGAGTCATAATTTTTTCTTTTTGTGTCAGGGCTGTCACTTTTTCAGAGTTGTCAGCCGTCAATCAATTAATGCGAAGGGGCAGAGAAGAGGACTATCCTGCCACGTGTCTTCGGAGCCGCATAGGATGCCGTATGACTCTTTGAGCCGTATGGGCTTTCTGAGACGCATGGGGTTCTTTTGGCCGCATGGGTCATTTTCTTTAATATTTTCCATGCTTCTACAAGACCCCCTTCAAAGTTTTCAATTTGCAAAATTGAAATACTTTGAATAAGAAGCATGGTCGTATTTTTCTGGCCGCATATGAAACCCTGACCGCATACAGATCTTGGCCGCATAGATTGTTCAACCGCGTAGGTGGTTCAGCCGCAGGGGACTGTTCAGCCGCATAGCTTCTCGCTACGTGTGCGGGTCTTTAATTGCCTCAAATTCGTTTCAGCGCCATTTTTGTAGGGGGAATCCCAAGGGTCAGCTCATTAAATCTTTCGGATTTTACGCCCTGGGTGAATCTTGGAGACGAAACCCAAGGAGTCGGTTTCGCTCTTTATGAGGCGGCCATTGGCCCACGTGTCCTCCTTCTCCCATCCTCCTATAAATAGGAGGAGTTTGAAGAGAGAGAGAGGGCTTCTTTATTTTCTTTCTTTTTCCTCAAAACTTTCCCTATCTCGATTGCCCTTCCCCTCTTCGATAATTAATGGCTCCCAAGAAGACCGTGGCAGCAAAGGACAAGAAGGCAGCCTCTACTTCCGCCTCGACTGCGGCTGCTACTCCTTCGATCGTCGTACCTGATGATCATCCTGACGTTCACCTCCCCATTACTGGTAAGGACAATGTATGAGTTAAAGAACCCTAACTGTCATGGCTACGTTGCATACTTTATGCACGAGTCTTTGTAAATCGCATGTTCACCCTACGGCTGAGCTGTGAGCCGCATAAGAAAACCACCGTGTCCGCATACGCGCTTCATCGACGAAGCCGCATAAGCGACACTAAACCGCATAGACTTTTATTGCACGGAGCCGCATAAGTGTTCTTCTGAGCTTGAGCCGCATGAGGCTTTTTGGAGCCTCATAAGACTTCGAAACCGCATAAAGCTTCATGGAGCCACATGGATGTTTTCTTGAGCCGCACGAAGCTTGAAAGGACCCAATCAGCTCTCTTCATGCCTCCGTTTGACTTACTTTTCTCTATCTTTTCTTCAGTGAATTTGCCGGTTAACGCTGCTGGAGAACTCTTGGTGGATAGTGCTCAAGCTGCTCTCGGCTATAGGTACGACCACATTGTTCAGCATATGACGGACCAGTTTCCGAGCGATGAGCCTCTGGCTAGATTGAATGCCATCAAGAATCAGTCTTTCCATTTCCTTAATGCTATGATGAACTCCGGGCAATTTGAAGGGGAGTATTTGAAGCCTGCGTTCTTTTTTGGAGATGTCTTGACCGTGGAGAACGATCATGTTCTGGAGGTGTCGGAGAATTGGAGTTTTGTCTCTAACGGGATGGCGATCCGCATCCCCCAGATGGAGCGACACTTCCCATTATCTTGGTTCAATATGCTCCCATTGGACCGGAAGATGGAGGAAACTTTAACCCTTACCAGAAGTGGGATGTTCGTGGGGAACATCCATTATAATAACAATCTGAAGTCCGTGACTGCCGGCAAGGTGCATACTAGCTGTTCTGTGATGGGGTTGGTCCCAGGTTCTTTCCTGAATGTGGCGGGCCCTAACTTCACATTTTCTACTGCCAATACTTTTATAAATTAACTTGCTCGGAAAGGCTCATATCCCGTTGGTCGGTTGATGCTCCCTGGTTGGGTACACCCTATTCCCTCGTGGACCAATTTGTCTACTTGGATCTTGCAGAAGTATGAGGCCCTTTTGTACGAGACTAGCCTTTACCACGCTATCCGAGGCACCAGTCATAGCTTGTCCGTAAGCAAGAAGCTGTTCATGTCTCTGCTGGAGATGTATAATTGCCGTACAGGGACCTTTTACACACCTGTAGGGGAATTGGACTCGCACTCCATGAAATGCACGCGGTCTCCAAGCTTCCTTGGGGGAACGAAGCTTTTGAAGCATATACTCCCACTAATGAGGAACTCAAAGATTTGGAACGACGGTATCCCGGCTTCGTGGCTCTTTACCAGGAGATATTGTGCCATTATAGCACATGCCATCAGATAACCCGAAAGGATAGTAACTCGGAAGGGAATGCTCCCCATACCAAGGACTGGGTGCAATATCTCTTCCCGAC
Organism: Iris pallida; assembly: GCA_029216955.1. Classification (NCBI taxonomy): domain Eukaryota; kingdom Viridiplantae; phylum Streptophyta; class Magnoliopsida; order Asparagales; family Iridaceae; genus Iris; species Iris pallida. Next base: position 11,546,374 of record JANAVB010027596.1, read on the forward strand.
AGATGCCTCAGGTCAAGTCACCTCTCGTCGCCCTCAATCTCGGGAAGCGGTTAAGGACTTGGTGTCATCGGCTAAGAGAGTTGCCACTACCAGTGACAGATTCGGGAGAAAGACTGACGCTTTCGGTTACTTTTACCAGGATACTCAAGAGTTGTCCGAGAAAGCGCTTCTGGCGGGATTTTTGATGATCTGGCTACGAAATTGTGTAGTCTCGGGAGGAGCCGGTTCTATTGAGAGAATTAGTCGTAACTTCATCCTTTCGGCTGTGAAGTTAGTTTTACGAATCAGGCTAGCTCTCCTCCCGGCCATGGTGTGTAGCATATACCGTGGCCTTCGTACCTTTACGTCCAAAGTCATTGCTCGCGACATGACCAAGGATTTTGAACGAACTGAGTTGCCTTATCACTATTTGATGGGGTGGCTGCTGATACATTATCCGTCTTTGATGAGACCGGGCTCTGAAGACGGTGTGACTGCCGATGACGCATTTATCTTCCGCTATCGTAACGAGCCTTGGGAATGTGAGACCATGCGGGCTTGCCGGATGGCCTTCGCAAGGGCAGATAAGTATCATATTTTCGTATCTGTCCCTCGCTTTACCGCCAGGGACATAGAGGCTGTACATATTGACGGTATCGCGCCTCCTCAGCTTCTGGATGGCCAGATGCTCCTATGGCTGCGTAACATCCGTCCCGCACATCTGGTGTATCGTAATCACAATACTGTCTTTCTGGAGCCTTATCTGCCTAGCAGGTTTGCCCGGCAGTTTGGATACAACCAACTTTGTCTAGACAGCCCCAGTTCTTGTCTGGGTTATGAAGGTAGCCTTCTTGATGGTATCAGGGCTTGGCAATATTATGATTCATTCCATACTCGTACCATTTTCTCGGTCCCCGCCATTAAGGAGTCAGTAGAGATCTTGTATATGGCGGCTTTGTATCATGTTATGGCGAACAAACCCCCGGTCGGTTTTAACCCAGGTACCAGTTTTATTGTTGGTACCGGTCTGGAGGAAGGCTCTCAAGGGGCCAAGAAAAGAAAAACTAGAGCCGAAGTGCCAGATTTGGATTCCGCTGCCGAGGGTGATGAGGGCAACGAGCATGATAAAGATGACTCTATCCTTCTAGGGGTAGACGCAGAGGTGGGTCAGCAGCATGTTTTGTCAGATGAGATGTTGGGGGATCAGTCCCTTGTTGCGCCTGGTCCTACTCCAAAACGTAGCAGGCAAGTTTCTCCTGTTGGCAGTGTTTCTCGATCCCAGAAGCTGGTTGCGACTAAGCACCGCACGCTAGCCATAAAAGAAAGTGGAGAAGAAGTCAACCCTGCGTCAGAGGTAGCAAAACCGCTCTCGATTCCTTCTTCCTTCTATCCTTCGAGTTTCAATTCTAATCGTCTTCGTTCCCTCTTTTAGGTGTCAGGAGAAGAAGAAGAGTTTCAAGATGTCGAAGCGGTGACCGAGAATGACGGGGACTCCCGTGAGCCTGTTCCTTTTCAAGAGGACGCAGATCAATCTGTATCCCCTTTCAAGGTAACGGGGGCAGAGGACGTGACTGAGTTTAACTCGGGGATCGCGGGTGAGGGGACCATGCCAGTTGTAGATGAGCTGTAGCCTTCATGCCCCTCTCCTGGTAAGATTAGCCGAATCTTAACCTGTGAGGAAGCCTATCTGCTTTATCATTATGTCCTTCGGGTTACGTCGATTGATTGTTATTCTGGACATTCAGGTCCTGCTCCTCCAGTGCCGAGGATGGGCGTCGTTAAGACAACCCCAACCGAAGGGGCATCGGTGGAGAAGGGTGTACCTCCTCACCGTCCGACTTGTCTTGATGGGCCTTCTGGGGGCTCGAGTTTAACGGGCCAGTCATCGGGGCAGTCGGGGCAGGAAACGATGGTCCTTGCGTCATCCTCTGCTCCGGTGGCTTCGAGAATCGACCTTTCTGTCCTACCGAGTATCCAAGCTCTCCGGGCGGCGGAAGACAAGTTAACCGCCATTCATGCATCGTTCTACTCGGACTCCATTCCCCTGGTGGCGAGCTCTAGCGTTACTTCTCCGACATTGCCGTCCCTGCTTCCCCTGACGCCATCCTCAGCTGAAGCTCTGGACGACGCGTTGCAGGACGTGGTTGCCAGTTTTTATCGTCATTTGAAGAGGGGGATCGAGGCCGCTGTGGAAAGAGGGACCTCCTTCACTTTGGCCCGACAATGCGCCCAGGTTCAAGTAAATATCCTTAGGAATCTTCCTAGTGATGCAGGGATGGCTTCACTTCTGGAGGCGACATTGTTGGAGGCTGATCAGCTGGTGGCCGAGCTTCGAGTATTAGGGCAGGCTGATCTGTCTGCTGTTATAAACGAGGAGCGGGATTCCCTTGTCGCTGTTATAGAGAGGACCAGAGCTGCTCGGGATAAGACCAGATCGGCCATACTGAAGGATCTCAGAGACTTATCTGATCGGTATGATCAATTGAGTTACGCGAATGAAAATGTTATGGCTCGGGAGGAGTCTGTCTCTCGTGAAATTACTGAGACGCGGGAGCAGATCCTTGCGCTTCAGAAGAAGTTGACTTTCTTGGAGTCTGAACTCGAGACTGCCCGCAATGACAGGGGGCTAATTGTTCAGGAGGCTGACAAGGTTACTCAAGCTTCGACTGACCTGGAGACTGTCTTGAAGAAATTGGAAGATGTCTGTCAGGCGCTCCTGGGCTTGGACAATGAGGAGCGGTTACTCCAGGAGGCCGAGCGTCACGCTCGGCAACGGATTGAGCGGGGGACTTCCTCAGTAAGGAACCGCCTCCTAGAATTGAGTAATACTGAAATGTAGTTGGCCTTTTCTTTTTTCCCTTTTTTTTGAAAGGGACGTGGTCCCGAAATATGTAATACTTCTTTTCTTCCTTCAAATAAAGAGTACTTTCAATTCTACCCTTTATTTGTATTGCTTGCTGCGCCTGTGATATTGTGGTGATGTTCTCCCCCGCATAGGAGATATATTTGTGGACCTGTTACCCATGGCGTACTTTGGTTTTAGGTAGAGATAACAAGTTTTGGTCAGGGTACCTGAAGCGGCCATGGCAAAGTGGTCATGGGTGCTCTTGGTATTGAGAAAAGGAATGCCGTAGAGCAGCTGGGCTCCTGGGGCATAATGAGATGGTAGGTTTGTGTTAAGAAACTTAGCTGAGGATATTTGTGGGCCTATTATCCTTGGCGTACCTTGGTTTAAGATACAGATAATAGGATGAAGGGGAACTGACGTACTTGCTCAGAGGTAATGAGGACATGGCAAGCAGGAAAGTTTTTTGTAGAGTTTTCCTACTAAGAGGCAATGAGCACATGGCAGGAGTGAACTCGACGGAGGGTATTGGTGGTCAACAGAGGACATTTGTGGTCAACAGAGGACATTTGTGGTCAACAGAGGACATTTGTGGTCAACAGAGGACGTTTGTGGTCAACAGAGGACGTTTGTGGACCTATTACCCTTGACGTACTCCGGTTGTGGGTACAGATAATAGGTCGGAAGGGGATCATCATATTTACTCAGAGGTAATGAGGATATGGCAAGCATGAAGGTTTCTTCGACGGAGCCTTCCCATTCAGAGGTAATGAGGACATGATAGGAGTGGGCTCAATGAAGGAGGGCACATAGAACGACTCAGAGGTAATGAGGACATGGAAGTTCTATGTAAGGGGTGATTTGTTTTTGGCGGAAGTAAAACGACTCAGAGGTAATGAGGACATGGCCGTTTTGGAAATTTGTGGATCGATTACCCTTTTTGTGCACTGAAAGTGCGGGTATTGGATCATGGGGGAGGATCTCCTCCAGGAAGGAAGTTCAGAGGTATGATCATACATAACTTCTTATCTGAAAGAGTGACCGGGATGTGAGTTCAGAGGCACCAACGGGTACATGACCCGAGAATCTGGAGAATGGTGAGTGTGAGTTCAGCGGTACCAGCGGGTACATGACTCAAAAATCTGACAAACTATGAGGGTGAGTTCAGTGGTATCAGCGGATACATGACTCGAAAATCTGACAAACTATGAGGGTGAGTTCAGTGGTATCAGCGGATACGTGACTCAAAAACCAGCGGGTACGTGACTCAATAATCTGGAGAATTTTGTTTAGACATAGTATTTCTTCAGGAACTTGCCGTTGACGGGCAACATAAGCAAGTCTCCGTTTTGCTTAGCGAGGCGGTAAGCACCGTTGGAGAACACGGCCTCGATGACAAATGGACCTTTCCATTTTGGTTGGAACTTGCCGGCGGTCTTGTGAGTCATGATCATTGGCCTCCGGACTGCCAGAACAAGATCGCCCACTTGGAATGTTCTGATTTTGACCTTCTTGTTGAAGGCTCCTGAGATGCGTGCTTGGTATAGCTCGATCCTTTGCTGAGCTAGGAGGCGCTTTTCATCTAAGGCCTCCAACTCTTGTAGTCGACGTCGGTAGTTATCATCCGTCGTCAATTGATAAGTAAGGGCGACGCGGAGCGAAGGTATTTGAGTCTCTAATGGGAGAACTGCCTCACTCCCGTATACTAGAGAGAATGGTGTATTCCCGGTGGCGGTTCGAACTGTGGTGCGATAAGCCCATAAGCATTCGCCGAGCTTCTCGTTCCAGTCGCGTTTGTTGGAGGAGACAAACTTCTTGAGGAGTTTGATGATTATTTTGTTGAATGCCTCTGCCAACCCGTTTGTCGCTGGATTGTACGGTGTCGAAGCGACATTCTGAATACGGTGCTTATCGCAAAATCGATAAAATACGTGGCTTGCAAACTGCGGACCATTATCATGGATAATCTTTTGGGGCAGTCCAAAGCGATAGATGACGTGATGCTTAAGGAAGCTTATCACGTTTGAAGTCTTAACTTCTGCGAGTGGGACCGCTTTCCCCATTTGGAAAAGTAATCAGTGATCGCAAGTATGAAGCGATGTCCTCGGGAGGAAGGTGGGGTGATTGGACCAATGATATCCATTCCCCATGCTTCGAATGGCCAGGACGCCACTGTCGGATATAGAAACTCGGATGGTTGGTGAATGAAATCCACGTGGACCTGGCAGGCTTTGCATAATCTATCGCATCTGTCACCATTGTGGGCCAATAGTAGCCCATTCGGCGAAGACGGTCTTGCAATTTAGGATTGGGCTGGTGGGCCCCGCAAACACCGTCATGAGCTTCTCGTACGGCTTCTTTGGCTTTTGCGTTTGACAGACACCGGAGCAGTAATCTGTCGTAGGAGCGGCGATACAGTATTTTTGTCTCTGTATCGTAGAAGAATATGAGAGAACGCCGTCTGATGGAAGTGGCTTCCTTTGGGTTCTCGGGCAGGATATCGTAGACGACGAAGTCGATGAATGGTTGCCTCCAGTCTGGGGCATCATTGATCGTCTGGGCGGAATAACTCGCCACGAATTGCACATTGTTCTTGGGACAGACCAGTTCGTGGCCTATCACATCTACTAATTGGCGATCATAGTTCGAAACTGCTAGGGAAGCGGCAAGACCAGCTAAGGCATCAGCTTCGATATTTCGGAGTCTGGGGACATGTTCGATGAAGAACCCCTCGAATGATGAGATGATGTCAATCGCTATTTGGTGATAAGGGATCATGTCTTCGTGGCGGACCTCGTATGAGCCCCGGATCTGATTGACGATTAGTTGGAAGTCACCGTATGCTTCAAGGTATTCTACCCCCAGCTCTCTTGCAAGTTGGAGGCCAATGACCAGAGCGTTGTACTCGGCCACATTGTTAGAGCAGGGCTCTGTGAGGGAATAAGCACGGTTAATCACCAATCCGGAAGGGGAGACCAGCACTACCCCGACTCCGACGACTATATTGCCTTTAGGTCCGGTCCTCGAAGCACTGTCGAAGAACATTCGCCATATAGCCTTGTGAGAGGTTGCATGTGAGTCGGCGACCTTATCTGGGATCACTTCGTATATTCTGGAGGACTCCGAGCCTGGGTGGGCTGCTAAGAAGTCTGCCAGGGCTTGACCTTTGACTGCCTTTTGGGGGACGAAGATTATATGATAAGGGGACAGCAATATTGCCCATGTAGCGAGGCGAGAGCTGAGTGCCCCTGGTTTAGTCATGAGGACCCTGAGAGGGTTGACTCGTGAGATCACATGTATCGTTTGTCCGGTGACATAGTGTCGCGTTTTCTGAATGGCAAATACCAGGGCGAGGCATTCCTTCTCCACAGCAGTGTATCGGTGCTCTGGCCCAATCATCATTTGGCTGAGGTAATATATGGCTTGCTCATGGCCTGCATCGTTGTTTTGTGCCAGCAAAGCCCCGAGGGAATGTTACATTGCTCGTACATAGAGCAGGAATGGTTTTCCAGAAACCGGGGCCACGAGGACTGGAGGGTTCGACAAATATTCTTTGATGCTGTCGAAGACGCGTTGGCATTCCTCATCCAATACGAAAGAGACTCCTTTTTTCATGAGATGGGCGAACGGTCGACATCGCCCGGAGAGGTTGGAAATGAACCTCCTGATGTAAGCTAGCCTCCCTTGAAGGCCTCTGAGTTTGCGAAGATTTTTCAGAGGACCCATCTCCATGATTGCTTTCGTCTTCTCAGGGTCTACATGGATACCCTGTGCAGTGATGATGAAGCCCAAGAACTTCTCGCTGGATACACCCAGAAAGGACTTCGTAGGGTTCATTTTCAAATTGTGTGCTCGTATTAGGTCGAATACCGTCCTTAGATCCTGCAGATGGTCTCCCTTACAGCGACTCTTAACGGCGATGTCGTCAACATAGCACTCCACTGTCTTGTGTAGGTGATCTCTGAAGATGATGCTCATGGCTCTTTGATATGTGGCGCCGGCATTCTTCAAACCGAAAGGCATGACTGTGTAGCAGTACGTGCCAATTGGTGTTCGGAATGACGTATGCTTTTCGTCCTCAGGAGATATTTTGATTTGGTTGTACCCCGAGAAGCCATCCATGAATGACATACGTTCGAAGCCGCAGGTATTGTCGATCATGATGTCTGTGATAGGAAGGGGGAATTCATCTTTGGGGCACGCTTCATTCAGATTGCGAAAGTCAATGCAGATTCGAATCTTCCCATTCTTCTTGAGGACGGGCACTATATTGGCGACCCAATCGGGATGTTGCTCCTCACGAATAAAGCCACTGGCTATCAGTTTGTTGACTTCGGCTCCGATCGCGTCCATGATGCCTGGACGGAAGCGTCGCTGTTGTTGCTTGACTGGCTTTGCATCTGGCCGTATGTTGAGTTTGTGAAGAGCAATATTGGGGTCTAACCCTAGCATGTCTTCATAACTCCATGCGAACACATCAATATATTCTCTGATAAGTTCCAGTAGCGATTCTCGCTCTTCATCTGTTAAGCTTTTACTGACAAAGATTGGCTTTGGAGAGGATTCGCTGTCGAGGTCGACCTGCATAACCTCATCTTCGGTAGGAGGTTCTCTCTGCTCGAACCGCTTTTTCCATTGTGTATCTAGCTGTTGGGCCCACGGCTCTAGTTCGAGGATTTCAGGAATGTCTTCGTCCTCTTCGTAAGCGTCGACGAATGCCATATTGACTGACAGGACTTGTCTAAATATGTCTCCGATGCTGGTATCCGAGTCGGAGGTTGGTGATCCGGTTGAATGTGACTGCCAGTCACACTCCTCATCTGAACTCTCAGGTGTTGTCGTGGGAGTTATATACCCTAGTCCACATCGAGTTTTGCTGTAGTAGTCCCGTGGCTTGCCAGCCGGGACTGGAGGCTTCAAAGGTAGTCGTCACCCAGTGCCGTAGTTCAAGCCTGGCGTCGTCTCCAGATAATACCCCTGTTTCTGCATGAGATATTTGGATTGGGGGCTATAGAGATACAAAGGCAGTCTTCCGGCATCTGACCCAAGGTCGGCTTCCTCTATGGTGAAGGGATGCGGATCATCTTTTCGGCCGAAGATGATTGGGTGATCCCCTCCCTCGATTATGCGATAAGCATCTTCTGCTGGAATAAGCTGGATTATGGTGTGCACATTTGTCACCTGTGTGTGTAGGTGGGTGCCTATACCATGTTCCATAGCGTACATTGTATAAAGCTTATTAAGCTCGATGTAGTTCAAAGATAGCCCTTTATTGATGAAATAAGGTATCTTTTCTAGGGAGATTACATCATCAGCGGAGGGAACATCAGTGTGGGCAGCCACATACTTGGCTAGCTTCGGTTCCTCTTCGGCTACCCCCTGTGTAAATGAAGACTGAGAGGACGACCTGGGAAGCTTGATTGTTAGTGGTTCAGTTGATGGAGCAGAGCGTGGAGTTGTTGGTAGACTAGCGACCCCCAGTTTGGCACTTGATGTGGAGCGAGGAGTGGCCGGTTCGCTAGAAGTGTCAGACCTTGCATCGGGGTGACGACCCTTCTTGGGAAGGCGTATCGTCAGTGGCCTATCGGAGGGATTGAGCTTCTCCATTTGGGGTTGACCGACTCTCGGTAGTCTGATTGTCAGTGGCCCCGTTGTGGGTCTCGGCACTTGGCCGGACCTTGGCAGCCGGATTATCATCTGTTCTTCCTGTGCCGAGAGACTGATCGCGTCCTTCCGCAGAGTAGCATTAAGGGGTGCGAACTTGCCCGGTTTGCGAGCTTGGAGGTGGATCGTCAGAGGTCCTTCCGATCCCGTGGCCGTTTCGGTACCAGCTTGTTCCTTTCCTTCGCCAAGGTGCCTCTTCGATTTTTTGTATAGGCAGGAGTCCGAGTAGTAAGATTCGACCCCTTTGAAGGGATCGATGTCAGCAAATTCTGTCTTCACGAAGCCATATTTGTCGACATATTTGAAGCACTAGTGTAGCGTGGAAGGTACGGTCATATAATCGTGTATCCATGGGCGCCCCAAGAGGATGTTGTAAGAAGTGTCTGCATCTATGATGTAGCAGGTGGCTTCGGATTGGAGGTCGTCAATTTGACACTTCAGACGAATCTTCCCAATAGGGTAGCTCCTGCCCGAATTAAAACCGCTGATGGCAGTGCTTGTAGGCGTCAGGCGATACATTAGGATGCGGAGATGATGTAGCAGACCCTTCGGGATGATGCTTATGGAAGAGCCAGGATCTATGTACATTCGATCCACCTTCACGTCGCCGATGTATCCCGTGTAGTATAGTGGGCGATCGTGTAGGTTGGTTTTGATGAGCATGTCCTACGGAGTGAAGACGATGTTGGGCATTGCTCCCGTGCAGGCACTGTCTTGGAGATCTACGGGTGAGTCCTCCCCGGTGAGATTGGATTGAGCCAGATAGACATCGACATTTTGGAACGCTTCGCTTAATGCGATACGAACGTCCTTGGAGAGCCTTAGGAGTTCGTACAGTGACAGCTTGGCCGGTGTGTTAGCCAATTGCGCTAAGATGTCAAAGTTGTAGGGCCTCTCTTGCCCTTGTGCTGCCTTTTTTCGGAGGGATTTGTCGAAGCGAGTCTCCTTCGGCCTAGGCTTGTCGGTCGTCGATGGCTGAGCCGGTCCCGGAGCATCAGTTGTAGTGGGTTGATAATTTTCAGCTGGATTGTCAACCACAGGTTGGGATTGCGCTCCGGACCGTGTGACGACGGCTGTAGCTTCCTGGTTGTCTGCCGAGATTGTGTGGCAGGTTCTGACTTTTCCACTTTTTTTTGTCGGTGGAAGATGGTGTGGGCCGAGTCACTTTTGACACCAAGTCTGGATGGATCCACAAGACCTCCCCTCGTGATGTGGTGAGGGGTACTAGACCGGCAGCCTGATCTCGGGGAGGTAGAAGATTGGTAATCTCCATTGTCGCTAGAGGGACGGGAACCACCCTGTCCTGAGTTTTCGTTGGAGGGAAGCTGCCGAATTGTACAGACACCATATTGGCCGCCACGGTTACCTCTTCGAAATCGATGGCCAGAGCGTTTGAGTCGATGAGGTTTTGGATGTACCGTTTCAACTGGTAGCAATCGTGTGTAGCATGATGGACATAGCGATGATAATGGCAGTACTTTGGATTCTCCATCTCTGTCGGTCGCGGTTCCCGTCTTGGTGGAGGAAGCTGAATCCTATCCCCTTGTATGAGCATGTCCAAAATGGGCTTGACGTGACCGTCTTCGAAGGAGTAAGTGATTGGCGGCCATTGTTTGTCTGCTGGCTTCGGCTCAGGTTTTTGTGCTGTATCGGCCGCTATAGCCTGCTTTCCCTTGATGTCCCGATGGTTGGAGGGGCTACCCCTATTATCGTTGTTGGGACGCTTGCCCTTGTTTTCTCCTTCCGAGATGTGCAATTCTAGTTGGCGAGCCTTCTTCAGTCATTCTTCGACGCTTGTGGCGCTGATGATGAACGTCTTCCAATCTTTGAATTGACTTTCGCCCATCCAGAGACTGATCGTTGGAAGCAGTCTCTTTTGGCAAATTTCAATTAAAGAGGAATCCGGATTTTCGGAAGGCAGCTTCATGGAGGTTTGGCGGAACCGCTCAATGTAGTTCCTTGTCAGCTCTTTCTCTCCTTGGACGACGTCCATGAGGGTAGACATTGTGACGTCCTGTCCTACCTCGTAGAATCTCTCCAAGAACAAGCACTTGAAGCCAGCAAAGGAGTGGATGCAGTTGTCTGGCAGGTTGCGGTACCAGTCGAAGGCTACTCCTTCTAATGCCCCAATGAATAATCGTGTGAGGATAGCGTCATCATGGGGCAGATGGTCGGTGGTGACCTCGAAGTAAGTGATGTACCGACTTGCTAAGGTCTTGCCATCATACGGGTTAATATTGAACGGCTTATATTTCGGTGGGAATGGAACATCCCTCCATTCAGCAGGGTATGGTTGCCGTATTCTGAGGTCTTGAGCATTTTCTCGGGCATGGAACATGGCTCGGAGCTCCTGAACCTCTCTTCTTACTTCTCGGGCCTCATCTGTCGCGGTAGGGGCTGTTACTTCGGGAGGATTATTGCCCGGGTTCGGTGCTGCCGAATTCGAGTCTGCATTGACTGCGGGACCTGCGCTTGTTTAGCCAGGCGTCCCTCCTTGCAGAGTTGGAAGGGCTGCTTTAATCTCGTCTACAGACTTGACCAAAGCAAGTAATATGGCTTCGAGATTGTCGATGCACTGGCGATCACTGGAACCACTTTGATTGCTGTCTGTCATGAACACCGTCCTTGTATGATGAGAAACGAAAGGGACGGTGGAGGATATATCCTCCGAGTCATACCCATGTACCGAAAAGTCATCGGGATATGTGGGAATATTCTCTTCTGGTTCGGACTCGGAGGGAACAGTACCCCTAGCCTCAGAGCTTGCTTCGTCTTGAGAGTCATGGATGTCCTCGGAGACATCGACGTCTGTTGTACCTGATGGGAGAGTTGTTTCCCCGGGCTCGTCTCCTTGAAACATCGGATTGTTGTGGATGTTCGGAGGAGTGCTACCCTTAGTTCCCATGACCCCCAGTAATGTGGATGATGAATCTCCCATTACAGCAGATTTCGTCTTTGAACGGGTGTGTTGGAATACTCCGGTGGAGGACAACCGTTTAGATGACAGTTTCTTAGCTGTAGTAGTTGATATCTTGGGGGTGGAGATGCTTGTCTTCTTCCCTCGGCGGGGACTTTCTGAGTGGAATTGCAGGAGACAACAGGAGGTGCCTCGTCCTCTGAGCTCGGATGCTGTAGTCTTTGGAAGACTGACGGCCGGTCTTCCGCCACTGCCGCGTTGTTACAACAGCAGTTGACGATGAATTGGGTGTAGTGACGTCCATGTGAGGACTCTTTGTACGCTACGGCCCTTTCTCTTTCCTTGCGTTTATGGAGGATAGCCTCACGCAGGTCAGAGGAACCACTCTGTCTGTTTGCCGCCGGGGGCTGGGTTCGAGTAGTTCGGTACAACTTTCCATCAGAGGCCCGCATGATAATCAACGGGACGCCCCGATGGTCAGAGGTTGGGGCAGCTGGCTGGGCTTGGTGAGCCCGCGCTGCCCTAGACTTCCTCCTTTTAGCACTTGCGGGTGCGTAATAGGAGGAGTCCAAGTTGAATACCACAGAGTCTGGCTTATCACTCAGGGAACCATCAGGGTCAGGACCGCATGAGAGACGGTCGAAGACTGATCGAGAGAAGCGTGGAACGGATGCTATGCGGCTAGAATTAGATACCGTACAGGCTGTCTACATGCGGTTGTCTTCTGCCGTTGGATGAGTTATTTTTGTGCGACTGGGAGCCACGACCGTGCAGGCTGGCCGCATGCGGTTGGCAACTGTGGTCGCATAGGTTTTCTGCGAGCGATTGACTTCCACAGCCGCATGATTTTCATCCATGTGGTTGGCAACTGTAGCCGCATAAGCTATGCGGCTGACAGATGTGGCCGAATGAGTTTTCTTCATACGGCTGGTGGATGTAGCCGCATGAGCTTTCTCCCTGCGGGTAATACCCTTATGCGGCTCGGATCGCATAGAGTTACTCTTTGCCCCTGCAAGTCCAGTATCATAGTATTTTCTTCTGCCAGACTTGGGGACAGCAGAGTTGTCTACGGTCCGAAGTGGGGCCGCAGGAGAGTCTTTCCCGCCGTCTTGAGCAACATAGGGCATCCCATCGAGGGCTTGGGGAGGAGCAAATGATTTTGGCCTCCACTCTTTGTGAGCCTTCGTCCCGCGGGTGCGCTTCTGAACGGGGCCAACGCTTCCTTCGGAGAGCATCTCTTCAAACGCCTGTTGGTCGAAGCGGACGACCATCTTTTGTTGCGTGGAGCCAGGTTTGGCTGCATCCGACTGCGTCACCAACTCCTCAGCCGTGGAGAAGTTTATCCCCAGCAGAGTCGCCATCGTGTTTGCCATTGATTGTAAAAGTACAGAATAGTTTTATGGGAGGACTGAACTTAGACTCACAATACAAACTCGCTTGTACAAAGAAAGCCTAGGGACGAAAGCCTAGGTACAGCAGACTAAGTACAATTGTTTATTTTAGATTCTGGGGGGTGACGATAGAGGCTCAGGGGCGACGGCAGCCCTGTCTTACTCCTTGGACGATCGGTATGCCGCCTTGGCTCGGAGAAGATCTGCTTGGCGTTGACGAAGAAATGCCCTTCTTGCTCTCCTCGTATTGCTCTTCTGGCTTCTCTCTTTCTCTGTGTACTTCCTCTCTGATTATTAAGGGGGGAGCTCTCTGTGTATACGTATCTCTCTCTGATAGTGTATATTGCCAGGGAACGTATATCTTGCAAGGGAATGGCACCTTGCTATTTATAGGAATGGGGTGTGATCATTAGGGTTGCAATGATTGCTTCCTGGAGATGGCGGCGGCCTGTGGATTGGTCAATCTAGGCCATTAGTTTTGAGTGTGGTGAATCTGGGCCATTGAGTGTAGATTATACCAAATCCCATCAGCAATTAATGCTAATTGGAATAAATCTTCCTCATAATGATCTTCTGATGTATGCGAATAAATTAGATTTATTCTCCTGCCACGTGTCCCAGATTTTTTGGATTTGACCCAATCTTTGATTGCAATAGATCTGAGGAATTGATCGGCTTAGGACACGTGTCCTAGGAGCCATTGGGGGGATCTGAACCGCATGACGAGTGAGCCGCATATGATTTTGGGCCGCATATGGTTGGGGCCACGTGTCAGGACTGCCTGGGTAGTGGCCCTCTCATGGAGGTGATCATTGCGAGCCGCATAGGGATACATCCGCCTGAGCCGCATGGAAATGGTCCTCTTGAACCGCATGAGAAGTCTTTGCTCGAGCCGCATGAGGCTGTCTCGGCCTGAGCCGCATAGAACGGATTCATTCTGAACCGCATGAGAAGTCTTTGCGTGAGCCGCATGAGGCTTTCTTGGCCTGAGCCGCATAGGACGACTTCATTCTGAACCGCATGGGAAGTCTTTGCTCGAGCCGCATACGAACGCCCACGTGGCAAGGCCACGTGGCCTTTTTATGGCTCTTGGGGGATTTGTGTCAGAGATCTCTCTCTCTTCCCTAGAAGTCTGTCATTATGACAGAGTCATAATTTCTTCTTTTTGTGTCAGGGCTGTCACTTTTTCAGAGTTGTCAGCCGTCAATCAATTAATGCGAAGGGGCAGAGAAGAGGACTATCATGCCACGTGTCTTCGGAGCCGCATGGGATGCCGCATGACTCTTTGAGCCGCATGGGCTTTCTGAGCCGCATGGGGTTCTTTTGGCCGCATGGGTCATTTTCTTTAATATTTTCCATGCTTCTACACCTATATTGCTTGCATGTTGATACCATGGGACTGTTTTGATCTAATATGACTAGTCCATCTAGATGAGACCTTTAACTGCTATGGTTGACCATGACTCTACATATTATTCTTCAATTGTATGAGTTAGAAATTGCTTGGAGACTTTGATTGTGGGTGGTTGACCTAGAAGTAGTACGACCGATTTAATTTCGAGGACGAAATTTTTCTAAGGTGGGTAGGATTGTAACACCCAGTTTTCCAGATGAGGGTAATTTTGAAATTTTGTAATTATAATTATTAATTATTGATATCTATTTCATATTATAATTTTTGGTGATTTTTAATTATTTTTAAACTATTTAAAAACTGCTTTAAGTTATGACTTGTGATTTTGACGTGCTGCTAGTGAAACCCTAGTGACTGCATGACCTAGAGCCTAACCATGTCATTAGGATATTTAATTATCATTTTTTTAGCCTAGGAATAATTTGGTCATTTTGGCTTTTTGAATTTTTAATTAATTTAATGAATTGGTGAATTCCTAGTTGGGCTTTGACTTGTTGAGGCCTAGTGGACTAGCCTAGAGCCTAACCCTAGCTATGGTAACCCTAGCCTAACTTGAGTTAACCCATTTTAGTCATTAGAGATTGGTTTTAGAATGAGGAGATTTGGTTTAGTGAAATTAAGTCATGACTTATGGTTTAATGCGATGACTTATGATTTAATGACTTGTGACTTAAGCCTTTGGCCCATGACTTAAGCCTAAACCCCAACAAGCCCACCCATGGCAGCCAACCTAGGGTTCCACACCCCTATTTAATGCCTCTTCCATTTGTTCTTGCCTCTTTTATTGTTTTTCTTCTCAAGCTTGGAGAAATAGGTATGGCCATCTTCCGCAATCCATAACTTTCCCATTTTAACTCCTTTTTGGCTCAAACCACTTGCATTAGATTCTAATTGTCTCCCTCTTGCTGCTCATGGAGGATAATACTATCGTTGGGGCAATTTGGAGAGTTTAGCTAACAAGGAGAAACCTCCCTTTTTGGAACTTTTTATTAGAAATTGAACACATAGGTAAATCCCTATTCCCTCCACCAAATTTTGTTTTCTTTGCATGGATAGGAAGCCCTAGGTGTCCCCTAGCCGTAGGTATTGGTTTTGTGTCGATTCATGTTCGTTTGGTGTCCGTATCGGACACGTATCATGGTATATGTGCATGTGATTGTGAAAATGCCACAAAGGATTTATTTTTTATATTTTTGAATTCTAATTTCATGGATCTCTAGATCTAGGTATGTGTAGCAATGTTTGTGAAGACTGAGATTATTTTTGTGTCTTTTTTGTGTCGGGATTGGACACACACACATGCGCAGCAGGCTGCGCACAGTGCCCTGATGCTCGGGCACTGTAGCGGACACGACACGTTACGTGACACCACAAAAATTTGTGGAGTCGTGCGGGCAATCACTGACACAGCACACACAAAATTTCATGCGATTTTATTGAGCGGATTGGAAGAAATTCCACCCGCACTGAATTTGCACACTCATACGCGCGCACACAAACACGCCCCGATACGCGTCTCGTGCACGCGACACGCCCCACGTGGACACGATACAGACTCACGAGCATGTTCCCCTTTCCTTGGCGCACCCTGGGACACGAGCACGAGCCCTATGGTGTCGTGTGTCGTGTCCTAACACGCTCTGCACCTCAGCACGAGGAGTGTTGTGCACTGTTTTCTGATAAGTTTATTTTTCTCCCTTTGACACGCTCGTATCCAGTTTTTCGGACACGAATACGCACCCCTGACACGATCACATATGGGTACACCTCTGCACACGAGTTTTGGGTTCCATTGGGCTTTTGATTTTCGAATTTGGGCTTTTCATGTTTCAGTCATTGTTTTGTTGAGTTTAATGAACTGATACATATATTGTTTTCAAGATTCTGAATTTAGATTCTATGTAAACTAATTTTCTGATGTTTTATTTACCAATTTGATTCCTATACATGTGTATTAGTTCCTACTGGATAGGATTTACATATTAGTTTAGGTTTTATGTTCAAGTATGGATTTTTGGGTGTGGGAATGGTCTGTCATTGATCTATCAACCATTTTCCTGAGATACACAGGTCTATATGTGTACACACACACACTGAGACACATGACCACACATGGTCTTAACTGTTAACACCAGTACACACACACAGGCATTACTTGCCAACTTCATGTATGACCCACACACATCTTCACACACATTGTTGGTTATTAGCTTGAGATTTACCCACATTGACACTATTTCCTACACACACTTGGCACACTTAAATCACATGCTCTACCACACACACATTGATCCTTAAACTGAGATTGGGTTGGATGCCTGAGTTTGAATTTCAAGTAAGCCTGAGATTTGTTTGATGTTGAAAACTAAGTTTTGGATAGAGTTTGGTTT
The DNA here is from genome assembly GCA_029216955.1 of Iris pallida. Taxonomy (NCBI): domain Eukaryota; kingdom Viridiplantae; phylum Streptophyta; class Magnoliopsida; order Asparagales; family Iridaceae; genus Iris; species Iris pallida. The sequence goes on from JANAVB010027596.1 coordinate 11,562,974, forward strand.
TACCTTGATTCTCAGGTTTCATAGCATTTATTTGGGATACATAATAGTGTTTTCTCAGGTTTTGGCATTCGCAGTTGGAGTGGTTAGGAAGACTTGAACCCAGTCCCATTCATAATTTTTTGTGTCAGAATTTTGATAGGAGAGAGTCCATGTCCATGTGGGTTTGTATCATAGGTTTAGGCAGAAGCAGTAGAAGGCAGCAGTGGGCATTGAATTGCTTTGCCTTGGCTTGCCTGGCTTATCATTTGCAGCATTGCATTGCATTGCATTGCAGTGGCAGAACAGCAGCTTTGGCTGCCTTGGCTTTGCATTGCAGAACCTTAGCAGCAGTTGCAGCAGCTTACAAATGCAGCAGCAGGCAGTGGCATAGCAGCAGCAGTAGGCAGCAGTAACATTGGCTATAGGCCAATGTTCAGGCAGTGGGTGCAGGCTAGGGGCCTGTACAGGCAGGAGGCAGTGGGTGTGTGTGTTTGTATAGGTGATGTGAGGTTTTTCTGATACCTGTCATGAATGACCGTCCCATAGTGATTAGTTATCTAGGTATATATATTTGTGTATAGGAACATGTGACTTGGTTATACATTTGTAGAGTGGGTGTGAGAGTGAGTTGGTTAGGACTGTTAGTTGTTAGAAGTGTTAGGCTTGTGATAGGCTTAGGAGTTGTTAGCCTATAGGACTTAGAGTTTGGGTTAGGCTTATTAGCTTGAGGTTAGAGTAATGGGTAGTATAGTGATATAGCTTTAGGATTTTGTAGTTAGGCTTTAGGCCCTAGTGGTTTAAGATTGTTAGTAGGATATTAACTATAGCCTATAGGTAGATGTATGTATGTGTGAGATACCTTAGCCTTGGGTTGGTATGCACATTGTTATAGGATATGGTATCCTAGTTCACTAGCCTATGGATTAGTTGATATTGCACTTATATAGGTATAGATATGTGATACATAGGATTCATGAGATCGTTTATGCTTGAGCTAGAGGTTGTGAGCTTGGTTAATGTAGGATTTAGGTTGATGCCATACCATATATAGGTAATATACCTTAAGTATATGATATGAGTTATAGTTTGGTTAGCTTATGAGATTTGCTTGGGTAGAGTTGACTAGATGGTTAACCCTAGAATGACCTAGTTGACTAGAGTTTGACTTGAATTGACCCAGAGTTGACCAAGTTTGACTTGGACCTAGTTTGACCTAGACAGTTGACCAGATTTGACTTAGAGTTGACTTTGACCTAGATTGGCTTAGAAATCATGTAGATTGCATCATAAACATCATTTGTCTTATTTTTAAACACATTATAACCTATATTTCTCTGTTTAGGACATTGTGACTCTGTTGCAGACATCTGACATTACACTACTCATTTCAGAGTATCAGGCGAGTACATTCTCTGATAGTTCTCTCATTTACTTGTCAATTACTGTACTTCAGTTCTAGTTAGTTGTATGCGATTCTCTGTTACAATACGTATGGATATTCTGGATTCATGTATACGACACACATTTATTTTCTGGCCTCTATTACTGGTATCATCATTTCTGGCTTCTATTACTAGAATCACCCTGGAATCATTTACTGGTATCATTATATTTTGGCTGGACTCATCTTGAATCATTGTGTCGGATTTCTGGATTCACTTGCTGGGAGGAGAAATACTAGAGTAAGACATGTAGACATTCCCCATTTCTGGAATCATCCTATGCTGGAATCAAACTGGAATGATAGCCATCTCACACCCGGCCAGGTGTGTGATGTGCCGGATTACCCATAGCCGTTTACATGTCGATCTCAGTATTTTAAAACACACTGCTAGAGTATAGGCTGGACTCACCCTGGAATCATTGATCACTATGACTGGAATCGTCCCTTACTGGATTCCTCTTGTATTAGATTCATCTTGTACTGGACTTACATTGGAGTTACACTTGTCTACATTGCTGTCTGGACTCTATATCATATTACCCTGGTTCAGCTAGTTCTTATTTTACAGTCTTCATTGCTATGATTCTCCTTTTGTTTAGTTATTTACTTTCCTTGCACTTTATCTGTCTTTCTTACCATCACCTGAATATAAACTGCCATATTCATCAATACAACTGTCTATAACTGCTGTATAGTTCTCTGTCATTTACTTGGGTTTTCTAGATGAGATTGTGCTCGTTCCTGTCCTGACTGGACCTGTTGAAAATTTTACAGATGATTGCCCTGAGGACACATGCCATATGTATTATGGACCCTGAGACGGGATGGCTACCTTGGGCCCCGACACTCGAGAGTGATCGGGATTTAGTTTAGTAGACTTGCATTTGTTTTCATTTAGAGCTTGTTTTATAGAATTGAGTTTTGAGATGTATCTGAGATTGTTCAAGATGTTGTTATTATTTCAGTAGTTATTGTTGTCTTCAATTTCTTAGTCATATTTTTGTGTTATCTTATCGTGCTTAGACTGTGATTGAGTTACACCATATCTTATACTTGTCCTCCGTTCGGAGTTGATCATGATGAGTACATTATATACTGCATGAGTTAATGGTTAGTTAGAGACTTAGAACAGCGTTCTACCGCCGACACTGCGGCGTAGGCTGGACGCTGTTACGTACTCGTACCCTCACAGTGGGTGCAGGTCGTGACACCGTGACTCCGGCGAAGGAGTCTACCGACATACCAGATCAAGAAGCTGAGAGTCAATCGGTCAAACGAATCTTCCTTCGATCCGAGAGACAATTAGTCAAAGGAATATTCCTTCCGATCAAGAGACAATCGATCAAAGGAATCTTCCTGATTCTGATCAAGAGTTCCTCGATTAGGGAAATCTTCCCACTCTTCATCCTGGAGGTAGTTTCTTGCATGACTTTGATGCCGATAGTGAAGGCTCTGAATGGACCATCTTTTCCACCAGCTCTTCCTCGGTGGCTAGAGAAGTGACTGCCTACATCACTAACGAAGAACAAGATGCATCCAGCTTCGGCAGTCTGGAGCAGAGGATCACCGCTTTAGAGACCAATTTAAAGAAAATGGCCGAAATAATGGCAAGTATGCATGTTGTGATCGTAGCACAACACACTTTTCCACCAGTTGTAAATCCGATTCCAACCCAAGAACACATAGCAACATCTGCCCCTGCTAATACTGGTCTCGGGGTATAGTCTCCTCACAACGCTACAATGCCAGCTCCAAGTCATTCTGGTGCTGGGGGTAGTGCTTATCATGCAGTCCCGCCTCCTAATGCAACTAACCAGTCTACTGCTCCCTAAGCATTAGGGGATACTAATAAGGTAGTGAAGCTTCTATGTAGCCAGTTAGAAGCTTTCAACCAGAAGAACGATCTGCAGAAGTTGGGGATCAAGCAACCCTACCCTATAGAGTGGAAGAAAGTCCCATTTCCACCTAAATACAAGCCGCCGACCATCATGCTGTTTGACGACAGTTCATCTCCAAGTCAATACCTTAATCACTTCGAAATAATGACTAATCAGCTCCGCTGAACGATGCTCTACTCACTAGAGTACTCGTCTGGAGCTTGGCGGGTGCAGCTTATGACTGGTATCGCAGTTTGCCAGATGGTTGTATAACCCCCTTTGTAGGATTCAAGCAGATGTTCCTGGAATGATTCTATGAGAGAAGAAATGACATGACCATCAAGCAACGGCCCAACGAAACTGCTGAACATTTTATTGAGCGCTTCCGTCGAGAGGCATTCAAAATGCCTCTGGGTACTCCAGATGCATTGACTATAGATACATGTAAATCAAACTTGTTATTTATAGTCAGCATGTGGATTGGACCCACATAATTTTAAGACTGAGCCTCCTTGATAGTAAGTGCTAGGGCAGCCAAAGACAGTGCTGACAAGTTCAAACAACTAGGCATCCAGATGCCTAATCTTGACAAAGAGGAACATCCCAACAGTGGTGATCGTCAGAACAACCGTAAGAACAAGGAAGCATTAGCCATCAATGTGAAAGGAAAAAAAACTTTGGTTGTTAATGTGGGTCAGTCAACACCTACTATGACGGTACCTCCACAAAGAGCACAGCATCCTAAGGAGGAATATTCCTTTGACGAGGACGACATCATGAGGATATTTGATTGTTTGATCAAAAGCAACAAGCTTCAACTGTCCGAAGCAAAATGGCTAGATGAAGTAGGTATAAAACCCCAGAATATTTGGAATATTTTTTATTATTTATTTGCCTTAAAATAGGACTTTATGAAATTCTATAATTATTTTCTTTTTTATTTAATTTATAGATGGCCTTAGCCATGGTTAAGTTTTGGATTACAAGAAGACTAAGAATTATGGCACCGATAGTGTACTTGTGTGCTTTAACTAGTATCCTAACTATGTTAGGAATGTTATGGTTATATTCTAGTCTCTTGCATGTTAACAATTCAAATTATGGTACAAGTCATACTTTTATTTAATTAATTAGTTAATAAAGCCTTTATGACTTTTTAGGAGACCCGGTTGCACCAAACATTCCCAAACCTCTTCCAAGCCAAATCCAAACCTATGTTGACATGTTGGACATTAATATATATTAATAAATATATATATTTTATATTTAATTCAGATTTAGATTGTATTTATATATGATAGATTTAATTAGTCTATATTAGGAAAGACCTTTTTAATCCCTAATCCAATCAATTAGCCAACTCACCAAACAACCAAACCATGCCAAGTGGACCCTCACCATGGAGTATTCGGCCAAGCAAACCCCCTCATGGCCGAACATCTCATAGGAATAAGATTCCCACTCTTTTTCATGCATGCAACCCAAAAGGCCCATATATGTATATCAACTTAAAACCCTAACCCTAACTTAATTCTTCCTTTCTCTCCCTCCCCATAGTCGACCAACCCCTCTCCCTCTCCATATTTTGGTAGCACCAAGCCTCCATAACCCTTTCATCTTCATCCCCTCCATTATACAATACTTTCACCTCCATAAAAAAATTCCTTCTTTCATCTTTCTTCCATCCAAACTCTACCAAACAAACCCTAAAAACTCCATCTTCTCCATCCAACCATCTATAGCTATTGTCAACCCTTCCAAACTTACCAAGATAGGATTAGCAAGAAAAGATAGCAAGAAAGGTTGGAGCTTTGGCAAGGAGAAGTCTTCACAACCTCTCTAGCAAGGACTTTTGGTAAGAAACTCTAATTTTTCTACCTCAAACCCTTACTAAAATTTTGTAGAAAATATGTTATTAAATCTGTAGAAATCATATTTTGATGGCTTTTTCTATGTATAATCATCCATAAAAGTTTTATGAATTATAGTCGTAATATTCATGTTTCGGTAGGATCAAATTTAACTCCGTTGTGAAGGAACTATAAGTTATTGGTGGTTATTTTCGAAACTGAATTTTATGTTTGTTCATATATATAAATTAGGATTTTAAAGTATTTTTTTACTAATTTAGCAACTCAAATTTGGTCGAGAAAATTATAGGTCAAAACTAGCTATTTTTGGGTAACCTGCTGACCTAGAATGTCCCAAACTTGTAGCATAACTTAACCCTTGTACCTATGATGATATTCTATGAAATAAGGTATTTAAATTGTGTTTAAAATATATTTTTGGGTATTTTAGCTATTTTGAGTAATTGGCCATGTTCATGACGAGTTTCGGGTAGACTAGGAGACGTTGTAGTCAACTAGTCACATAATTCTTTATAAATCATAATTCTGGAATTTCAGAGTTAATACTATAGAGGAATTTACTATGATTTTTAAGTGTGTTATTGACGTGGGGTCATAACCGATTAATTGGAAGGTCGAAAATCCTAAAACTGTGTTCCGAGGTCTCGTTGGGCACGTATGTATGTTATATAATTTAAGTAGTCCTACGAGATATTTGAGTATAGTTAAAGTAGTTTAAAAAATTAATTTAGTTAATTAAGTTCTGTTATAAGTTTCATAATAGTTAAATAAATTATTTAGGAGCATTGGATTTCGGAGGCATGGACACGGGAGCAAAACTTCATCCTCACATCGCAGAACCAGGAAAGTATACCTTGCCTCCCTCTACAGTTTATTTACATGCTTATAGTCTTTCTCTTTATATGTTATCATCAGGCTTCTCTGGTTGATTTTGGTTTATATGCTTTTCTTTATACCATGTATATTAGTTTATTTGCCTTGTTCGTATATCATCATCGTTCATGACTTGATACTGTAGTTATACCGGATTCGTGTCATCAAATGTATCATGATTGAGTCATATCGTATGGTTTGATGTGTAAGTCATGACTGAACTGCTGTACCTTGTTTTGGAATTTCCACCTGCGAGCCACACTAGGGGCGAGGGTAATTTTTTGAAGCTAACCTGCGAGTCCACGCTAGGGGCGAGAATTAGTAGTCATTTGTCCGCACCTGCGAGTCCACACTAGGAACGAGGGTTATTAGTTGTTCAAACCTGCGAGTCCACACTAGAGGCGAGGGTTTGAGTATCCGATTGGTTTTTTGTCATGAGTTCATGTTTTCTTCTATCACGACCCAGACCCACTGTGAGGGTACGAGTACATAACAGCGCCCAGCCTACGCCGCAGTGCCGGCAGTAGAACGCTGTTCTAGGTCATGAACTATAACTAACATAATATGAAATAATCTCCAAAAGGAGGCCAATCACAGAAGGTACAACTCAATCACAATCTAAATGTAGACACGATGTAATAGATAGAGAAATCCTCAACTGAGGTACAACAGAAATGAAATAACATAAGTCTCAACATCTCCATAAATATAAACTCTAAAATCAAAGATAACAACTAACATAAAAAAGAAAACAGTCTAAACTATCTAAACTATGCATGGGTATCATCCTCAGCAGCTGCCTGAACCTCCTCAGGGGTCCAAGTCGCTAGTGTCATCTAGGCAAGCACCATAGTAAGGGGTGCAGGGTTCCTCATCATCCTTTGTAAAATTTTCAACAGGTCCAGTCAGAACGGGAGCGAGCACAATACATCTCACGCAGATCATAACAGGTTAGAAAATATAAACATGCAAGAGAGTACGATACATGAAACTGAAAGAAAGTACATGATGTAAATAGAGAGAGAACTGTAATGGAAATATCTACTATAAGTAGAGAGCTACCAGTGACTAGTGATTTAGAGTACAAAGTCGACATGTGAACGGCTAGATTTGCACATGAATATACTAAAGAGGCGCACATGGTTATACTACTTTGGAATTGTTCACTTGACTATTTATACTTCCCCATACCCCCAATCAATACACAAGGATCCAGACAAGTTATGTTACGTACATGATTTTCACATGAAAGCCCGTAGATGGGTGTACATGAAGTATACATGAGGGCTCAGAACTGAGTGCACATGAATTCCACATGAAGGCCCATGAAGGGTACACATGAAATATATGTTATACATGAAATACACGAGAAACATGACCGAACATGAGAGCACATGAGAGTACACGAGCGAGCATGAACGAGCATGAAGCACATGAGAAACATGAATAACATGAGAACGAGGAATACATGATGTACATGAAACACACGACATGATGTATCCGATTCTCTTGAAGGGGATAACATCTCAATGTAGGGATCCATATAGTACCAATCCGTGATAATATCGTGACAGCATCAAATAAGGTAAACTAGAGCAGGAATATAATCCTAAGCAAGTTATGAAATGATCAGAGAATGTACTCGCCTGTGCTGTGAATATCAGTGAGAATATACTGTTCGAGATGAGGTATCTGACTCCTATTTAGAGCAACACAAGTCAAGATGTATACAGGGGATGATAAATAGAATGTACGATACATCTGTATGCTGTTTAGGTCAAACTAGACTAAAGTCAACACTTGGTCAACTCTAGTCAACCACACTAGTCAAACTAGGTCAACTCGGTCAAGTCCTAGCCCAAACAAGTCTAACAAGTCTCACTAGGACTAACCAAGCCTAGGCTAGCACTCATACATAATCACTAGGCAATACAAGCTATCAACATAAAATTTACATATATATAGATATATACATATATTGGCATACATCACATATAGGCATACATTATATACGCATATAAACATTCATGTTTAAGTTCATGCATTACCTCCTTATATTGCATACATAATCACATGCATCTGTACATTACAAAATATATACATAGAGATATGGAGAGGGGGTTGGCAGGTTAGTAGGGTAGCATGTAGGTGTATTAATGAAATGAGGTGTCAATGTAGAGTGTCATATAGTGAGATATGAACACTGTGTCAAAAGCTAATGTGTTAACCAACATAGTGTTAAGTGTGTCTATGTGAAGGTGTCATTAGAAGTGTAAAGTTCAAGGTGTATCATGAAGTGTCAAGGTGCCACTAGAGTAGGTTAATATGCATGAATGTTCAGGTATTAGGTTGTGTAGTAGGTAGCAGTTAACAAGGGTTCAGATCTTAAACAGAAATTGAAATATGACAGGGTTAAATGTGTGTGTGCCATAAAGGGGAAGACAGTGCAATGCAATTAATGGGTGTACAACCTAGACTAGAGTGTGAGTGTGAACATAATGTGTCAATGTGTGTGGTATGTGATAGGAGATAGGGTGTTAACAGGGGATGAAATCAGTGAATGGGGTGTTGCTCTCAGGAATTCAGTGTATCTCAGGATTATGTTATAGAGTATACAACACCATGCCTATAATAACAGTCTTAAAATCAGGACAGTGCAATGTGTGTGTACAGTGTAACCTACATGTTTTTAGTTCGTGTGAATGTGTGTGAGAGATTCAACATAGGCTTTCAGTTTTTCAGGAAACAGTGAGGGTGTGCACATGTGATTCAATGGGGTGTCATGACAGTTAGCTTAGATGGGTGTTGTGTAATGAATCATTCAAGGTGGGTGTAGACTCAATGTCTCAGTTTGATTTCAGTCTCCAGATTTGTGTGTGTGTGTACTTGTCATTCAATGTGGTTATCAGATTTTGCAATGTCTGTGTATATGTGTGTGTAATTTACATACTGTGGTGTCCAAATGTGTGAAGGAGTGTCTCAGAAACAGGGGTTTCCTACTGTGTGTACTAGTGCATGTGTCATCAGCTATTAGGGTGTGGCAGAACATAGGCTATAGGTAGGTGATAAGTGCAACAAGTAAGTGTTCTCAGTTATTTGCAAAGAAAAGGAAATCTCAGATTTTGTATAGACAAACTCAGTTTATATCAAATTATTATATCAAGTTAACATTATCAATTCAAAACCCATTTTAGTTCTACATATCAATTTAGTTTTAAAACAAAACATTCAAACATCAAAGCTCAGTTAACTACCCCATCTTACATGTTAAATCCCAACTCAGTTAACAACAATTTCAGTTTACAAAACAGTGTGTGGATGTGTCCAGATTTCAGTGTGGTTCAATGTGTGTGCGTAGGGACTATCAGTGGTGTCTCAGCGTGTGTATCCTGTGTGTGAGTGACAGTAGGTTGCAGTAGAGAATGTGTGTTCAGGATTACATGAAGGTTCAGTTAAGTATAAATGAATGATAGGCAATTACATTTCAGTTTTAGAAATCCAATGCCAAAATCGAAGCCCATTATTTACACCACCATGAATCCTAATGCAACTAAACTCATATATACATAGGTGAACATCCTTGCAATTAAACCAATCCACAAAATCAGTAATAGTTCATTAATTCTCAGGTTCAATGTTTCTCAGGTTTGAGTTGGAAAAAATTCTCAGTTTTTGAAGTATCAGTAGAAGGAAAACAAGGTATTAGTGAACTTCTCAAAATGTTAATCGAAATCCAATTTTCCAAATTAGTACAATTACATATATACAATTCTTAAAACCAAATCCAATATCTAACCTACATCGCAGTGAGAATATTACAATATAAATCAAGAAAATCAAATTCGAAATCAGAAAAAATCCTAAATCAGTCTCAGTGTATCAGGAATCCCAATTCTCAAACCCAATAATCAATAAAATCAAATCGAAAGTTCAAATCAGGTGTATGCAGACATGTGTACACATAATACGTGTCATGGGGAGTCCATTCGTGTCCAAAAAACTGGACACGAAGTGTCCAAACAGTGAAATTAAATATCAGTGAATCGGTACACAATCCTGGCCTCGTGCAGCCGTATCGTGCACGATTGTGCACAACATAGGGCACAAACACCCATGGGCTCATGCACACACGTAGAGGGGGCATAGGAATAGGATTTCAAGTCCCTGACACGAGTCCATGTTGTGTCTACAGCAGACACAAGGATCGTATGAGAGAGGATTCTCCGCGCGTGCACAACCAGTGTAAAACCCATCCACGAGTCATGGCGTGTCCGACACGACATCGCTGGACACAAGACTTGGGGGACAGGTTCGCAGACACTGCCCCTACCTCCATGTCCAACCACATCTTGCCATGTGGCCTGTGTAGTGAGCACGAGACCACGAGCAGCAGGAAAAACCCTAGCCGCCGCGAGGCTGTGTCCACGCCATCGAATGGACACGACACGACACAGAAACGTCATTTTAGGTTAGGGAAATCAGAAGACACATTAAAAATAGTATTTTTGTTCAAATAGTTTTCAAAAACAGTGAAAAAGAATCCTCACAGATATTTCATCAAACACATGTGTACAAGTCATGATACGTGTCCGATACGGACACGAAATGCACACGACTCGACACCAAATCTATTCTAGCAGCTAGGGGACTCCTAGGGCTATGCACTCATGTAAGAAATTGAAATCTAATAGTGATTGTGAGGGTTTACCTGTTAGTTGTTCTTCCTCAAGCAAACACCCAAAATGAGGATCCCTCCTTGCTAGCTCAATGCTCCAAATTGCTACAAAACTGAGATTTCTCTCCATGAATACAAAATAGGGCTAGATTAGGATCCTATTCAAAAGACTAGAGTGAAAAAGGATTAAAAATGGAGAATCTAGGGATTGGGGAAGAAATGACATTACCTCTTTCTTCAATTTGTTGAAATATCATAAAAGAGGCAAGAACAATCAATGAGGAGATTATTTATAGGGGAAATAGCCCTAGGTGGCTGGTCATAATGATGAAATTAGGGTTAGGGTTTCTAGTTAGTAGGCTTTGGGCTTTCTCTAGGCTAATCAAGTTCAATATTTTATAGGCCCATTTCAATAAATCAAGTCTCACTAACTAAAACTCCTATTTTAGATCCTAACTAGATATTTTCTAGCCACAACTTAAGTTAACCATTCTAACTTAGCCCATGGGTTAAGTCTAAGCTTCTAAGTTAGGTCCATTCTAGGTTAAAGACTAACAAGACACCAAGCAATTATTTAATTAATAATAAATTCACATACATTCCAATAAATTCTAATAAATCATATTAAATTCAAATAAATTCAAAATGACCAAAATACCCTCAAGCTAAAAATGATAAATGAAACACCCTAATCACATAGATAGGCTCTAGGTCAAGCTGTCTCTAGGGTTACACTAGCAAAACACCAAAATCACAAGTCATGATTTTTAAATAGTTTTAAAATAATTAAAAATTACTAAAAATCATATTATTATTTAAATATCATAATTAAATAAATTAAAACACAAAATTTCTAAATTACCCTTATTTAGAAAACTGGGTGTTACAAGTCTACCCACCTTAGAAAAATTTTGTCCTCAAAATTTAAGATGGTAGTACTACTTCTAGGTCAAACACCCCCACAATCGTAGTCTCAAAATCACACAGTTCGATAATCATATACGTCTGTCCAAATCATGATACTCAGAATCTTCGTCATGCTAGTGAGCAAGGCTACGATATTCACAGAGTCCTTGACTAAGGCACATACCTCTAGAATCATGGTATTAAAAAATTTTGTATTGCCACATGTTTGACAGCAAAAACCTTAAATTCCCACTCCCGAGAAATACGTCCAAAATCTGACTATATGTCCTCACTATGCCAGCTAACACGACTATCGAAGATTTTAGATCCCATAACTGAGGTGACCTAGGCCATATAATTTATCTCAAAAGAAAATCAAACATAACACAAGAACAACAGAACAAAATTGATCAATCAACAAGGAACAGAGAGAATCGAATTTTCAAGGCAGTTATAAAAGGCAAATGTGAAAACGAAATCGAGAAGAACGGAACCTGCAGCAAGATCTCTAATGGCCTGTACACCCTCGACTGTCCTGGCGAAAGCTCGCCCCTGCTGGTTTCCCCTGGCCTGCTGCTGATGCTGTATGTACCTCTACTGCTGAGAGAAATCAGAAATGAAGGAAGAAGGTCTCTGTACAGGCGGAGGTGCACCTCCAATGTAGCAGAAACGCCAACCTGAATCGACACAATAGGAGCTGCGTTCTCGAGGCCCTGCTGAACAGGACGAGAGGTGGACGGCCTCTCGATAGTATCCCCCGGACCGGAGTGATGAGATCGTGTCTCCATGACCATCATGAAGACAGATCAAAACAAGAAGCAATTACTGAGAATGAAGCAAAAAATCAAAGGAGGACAGTTTATATTCAAGGGAAGACAATAAGCAGCAAATTTAGATAAAAGAAATCTGATTAAGAGTTTTCCGAATGTGATTGAGTACCTTCAAAAATATATCCTAATCCTACTGCAGGCTGTAGTGACACTCTAGTTCGAATACCACTACATAAACTCGACCTGCATGGGCCACCACTAAAAATGTGTCACAACCCGCATCCACTGTGAGGGTATGAGTACGTAACAGCGCCCAACCTACGCCGCAGTGTCGGCGGTAGAACGCTGTTCTAGGTCATGAACTATAACTAACATAATATGAAACAATCTCCAAATGGAGGCCAATCACAGAAGGTACAACTCAATCACAATCTAAAGGTAGAATATAGCACGATAGAATAGATAGAGAAATCCTCAACTGAGGTACAACAGAAATGAAATAACATAAGTCTCAACATCTTCATAAATATACAACTATGAAATCAAAGACAACAACTAACATAAAAAGGAAAACGGTCTAAACTATCTAAACTATGCATGGGTATCATCCTCAGCAGCTGCCTGAACCTCCTCAGGGGTCCAGGTCGCGAGTGTCATCTAGGCAAGCTCCATAGTAAGGGGTGCAGGATTTCTCATCATCCTCTGTAAAATTTTCAACAGGTCCAGTCAGGACGGGAGCGAGCACAATACATCTCACGCAGATCATAACAGGTTAGAAAATATAAACATGTAAGAGAGTATGATACATGAAACTGAAAGAAAGTACATGATGTAAATAGATAGAGAACTGTAATGGAAATATCTACTATAAGTAGAGAGCTACCAGTGACTAGTGATTTAGAGTACAAAGTCGACATGTGAATGGCTGGATTTGCACATGAATATACTAAAGAGGCGCACATGGTTATACTACTTTGGAATTATTCACATGACTATTTATACTACCCCATACCCCAATCAATACACAAGGATCCAGACAAGTTATGTTACGTACATGATTTTCACATGAAAGCCCATAGATGGGTGTACATGAAGTATACATGAGGGCTCAGAACTGAGTGCACATAAATTCCACATAAAGGCCCATGAAGGGTACACATGAAGTATAGGTTATACATAAAATACATGAGAAACATGACCAAACATGAGAGCACATGAGAGTACACGAGCAAGCATGAACGAGCATGAAGCACATGAGAAACATGAATAACATGAGAGCGAAGAATACATGATTTACATGAAACACACGACATGATGTATCCGATGCTCCCGAGGGGGATAACATCTCAATATAGGGATCCATATAGTACCAATCCATGATAATATTGTGACAGCATCAAATAAGGTAAACTAGAGCAGGAATATAATCCTAAGCAAGTTATGAAATGATCAGAGAATGTACTCGCCTGTGCTGTGAATATCTATAAGAATATACTGTCCGAGATGAGGTATCTGACTCCTATTTAGAGCAACACAAGTCAAGATGTATACAGGGGATGATAAATGGAATGTACAATGCATCTGCATGATATCTTAGTCAAACTAGACTAAAGTCAACACTTGGTCAACTCTAGTCAACCACACAAGTCAAACTAGGTCAACTAGGTCAAGTCCTAGCCCAAACAAGTCTAACAAGTCTCACTAGGCCTAACCAAGCCTAGGCTAGCACTCACACATAATCACAAGGCAATACAAGCTATCAACATAAAATTTACATATATATAGATATATACATATATTGGCATACATCACATATAGGCATACATTATATAGGCATATAAACATTCATGTTTAAGTTTATGCATTACCTCCTTATATTGCAAACATACTCACATGCATCTATACATTACAAAATATATACATAGAGATATGGAGAGGGGGTTGGCAGGTTAGTAGGGTAGCATGTAGGTGTATGAATGAAATAAGGTGTCAATGTAGAGTGTCATATAGTGAGATATGAACACTGTGTCAAAAGCTAATGTGTTAACCAACATAGTGTTAAGTGTGTCTATGTGAAGGTGTCATTAGAAGTGTAAAGTTCAAGGTGTATCATGAAGTGTCAAGGTGCCACTAGAGTAGGTTAATATGCATGAATGTTCAGGTATTAGGTTGTGTAATAGGTAGCAGTTAACAAGGGTTCAGATCTTAAACAGAAATTGAAATGTGACAGGGTTAAATGTGTGTGTGCCATAAAGGGGAAGATAATACAATACAATTAATGGGTGTGCAACCTAGACTAGAGTGTGAGTGTGAGTGTGAACATAATGTGTCAATATGTGTGGTATGTGATAGGAGATAGGGTGTTAACAGGGGATGAAATCAGTGAATGGGGTGTTGCTCTCAGGAATTTAGTGTATCTCAGGATTGTCTTATAGAGTGTACATCACCATGTTTATAATAACAGTCTTAAAATTAGGACAGTATAATGTGTGTGCACAGTATAACCTACATGTTTTTAGTTCGTATGAATGTGTGTGAGAGATTCAACATAGGCTCTCAGTTTTTCAGAAAACAGTGAGGGTGTGCACATGTGATTCAATGGGGGTGTCATGACAGTTAGCTTAGATGGGTGTTGTGTAATGAATCATTCAAGGTGGGTGTAGACTCAATGTGTCATTTTGATTTCAGTCTCCAGATTTGTGTGTGTGTTTACTTGTCATTCAATGTGGTTATCAAATTTTGCAATGCCTATGTGTATGTGTATGTAATTTACATACAGTGGTGTCCAAATGTGTGAAGGAGTGTCTCAGAAACAGTAGTTTCCTGCTGTGTGTACTAGTGCATGTGTCATCAGCTATTAGGGTATGGAAGAACATAGGCTATAGGTGGGTGATAAATGCAACAAGTAAGTGTTCTCAGTTATTTGCAAAGAAAAGGAAATCTCAGATTTTGTATAAACAAACTCAGTTTATATCAAATTATTATATCAAGTTAACATTATCAATTCAAAACCCATTTTAGTTCTACATATCAATTCAGTTTTAAAACAAAACATTCAAACATCAAAGCTCAGTTAACTACCCCAGCTTACATGTTAAATCCCAACTCAGTTAACAACAATTTCAGTTTACAAAACAGTGTGTGGATGTGTCCAGATTTCAGTGTGGTTCAATGTGTGTGCGTAGGGACTATAAGTGGTGTCTCAGCGTGTGTATCCTGTGTGTGAGTGACAGTAGGTTGCAGTAGAGAATGTGTGTTCAGGAACGGTGTTCAGGATTACATGAAGGTTCAGTTAAGTGTAAATGAATGATAGGCAATTACATTTTAGTTTTAGAAATCCAATGCCAAAATCGAAGCCCATTATTTACACCACCATGAATCCTAATGCAATTAAACTCATATATACATAGGTGAACATCCTTGCAATTAAACCAATCCATAAAGTCAGTAACAATTCATTAATTCTCAAGTTCAATGTTTCTCAGGTTTGAGTTGGAAAAATTCTCAGTTTTTGAAGTATCAGTAGAAGGAAAACAAGGTATTAGTGAACTTCTCAAAATATTAATCGAAATCCAATTTTCCAAATTAGTGTAATTACATATACAATTCTTAAATCCAAATCCAATATCTAACCTACATCACAGTGAGAATATTATAATATAAATCAAGAAAATCAAATTCAAAATCAGGAAAAATCCTAAATCAGTCTCAGTGTATCAGGAATCCTAATTCTCAAACCCAATAATCAATAAAATCAAATCGAAAGTTCAAATCAGGTGTATGCAGACATGTGTACACATAATACGTGTCATGGGGAGTCCATTCGTGTCCAAGAAACTCGACACGAAGTGTCCAAACAGTAAAATTAAATATCAGTGAATCAGTGCACAATCCTGGCCCCGTGCAGCCGTGTCGTACACGATTGCGCACAACATAGGGCACGAACACCCATGGGCTCATACACACACGTAGAGGGGGTATAGGGCTAGGGTTTCAAGTCCTTGACACGAGTCCACTTTGTGTCTACAGTGGACACGAGGATCGTATCAGAGGAGATTCTCCGCACGGCCACAACCAGTATAAAACCCGTACACGAGTCATGGCGTGTCCGACACGACGCCGCTGGACACGAGACTTGGGGGAAAGATTCGCAGACACTGCCCCCACCTCCGTGTCCAACCACAGCTCGCCACGTGGCCTGTGTAGTGAGCACGAGACCACGAGCAGCAGGGGAAACCCTAGCCGCACGCGAGGCTGTGTCCATGCCATCGTATGGACACGACACGACACAGAAACATGGTTTTAGGTTAGGGAAATCAGAAGACACATTAAAAACAACATTTTTGTTCAAATAGTTTTCAAAAACAGTGAAAAAGAATCCTCACAGACATTTCATCAAACACATGTGTACAAGTCATAATACGTGTCCGATACGGACACGAAATGGACACGACTCGACACCTAACCTATTCTAGCAGCTAGGGGACTCCTAGGGCTATGCACTCATGCAAGGAAATCGAAATCTAATGGTGATTGTGAGGCTTTACCTATTGGTTGTTCTTCCAAAAGAAAACACCCAAAATGAGGATCCCTCCTTGCTAGCTTAATGCTCCAAATTGCTACAAAACTGATATTTCTCTCCATGAATACAAAATAGGGCTAGATTAGGATTCTATGCAAAAGACTAGAGTGAAAAAGGATTAAAAATGGAGAATCTAGGGATTGTGGAAGAAATGACATTACCTCTTTCTTCAATTTGTTGAAATATCATAAAAGAGGCAAGAACAATCAATGAGGAGATTATTTATAGGGGAAATAGCCCTAGGTGGCTGGTCATAATGATGAAATTAGGGTTAGGGTTTCTAGTTAGTGGGCTTTGGGCTTTCTCTAGGCTAATCAAGTTCAACATTTTATAGGCCCATTTCAATGAATCAAGTCTCACTAACTAAAACTCCTATTTTAGATCCTAACTAGATATTTTCTAGCCACAACTTAAGTTAACCATTCTAACATAGCCCATGGGTTAAGTCTAAGCTTCTAAGTTAGGTCCATTCTAGGTAAAAGACTAACAAGACACCAAGCAATTATTTAATTAATAATAAATTCACATACATTCCAATAAATTCTAATAAATCCTATTAAATTCAAATAAATTCAAAATGACCAAAATACCCTCAAGCTAAAAATGATAAATGAAACACCCTAATCACATAGCTAGGCTCTAGGTTAAGCTGTCTCTAGGGTTACACTAGCAAAATACCAAAAATCATAAGTCATGATTTTTAAATAGTTTTAAAAT
The DNA here is from genome assembly GCA_029216955.1 of Iris pallida. NCBI lineage: Eukaryota > Viridiplantae > Streptophyta > Magnoliopsida > Asparagales > Iridaceae > Iris > Iris pallida. Next base: position 11,580,668 of record JANAVB010027596.1, read on the forward strand.
GATTAAAAATTACCGAAAATCATATTATTATTTAAATATCATAATTAAATAAATTAAAACAAAAAAATTCAAAATTATTCTCATTTAGAAAACTGGGTGTTACACCTTCCAGTAGATCATTTATGCGTAGTATTTTTTGTATCCGTGTTCATAGTCACCTGTCATGTTCTGTCTTCCCTGTTTATTTCTTATGCATGATAAACTGCTAGATAGGCATATTTTTATGTATCTTACTAGTCCCCTGAGGACCTGATGATCTCTTCAGGTAGTTGATTGTACGGAGGTAGTTGGCTGAGCATGATGGTAGTTGATTTCGTCTGCAGGACTCAGGTATTTGCTAGTGATATTACTTTGTTATCCTCTCATGCTTTACATTCCTTATCATGATATATTCTGCTAGTTAGCCTACTTTTATAGACTCATACTATTTTATTAGAGTCTAATCAGACATATATGCTAGTGGGCTGCAGACCATGAACCATAATTGTTCGTTCCTATTTTATATGATTCTTTTGGATTGAGATATAGTTTCACTTACAATATTAGACATGATACCTGGACAACTTATACGTATTCGAGTTGGGCTGGAGTCCGCTTGATACGTAGCTGGCTTGCGCATGAACTTGCATCCCGAAATGCAGGTACGGGTCGTGACAGTAGGTAAAACTGATAATCCTAAATACTGTGTGTATCACATGTTCATAGGACACCCGACTAGGCATGTTACGTGCTCAAAGTAATGATCCAGGAGCTGATTAATACCGACATAATCACTCTCCAGTAGGATGAGAAGACTGTGACTGCCAATGTCGTCTCTCTACAGTTCGACGACTTTTCTGCTCAACTTATGCCGAATGAAGTCGTCCCTATCCCGAAGGCCACTCTAGAAATCGTCAATCTTCCACCAGCATGAGGTGACGGTCTTGTCCCTCTAACAACCGACAAAGGGAAATCATGTAGATCCATCCAGATTTGGTTGCTGATTTTGAGATGCCTGCTTCGTCTACAAAATCTAGAAAGAAAACCAAATACAAGTCATGTCACATAACTTCTCTAGGTGGTCATCATCTTCCACCTCTGGATGCTACCTTCATTCCGGTTGCTGATTCAGTTTCTTCTTCTGGGATAATACTACCAAAACCAGAAGCCAATTACTAGCCAACATTCCATCTATATAGACAACAGTCCCACGAACTGATGACAAAGATGGGATATGATCTGCGAAAAGCCCCCAGCTTGAATGATAGGAAGGGGTCCCCTATACCTTTCTTTCTCTACGTCTTCAACACAACCAGTCCCGTGTTGACTTAGGATTCTGGACAAATCATTTGTCGCTTCAGAAGAAGTCCTCAAAAAATAAGCTTTGGATGAAGAACTGCAATATAGTTTCCTTCGAACCAGCTCCAGAAGAGGAAGCCCCGACCGGTTCCAGATCCGGGAAGCTCTACCTCAGAGGCTATCTAGAGGGACAAGAGAATGTAGTTATTCCACCTCCAGTCCCTGATGTCCCTCGAGCATCTTCTTCTCCTGCTGTCAATGTTCCATTAGCTTTATCGCCTCCAGTAGAACCAATTCCTCCTAAACCAACAGTGTCCGAAAAAGGCAAACAGCCAGTTCGCTTTAATGAAATATTGAAGAAAACTCTACCTCTTACTGGAGAAGCCATATAACTTGATATATTGGCTCAGCTAGCCAATACTCCGGCGAGGTTATCAATCTTCGAGATCCTTCGTCTCTCGAAGGAAACTCGACAAATACTGAGCGAAGCCCTGATACAAGCTGACGCTTGTCTAGCACTTCTCAAGAAACCAGAGAAGGAACTTTTAGCTTGTTTTCACTGTCATAGTATGATGGTGCTAATCTCCAACATCACCTTCACGCAAGATGATATGCTTCTGGTAGATAATCGACATGACCGACCTCTCTATTTCACAGGGTTTGTCGATACAATGAAGGTAGATCGCATCCTGATTGATCCCGGATCTGCACTTAGTATCATGTCGAAGACTCTACTAGATGCACTAAAGATCCCAGTTCATAATCTCTCTGCAACGATCACTACTATTCTGGAATTTAATTCCGGGAGAAGTGAAACACTAGGAAGGATTCGTCTAAAAGTTCAAATCGGTAATCTCTGCACGAAAGTCACTTTTTATCTGATTTACAATCATGGCTCCTACAATGCTTTGTTAGGAAGACCATGGTTACATGAACACAATATTGTGTCCTCCACTCTCCATCAATGCTTTAAATATGTGGATGACGATAGAGAAGTTCGAAAGGAAGTGGCTGATCTTAATCCCTTCCAAGGTGTTGAAGCATATTTCACATACTCTAGGATGTATAAAGAGGAGTTCATGAAAGATGTAGTAGCCATGGACACCGAGAAAGATCAGAAGGACAACCCAGATGATGTTCTGGTAATTTCGGTCAAAGGATGCACGTCTCGTCCTTTCGTCTTCTCAGACGCTGACCATACATCTCTTCTTTCATGCTAAGCATCCTCTTGCTGAAAAGACGAAGCATAGGAAGATCACCTCTTCTGAGCTACTTGTTATCGACCTTCATCATAACAAGCCTTCTCCTTCTTCTACTCCACCTCTGGTCATCAATCTTAGCAACCCATCAGCTAAGATCAAAAGTCCTATTGTAAATGATGATTAATTATAAATAAAGTAGCATCTCCTTTGCAGTATACTGATGCCAACTACTATGCTCGATGTTATCTAAAAATCTTGGATAACTTCGAACTTCTTACATTAGGAGCAGTTCAACCCCTCCAAGACGAAGTATCACTTGAACCAGCACGAGACTCATTCTTTTTGGTTCCCTCCCGAAAGAAGGATGAACATCCTATTCGCTTCAGCAAAGGATTAACGCCAAAGGCAACGTCCGATAGCGAGACTAAAAATAACGATAATAAGTGACTTCAGCTATGTCGTTAAAGTCAATAATCAAGGAACATCATTCAAAAGATAGGCTACAACTTCAAAATTGGACTCAATGGTAGTAAGGGAAGGTGAACTCCTATTCGTATCCTTGCTCCAAAAGGAAAGTCACTACAATTCTATAGTAAAATAAAGCATGGGTTGGGCTACACTTCATCGATCACGACCCCAGTCGCTTCTGAGTCTGACAAGGAAGAGCGATCTAATTCTTCCAACTCTGTTTCATGGAATTCAGATACCATTGTAGGGCACATCTATCGAGTGACTCTATCTTCTAATATGGTAACTACCAAGTTCTCGGAAGACGACGACGATTCTGTCGAAGCTCCTGAATCTGATCCTTGGGTACAAAGGATGGATACTCAAAGGGAACTTCGCTTCGAGCAATGTGAGCCACCTACCGAAGAACAGTTGGTTCAAGTCGATGTCAGAGACGGAGCCTCTCCAAGACCAATCTTCATCACCAAAGCCTCTCTGAAGCAGACAAACAAGAACTGATTCAACTGATTAGGGAATATATTGACGTATTCGCCTGGAGCTATGAAGATATGCCAGGATTGGATCCCTAGATCGCTACCCACAAGCTCAATATTCTGCCGAATACAAGGCCAGTCAAGTAACAATAGCGTCGATTTTGACCCGACATGATGGACGCCATAGAAACTGAAATCAAGAAGCTCATCGCTTATGGCTTTGTCAGAGAAGAACAGCATCCTGACTGGATGACTAATGTCGTCCCAGTTATAAAAAAACAAGGAAGGTCCGAGTCTGCATTGACTTTAAAGACCTTAATAAAGCTTGTCCCAAGGATGAGTTCCTTCTACCGATCACTGATGTCATGATCGACAATACTTGCGGGTTCGAAAAGATGTCTTTTATGGACGGATTCTTCGGATATAATCAAATCAGGATTAATCTCGAAGATGAAAAACACACATCTTTTTGTACTCCTCTAGGAGTCTACTGCTACACAGTCATGCCATTTGGTCTTAAGATCCGCTAGTGCAACCTATCAGCAGGCCATGAGCACTATCTTCCGAAAATATTTATGAAAGAAAGTTGAATGCTATGTCGACGATATTACTGTCAAAAGTCGTCTAAAGGAAGATCACATCCAAGACTTAATAACTATCTTCGATCTAGTGCGCTAGCATCAACTCAAGATGAATTCCACCAAGTCATTCTTGGGATCCTCTAGTGGCAAATTTCTTGGATTCGTTATTACCTCTAAGGGTATACACGTTGACCCCAAGAAAGTCAAAGCCATTCAAGTGATGCGTCCTCCACACAACCCAAAAAAGCTACGAGGTTTCCAAGGACGGCTTGCATACATCAGAAGATTCATCTCAAATCTCTCTGGATGCGGCAGACCATTCACTCAACTAATGAAGAAAGGTGTATGTTTCGTTTGGACTGAAGAATGCCAGCAAGCTTTTGAAGACATAAAGCGATATTTGATGAACCGTCCAGTTTTAGTGATCTAGTCATAGGAATACCCTTTCTGATGTATGTCCAGGCAATGGATCATTCCTTGGGTGCCTTGCTAGCCTAGAAGAACAAAGAGGGTCATGAGCAAGCTATCTATTATCTCAGTCGCACAATGATCGGTGCTAAACATCGATACAGCCTAGTAGAAAAAGAGTGTTTAGCCTGATATTTGTTGTCCAAAAAATACGACATTATATCATGAGCCAAACCATTCATATCATCTCCAGAGTCAATCCTCTTTGAGTCATGATGAAGAAGACAAGTACACTCAACTCCAGACTCGTTATATGGGCCATACTACTCGCACAGTATGATATGGTTTATGTTCCACAAAAGTCTGTGAAGGGTTAAGCCTTAGCTGACTTCTTGGTTGCTCATCCGATCCCTGAGACATCTAAACTCTATGATGAAATTCCTGATGAAACTCTGGAATCCAACATGACTTCAGAAGGAATCCTCTCTTGGCATCTATTCTTTGATGGTGCTTCCAGAATCAGACCTAAAGACACTATCGTCGCTGGAGTCAGAATCGTTCTGGTATCTCCAGAAGGATTGGCCATTCAAAGAGCTTATTCTTTAGACGAGTCATGCTCCAACAACATTGCTGAATACAATGATCTACTCATCAGTCTCTAATTAGCTAAACAGTTGGATATTGAGTTCCTTGAAGTATATGGAGACTCTAAGTTGATTGTCAATCAAGTTAGAGGCACATATGAAGTTCGGCATCAAGATCTCATGCCATATCATGAAGCAACAGTCAAGTTGGCTACATCGTTCAAAGGCTTCTTCAATAAAAATGTACGTCGGGCATGTAATACATAAGCTGATGCACTTGCCAATCTAGCAGCAGTATTAGCGATCCCTGTAAAAAGACAACAAATGATCGTCATCACTAACAGGAAATTATTCTGTACTGAAAATAATTTGCATCTGGAATCCAGTAATTCAGTCGAAGTCTACACTATGAGTGAAGATTAGAGAGCTCCTTTCACCAACTTTGTGGTACATGATATCCTACCTAAAGATCCGAAAGAAGCAACTACAATTTATTGGAGATCACTCCGATTCTATTACAATAACACCTCCAAAACACTCTATCGACGATCATATGACGGTATGCTTCTAGCAAAAAAGATACTACTTGAAGCTCACAACGGTGTATGTAATGCACATCAGCCCAGTCCTAAGCTACCAAATCGAATTCGACGTATGGGATACTATTGGCCAACCATGGTGTCAGATGCCATCAAATATTCAAAAAAATGTCGAGCATGTCAAATCCATGCAGATTTTATTCATCAACCTTCGAAATTTCTCCATCCGACTACAGCATCATGAACCTTCAAAGCTTGGGGTATGGATGTCATTAGTCCTATTAATCCACCTTCATCTCGAGGACATCGGTTTATCTTAGCTATAACCGATTACTTCTCAAAATGGGCCAAAGCTATACCTTTAGCCGAAGTCAAGACAAGCAGTATCATCAAATTAATCAAGCATCATGTGATCTACAAATTTGGTATCCCTCAACGAATCATCCATGACAATGGACCACATTTCATCAGTCAGAAGTTCACTCGATTCTGTGATGACAGCCGGATCAACAATATCGCTTCTACTGCCTACAATCCCGCAGCTAACGGTTTGGTAGAAGCATTCAATAAAACAATCATCTAGCTTCTCAAAAAGTTCGTTTCTACCAATAAATGAAACTGGAGTGAAAAGCTTGGAGAGTGTCTATGGGCCTATCGCACTACCGTACGTACTTCGACCAGCTGTACACCTTTCTCTTTGGTGTATGGATGTTATGTTGTTCTTAAGTTGGAGATTCAGATCCCGTCATTGAGAATAGCCATTATCAATGAACTCATAACAGAAAATAATGATCATCTTCGACTTCAGAAGCTTGAAGCACTTGACAAAAAATGACTATTAGCTCAACAACACATCAAGCTATATCAAGCCCGTATCTCAAAAGCCTTCAACCGTAAGGTCAAAGTACGAGCATTTTAAAAAGATAAACTAGTCCTTACTGTCAGACGTCCTATAACTATGACACACATGAGCATGGGCAAGTTCGAACCAAAGTGGGAAGGTTCCTACGTTATAAGCAAAGTTTTCTCAAATAGAGCTTATCTTAGGGATGGATGGGCGAATTACTATGATGCCTATTAACGACAAATTCCTGAAGAAGTACCATGTTTGAAAGTGTGTACTGTATTTTCTAACAAATATTGTGTATACTTCAAAATTTTAAATCCCCAGTAGAATTTATCCAGATCTTATTCAGTAAAAACAATCTACTATATTATCACAAATATTATCTTTTGAAACCAAGCTATTTAAAAGGATATCATGTTCTTGAGTCCTAGTTGGCTCAAGGATAATCAATAGATATACGAATTCACGTCCAAACTACCTCTGAATTCTACTATCTAAATTAAAGACTCATCACGTCCACATTACTTCTGATGATGTCATCTTCGAAATAACAATATTACAAGTTATATTTTGCCATGTCCACAATACCTCTGAACAGATATAATAAGTATTATTATTTTCAAGAGATATGTCATATCTGGCACCTCTGAATATATTTCACATTCATGTCTATTACTTGTGTCTCAAACAGATATGCAATAAGTAATAGAGCCACAAAAAGATCATCAATTTTTTATTCAAACAAAAGGTTGTCACAATTGGATAACTTCATTTGGGAGGTTGAATGCTCAGTTCAGTTATCATTCTCTTCAGAGCATAAGCCCTCTCAGTTCTAGAATCAGGAACTCTTTGTCTGGCCAAAGCTCGCCCAGATTCAGGGCAAAAGGTTGAAGGGATTTGACTCGGCATTCAATTTTTGTACTCTGAGTTTGGATGAATTCTTCTCGTTTCCTCTTCAGATCATCCAGATGGCTAGCGGCAACTTGGTGCATTTCAAGTACCTCTTCTTCATGCCTCCTGGCTGCTCTAAGTGTCTCGCGAAGCTGGGCCATCTTGGCTTCTAACTCTTGAAGACAAGTTTGGCATTCAGACGCTTCCTTCTATTTCTCTACGGCTTGAATCTTGTAATGCTCAACAAAAGAAGCAGTCTCGACAATGCTAGACTCTATCACTACAGATCATATTAAGAAAGCAGCCACATAATCTTCTAAGGTTGCTTGTCGTGCTGCAGACTCGCGAGCCATTGCCTCAAACTCAGCATCTACGAGTCATTGGATATTGCCTTTTGCCAGATCTTGGTAGGAACTGATTGTCTCTTCGACCGCATCCAAGATATGTTCTAAGAAGCTAACCTGGTCCAGATCACCAATATTGTGGATAGCTTCAATGATAAAGGAGCTAGTTCTCCTTACTGACTCATAAGGATGGCCTTTCTCCAAGACCATCTGAATAAGAGTTCCCAAAAAAGTGAAGGAAGCACTGGTATAAGTCTCGACGATAATATTTGTCATCGTTGATACACCAGTATTCGCTATTTCAACCTGAATCCCTCCTTCTGCAGAAGATGGAGGAATCAAGGATTGTGCACCAGGAAATATTGATACGGGCATCCTCGAAGAGCTTCCTTCTACAATATGAGTCCCCATATCCAGAAAAGCCATAGTTGAGCTGAAGTTGAATACCGTAGATGCCAATGGAGCCACAGCAATCGTCCCCATGGGACCCTCTATAATAAAAAAGACGTAATTATTATCATATCAGACAATCTCAAAAGAGAAATGGAAAATGAAGTCAAAATTTTACCTGAGCCCAGCAACACATATGGGGTCTCACGAGGCACGACATCTCGCTCTGTATAGAGCTTCGCCATAGTATTTTCAGAGACAGCCGCTTGGCTGCGCCCAGCCTCTGAACTGCCTGACATGAAGTGGCCGCTTCCAGTCTCTAAGTTGGCTTGGACACCTGGGGCTGCAGCTATCTCTGCCCCCTTTGTCTCAATAGCATGTTCAGTTGGAGTTTGAACTCCTTTAGCTTTGATTTAAGGATTCTCATCACCCTAGACATCAACATCCCCTTCTCTGTCATCATTAGGGGTCTTACCATCTTCGATGATGATATCACCTTCGTATCAACATCTTCATCTTCACCTTCATTACCACTTGAGCCCTCATCGCCCTCAACTTCAGTATCAGAGTCTTCACCGCTTGGCAGTTCTTTAAAACTCTGATTAGCATCATTGGCACTCTGGTCACTATTATCCTGGTGATCACCATTTTCAATTTGATCTTCTTTGGCCAGTAGATCTTAGACCAGTACTTGAACGGGAGTTTCATTCAGACCAGGATCAAAAGCTGCATCAATCGGGTCCTCTCGATTGGATGATTACCAAGATCACAATCTAGCAATGCTTCTATCATCCTTTCATCTTGAAAAGGTTCTATGCTTGGAACATGAGCTTCAAGAGCCTGAGGTGTTGAAGACACCGGAGTAATTGGGGTTGGCTCACTCGTTGAAGAAGTCGTCAGGCTAGCTGTAGCGAATGCCGCCAATGCTACTGAAGACAAAGGAATGGTGAATCCCATGACCAATGGCTCTGAAACAGCAATACCAAGAGTATTTATTGCAACCATCAGATTTGGAGCATTAGCAGCCGAAGGTTCTGGAGATAAAGATATATCAATACAAATTACCATAGGATCAACATCAAGTAATTCTTGCTAAATAAGAAAAGTAAAAAACATTACCTTATGGAGAAGAAACACCTCCGGGTGACATTGTCCTTTGTTCCAAAGAGAAAAATATAGGAGAAGCTGCAGTCTTCCTCCCCTTGACTTTGGTGACCAATAGCTTTCTTCTGGCTGAATGAGTTTTGGCCAGAATAAGGCATATGTAAGACTTTATAAGCGGCGAGGGTTTGGGGTGTTTTTATCTTGGCTTGAATAAAGGTCGAGGAGAAACGACAATAGCCTAAGTAAAGACAGATGATTGGGGCTATAATTCTTCAGGAGCAGGTCGTTCTTTGCTTTTTTTCTCTTCGACACCTATACTTTCTCTTCTAAACGGGGACAGGGTCGATCCCCTAAGGGAAGTAGTCATGCCCAGTGACAAGCCAGCTTCTCTCTGCCGTATCTGAAGTCTGGTCCTGGCTCTAGATCTCTTAACATCAACTGTTTCTTATGTCTCATCCCTTCCTATAGTAGGAAAAGGAGGAACATCTTGAGATGACTGGGTGACATCCCCTACTCTTGGCTTCTTAGTAACCTTCTTCGTGGGAGATTTCTCTTTCTGCTTCTTAAGAAGACCGCTCAGTGGATCTTGAGGCTCATCAACTAAATCCATATTTACAATGTCTAGAGGATCCTCGGTAGGGACATCTTTTTCAAATTTGATTCCACCGTGAAATGCCATGATGTAGGTATCTAGGGAGTATTCGTTTCTAAAATGAACCTTCCCTAGATACATGAATTTTCTTATGATCTATTCCATGAAAATACGAATCGTACCAAAGATTTAAAACTAAGTTTTTCTTTTTTTTATAAAACGAATATGGAATAAATCTAATAGATTTAAAATGAAAACTTATTCTTAGGTAAGTGGATTGAGAAATGCTTCTGTAGAGTATCCAATATCTATTTTACGTCTTCTATGTGAAAATATTCAAAACTATCATTCATCGAATAACCCTCAAAGAAAGTGTTGGCTGAGGTATAGAAGCGTGCATATGAACTCATGATACGCGAACCATCTTCTACATTAGCGGAAGATATGGTAAATAGAACTTGTATGCCTTTTGTATTGTAATATCTCCATCCACGGGCACCATCAATCAGATGCCCAAAAATTTTAGATAAGTGTTTGCATTCCCAACATGCAACTGATCATAGCCGAACTGGCGAGCAAAGCGACTTGGCAGATATAGCTCTAAAAAGCAGTTGTTATCGAATCGGTACACCAGATGAGAGGGTCTAATTATTTTCAACCAAATAAAGGCTTCAGGAGAAGGACAAGAACCTATGGGCTTTAAATCTTGGATAGGGATCGAAAAGTTTTCATATCCAAGAAGATGAGGAGTACAGAAAAATTTCCAGTCTGTGCCCCTATTTAGTGCTTTTCTGCAATCAAATAAAGACATAACTTTCTATTTTTCCTCAGCAAATCTGTCGATGTAATTAACTGCCAACGCTCCTCCGATCCCAAGGTCAGGATCCACCAATAAAGGGTGATGAAATAACAACCAGCCAAATAGATATGTGTATGGCATTTCGGTACCAGGGTATCCTTTTCGGTTGTTAGGCTTTTCCATCAAACTATCAATGAAGCTTTGGAGTCCCGTATTCAGCCTACTGGTCATGGCTGAGAGAATATCCATTTTCTATTCGAATACCAAGCGTACTGCTACAAAAAACACGCCACGATGGATTTGGTCTACAGTACTAGCACCTGGGACGACAAACCGTCGTAAACACGGGGAAAAAAAGCCTGCTAAAGTGGTTCTGAAGATAAATTGGTACATTCTGCCTTATATAACTTTCCAGAGGGGTATTTACATCATAGTCATTCCAGGGTTTGGCCGACTCTGTATTAGCTCGGCCAGTCTCCTCTATTAGTTGAGAAATAGTTTGAGCATCAAGCAGCTCAAAAGAGCAAGGCATACATTCAGATTGATCTTGCACTTTGGGATCTGTCTCGTGGCCGAAAAAAGGTAGAACAACCACCTAAAAATATAGCATGTCGCTCTTGTCTTATATAGGTGCATGCAGGTGGTAAAATGATACAGTAATTCATCTAACACTGCTATCATCTGAGGATTGACTTTAGCCAAAGCCTCTAGCTTGTCCTCTGTCGGTAGATACTCCTCATAAGGGTTATCTCTCATTAGTAGATGAAAAAGAAATTGTATTTCATGGAGGACAGCCTAGTTCTCCGTAAGGAGTAGCAATGGTACCAGTTTTACTGTTATACCTTTCGGCTAAAGCTAAAAATAAATTAGAGTGATTTTGGATTCCATAAGTGGTGGCTAGAATAGCTTCATAAAGCCCCAGTTCTTGCAACTTTTCACAAAAGTTTTGTAAGACTCACACGGATAGACGGTTCCAGCGAACAATCTTCGGATGCATTAAACTAGATAATCATATGCTAATATTGTAAGAATATTCTCCCCAGATGCAACATATACATTGGCAAAGATGGGAATTCTGACGGGTCTCATCACAGCCGTATCGTCCGACGGTACACTACCTGGTCTCAAACCCCTTAAGCGAAAACTATATTGATCAGATTTGTAGAGAAAGATGTCTTTGTTGTGCTCTTTACGACGGTGACATATTCTTCCTACCCTAGGCTCTTGGAAAGGAGTAAAATCCTATGAAATCTTTCTTGGATAGCTGGCATGAGCATACCGAGATAAAGATAAATTCCTCAGCATCTTAGGCAGGTATACCAGTACATTTCCCCTTCCGAAAGCCCATCAATCCTTTGTCGACTTGGACTGAGAGTCTGCAGCTACAGCCTCTCCAAAGAGGAAAGCTGGCTTCTTAAAAAGACGTGCATCTTCAGATAGAAAAGGAGTATTGTTCATTAAGCAAAATAGGGTTCTATAATCTTGATTCTCTAGCATAGCTCTCCTGGTCTCAGGCAAATGATACTGAGGAAAAGGGACATGGGATAGGTTTTCCTGGTACTCAAACACTCGGAATATAGATGCCAACTCCTCAGCATGAGGGTATTCCCTCATATCCACTACAAAAGCAAAAGGAAAATTCATAGTTAAACTTCTGAAAAGATTATTTTTTCTAAAAAAATAACCTTGCGCCAATCATAGATGGCGTAGGGGAGGAAAAACTAGTCCTCAGCCAGCACATGTAATTCTTAAGCCAGATGGTACATCACATCAACTAGCACATGGTCTGCGCATAATGAAAGATGTCGTATCACATCAACTAGTGCAGGGTCTGCACATAATGACAGATGGCACAGCATGCTGAGAATATGACAGATAGCGTATGGCATCATTTGTTATATTTTTTAGCCCAATACCCTGAAAGAGGCGGCACAATATGTAGATGGCGCAAAGCATCGACCAACACTCTAAAGAGGTGGTTGACGTTGTTCTTGGTCGCGCTTCACACGAATGGTGTGAGCAGTCCTACTGTTGTCTTCTTTATTTAAGTCCCTTACCTTCCAAGGCTGGGTTCGCCTCTTCGGCTCTCGTCGACTGCGTGATATGCTATGGCACTCTCAGTGGGAGCCCATGCAAAGTGGCTCTGACTACTTTCTTTCCCTTCTTGGTGGCTGTGGATCTCTTTGGTGTCATTGAGATAAAAGTTTCGAAGGTTGGAGAAGAGCTCAAGAGAAAGAAATTGCAAAGTAAAAGTAATTTTCTCTCTTTTTTTGACTATTTATAGCCGAGTCCTAACCGTAACAGTCGCGCTATCTGTGCCTGAAAGTTGGGTCAATTATGATACAGCTCCGCGCCAACTACTTCTTATTCAAAGTATTTCAAATTTTGAAGCCTTTCAAATTTGAAAACTTTGAAGGAGGTCTTGTAGAGGCCTAAAAAAATACACTCAGCACCCTGCGCTACTCATAAGAAGTACCAACATTCAGATCTTCAAGTGGCGCCAGTGATCAGATGGTGCCAGACATCAGATGGTACCATACATCCAGTGGAGCTACCTACCACGTGGCTATTTTCTTGGAGAAGCTAAACAGTTATCATCATGACTGACAGCACGACAGTCAAGAAAAATCCGTTCGAATCTCGAGCGCATGACGTTCGAAGAGATTTGGTTAGACATGTTAGATCCGTAATTAATGACCAATAGTTTCTCGCGCCATCTGTAATTGGCACAAGATGATCATTAGTATCATATCAGTCAGTGGTGCTACTTAGCAAGTAGCGCATTGTGCCACCCGACAGTGGGCACCATTTGATTAAATCAACCTGAAGCATTTAGATTACGTGGCACACATGCCACTAATCTCGAAGAACGTATACGTGATACTGCCTATGACAAAGTGCATATCAATCACAACATGCCACGCATCTAAGCAGTTAAACTAGCAGTTCGTGCCAAGGGGTAAATGGCACTCCACTTGCAGTGTGCGCCAATCAGGATAACTACTTAACAGTTATCTCTATAACTCCATAAATAGAGTTTTAAATCACTTGTAAATCATCACTATTGATTATAATCTCCTGAGCACTTGCTACAGCACTCTCCAAAGGTTGTCTTCTTCGACATCGTATCGTCCAAGAGATAAAGTGATCGTCTTCGGATCAGATTCTTATAGTTGTACTTCTCCAAAAATTAATTATACTCTTGTACTTTCTTTTTCTTCTAGTTTGTAAAGGAATACCTTTGTTTTTGTAAACAATAGCGTGTGAGCATCTTCTCAATGTAATAAGACTGTGACAATGCCACTCTAGTTTCTGTTCAGATGATCTTTATCCCTAGGATAACATCAGCTTTCCCTGAGTCCTTCATACTGAACTTAGATGAGAGGAACTTTTTTTATCTCAGTGACACTTGCTAGATTTGTACCCAAAATTAGCATGTCATCCACGTAGAAACAAACTACAACTCCTCTTCCGTTAGCAAACTTTGTGTACACACACTTATCTGTCTCGCTGACCTTATAGCCATTTGATTTTAGGACTTTACCAAACTTCTCATGCCATATCTTGGGAGCTTGCTTCAGACCATATAGAGATTTCACCAACTTACAGACTTTGTCTTCGATGCCCTTGACGACGAATCCTTTTGGTTGTTGCATGTAAATCTCTTCGATCAATTTACCATTCAGGAAAGCGATCTTAACATCATCTAATGAATTACCAGCTTATGAATTGTGCACAGAGCAATCAATATCCTGATGGTCGTCATCCGTGCTACTGGAGCATATGTGTAGAAGTAATCGATGCTTCTGAGAAAACACCTTGGCAACTAACCTTGCCTTGAACTTGTCAACAGTTCCATCGGCCTTTATCTTCTTCTTGAAGATCCATTTACATTCGATTGGTTTTGCTCCTTCAGGCAGATCGACCAATATCCACGTGTTGTTGGAGGTTATCGAGTCGTACTCATCATTAATAGCCTCATTCCAGAAGATAGCATATCTGGTCTTCATCGTCTCATTATAGGTAAGTGGATCTGCTTCCATATGATAGGTGACAAAATCCTCTTCGAAGTCCTTCAGTCTCCTCACTCGCTTAGATGCAGGTTCTGCGAGTTCTGGTTCAACAGTTGCTTCTGCAGCAACAACTTCTTCTTGGACTACCTCTTTGTAAGGAACTTGAGCATCATGTGCACTCACATTGTTCTTCAAAATGTCTACGAGAATAATATTCTTGTGCCATGCAAATTTATCTTTAAAGAATTCTGCTTCACAAAATTCAATAATATGATTTGACTCAATATCAAAGAACCTCCTAGCATCACTCTTATCAGCATAACCCAGGAATATAGTCTTCGTAGTCCTTGTTTCCAGCTTCTGAATCTTCAAATCCAGAAGTTTCACGTACGCCAGACACCTCCACACTCGAATGATATTCAAGTTGGATCTGACCTTGAACTAGAGTTTATGAGGAGTGACTTCCGAAGTTGCATGCGGCACTCTGTTTAATATGAACGTAGCCATAAGTTCTGATTCATCCGAGAAGTAATTTGGAAGACCCACAGTTAACAACATTGATTTCATCATCTCTGTTAACGTTCTGTTCTTCCTTTCTACAATACCATTTGATTGAGGGGAGTACGGAGCAGTTGTCTCGTTGATATTTCCATATTCTCTGCAGAAAGATGCGAATTTATGAGACCTATACTTGCCACCTCGAATACTTCTAATTCTCTTAAGTTGTTGTCCAGTTTGATGCTCGGCTTCAGCCTTGATGTCCTTAATCTTCTCAAATGCTTCATCTTTAGACTTGAGCAGATAAACGAACGTGTACTTTGAGAAGTCGATAAAAGTAATAAAATAATTCATCCCGGCCTTTGTGGAGAACTGTTTGAAATCTTAGATATCTGAGTGCGCGAACTCCAGAAGATCTGTACTTCGGTTTATCCGCTTGAACGATTTTCTGGTGATCTTCGATTGTTTAAAGACCTCACACTTCTCCAACTCCTTACCACCATATTTGAATATAAGCCCTAGACTAGACATCTTGTTTATTCTTTTACAATGAATATGTCCTAGTCTACTATGCCACAACTCAAGAGAATAACCAGAAGAAGAAACTGCATTCACTATCTCGATAGGAGTTACAAGTTGAGGTTTGAACATCCCTTCGGTACAAAAGGCCTTGTCGAAGTATGTTCCGTTATAGGACATAACGACTTGACCAGCGTTAATGTCCATCCTCAAGCCTGCATTGCAGAGCCGGCTTCCAGAGACCAGGATCTTGGCTATAGCAGGTACGTGCTTCACATTCTGAAGCATCGACGAATTCGTCAAAGTCAGTTACATTACCATCGTTCCGATCCCAAGTACTTTAGCTTATGTCTGGTTCGATATCATAACTTTCTCATAAACAAGTTGATACGTGGTGAACCACTCCTATTTTGAGCAAATATGACACGAGGCCCCAGTATCTATCTACAAGTTCGTGTCAAGCCCAGCTGAGTTAACCTGCACAATTATAGCAACAAAGTTAGCCTCACCTTGCTCCTTTTGTTCTGGTTTTTCTTTACAGTCCCTCTTCTAGTGGCATTTCTTGCCATAATTGAAACAAGTCCTAGGTTCTTTGGACTTGGGCTTAAACTGTGCTGACTTCACCTTCAGATGGTGAACGTCTTTCTTCTTTTGGTAGGAAGCCTTCAGCTTCCCTTTAGAACTTCCTCTTTGCACCTTGTTTGCCTTAGCCATCTACTTGGACAAGACGTCCACTTTGAGTTGAGCCCTCATCTTCAATATGTATCCAGTGTAAGAGGATTTCCAGATCCACCTCCATCTTCTTGCGGTGCATGTCCGTGATACCCTGACGACAAAAACATTGACCAAAGGCATGCCATCATCTGCCAGCTTCTTACGTAACTTGAGGAACTCCTTGACTTGAGGTAACATGGTTTTGTCTTCAACCTCATCCTCCAGACCTTTTCGGTCACGTGGATCTTGTTTCTATTCCCATCTGCCTTGTAGAGATTCTCTACAGACTCCCAGACGTCCTTTGTATTGACCGTCTTGCTGTATGACTCCACCAGAGTGTCCTCCATCGAGTCCTGGATCAACAACTTGCAGAGGTTGTTATTCTGCCTCCACTTTGATTGCAAAGCTGTGGCTTCAGCAACCCTTCAAGCATTTCCCACTTTTGGAATCAAGGGCTTAGGATCTATCAACACATAGTCGACGCTCATGAGTTAAAGATTAAGGCTGACCTTTCTCTTCCAGATGTTGTAATGCTCCCCGTCAAACCTCTCAAGTTTAAAACTTGTATCGAGAAGTTATATATAGTTTTTTGCCATCAGATCTGAATCTTGCTTTGAGATTGTTATTCCCGAAACAGATCTTTTGATGGGAAATGGAAATCTCGATCTCTTATTTCCTGAGAGACAAAAAATTCGTTCTCATAAGAGAGAGATGAATACTCGTTCTCAACCGGAGTTGATGCAACGAGATGAATGATCGCTCTCAACCAGAGTTGATGTAACAATATGAGTAATCGCTCTCAACCGGAGTTGATGTAATGACTTTACTGGGTGATAAAGATCATCGTTGCTCAAAGCAAGATTCGCCCGATTGTAATCTGCTTTCAGGAACCAGCAAGTTCGAAAGAACTTCTGGAACGCTCGCTGTCATATACTTTATGAACTCAAAGAACTCCTTAGGACTTCGATGGTGGCGGCTGCACTTCTCTCTTTGTCTTTTTATTTTAGTGTAAGTCCTTAATGAAGGCACGAAGATAGTAGTTATAGAGACGGGTCGAAACCCTAATCCTATTCCTGGCCGTAACTGATTGGGAAAAGATAAGAGCGAATAATGGAAAGATTTGAATAAATTAAATTCAAATCCCACAATAAACAGATATGTTCAATTAACTCAATCTTTTCATAACTGCTCAAATCTTTCAATCGGCCATATCATACGCTACCTGCGCCCCATAGCCACTCAGCCCATCAACCTGCACGCGTAGCTGAGAAGCCCGTAGTATCCCGTGGCACCTGTGTGCCTAGCGCCACAACCCCGCAGCACCTGCGTGCAGCAGCGTCGTAGCCCCACAGCACCTGTATGCCAACTGCACCTGCGTGCATGTGCTGCAACTTGTGCAGAGACGAGCGCACAAGCGCATCAACTGTGTACAATGTGCCTTGTGCCGATGGTGACGTGCTTAGTGCAAAGTGCACCAACAAAATGCCACTTTACGCCCTTAAGCCCGAGTCCGAGTCGCTAAGCCCCTTTGGGGCTTAGCTCCATGAGGGAATTATCCCATGAGCATGACAGAAAGTAATAATGCTTCTTTGTTGGTTTAGCCTTCTTTCCACTGGAAAAAAAAGCCCCCACGTGGCACCCATGTGCCTCTCTATACCTCATGTGATCTCTCAACACAAGCTAAGCTTTATATAGAGATATCATCCATTTGGTATTCCAATATGGGACTATCTTTCTAGTGTCGAAAGTAAAACACCAACACCAACAAGCAAAAACACCAACACCCTTTTATTATATAAATATG
This sequence comes from Iris pallida, assembly GCA_029216955.1. NCBI lineage: Eukaryota > Viridiplantae > Streptophyta > Magnoliopsida > Asparagales > Iridaceae > Iris > Iris pallida. The sequence goes on from JANAVB010027596.1 coordinate 11,598,716, forward strand.
ATTTCAAAACCATTTTCAGAATAATTTTTGAATGACCAAAAATAAAAACATATTTTATTTTTTGATAACAAAATCTAAGAACAAATATTTTATAAAACTATTTAGTATTATAGTTCTAACTAGTTTTCGAAATACTAAAGAAAATATTATCATAATATCTTTTACAATATTTTATTCTTCTTTTTTTATTAAAGTGGAATCTGTTTCTAAACAAAATAAAACAAGCAATAAATATAAGTTTGAAAAAATCCAGAAAGAGGGGTTACAAATCTATCCATCTTAGAAAAATTTTGTCATCAAAATTTCAAAGGACACGATTGTGCATGACAAAGGATATGATATGACTAATGATCAAAATAAGTTAGGCATGATCGTGAATTGAATCGAACCTTAAGAAGATACCACATGGCATGATTAAAGTGTTGTAGAAAGGCTCTAGTCACAATGGTCAAGGGTATAATTTAAATAAGTTTATCTAAACGGGAAAGGTCATTAGGCATGATTAACTATTTAACCAAAATCATTTAGGCACAAATATGTAATCAACTCTGCGAAAGGATGCAATTTGGCACGATTGAAATGTTTTCAAAATGATTAAGACACGATTAAATTTTCGTTTAAGGATGATCGAAGGAATTAGTTTAGCACGATCAATTGTTTAGCACGATCAAATATGACCAAATTATATGGTCAATGATCTAGTCAAGATTAAAATCTAATTATGCTTAAGTATAAAAGCATAATAGGGTTAGCTAAAAGTCACTAGGCACGATTAACCACTAATTGAAACTATGTAAACATGATCAATGATCAATACTTTAGACAAGGTCTAACAAGATTAAAATTACTCAGATACAAGTAAGATGTAGTTACGATCAAGGTTAATCGTGCAAGTCATCAAAACATGATTTAAAATCTGGCACGAGTATGAATATAATCATGATCAAAGTCGGAATACAATCTAAGCATTAATAATAGAGTTTGAAATGTAGGCACGACTATGACTATGTTCAAAATAGTTTAGTCACGATCAAAGTTCTTTAGGGACGATCAAAATTTAATTTGTTTGGCACGATCAACCCGATTAACTATTTAGGCAAAATTATTTATGTACGATTACATAATCAAAATCTTAAAATGTGCGAATTGATTCGATCAAAAAATATTCTAGTTGTGATTAGAAAGTCGTTAAGGATGATCCAAATCAAAATCGTTTTAGCACGATCAGTTATGTAGGCATGATCATAGAACCATAATCTAGGTACGATTAATTATGAATCTAGTGGAATAAGGAATTAAAATCTACTAATAGGTTTTAAATGAGGAGGAGTCAAATGGCGACGCAAGATTAGAAGAAGGATATGAAAGAAAGATAGGAAGGAAAGAACTACAAGCTTTACTTATAATAGGATAATGAGAAATAGGATATCAAATTAGCTTGAAGTGATAGTGCAAGATTTTGCGAATCATGAAAAATCAATAGTCATATGCCAAAAAAAGATATAGCCTCTCTGGTATTCGAAAACCATATGCATATCTGAAGTCGTTTCACCGAGAATTTATGCCTCGTCAGGGTACATCTGACTGTAGTAAACCCTTAGTTTCATGACTCGAATATGATATTTGTATCAAATATTCTTTTAGTTCTACTAATATTAACAAACAACTCAAAGGTCAAAATAGGATAACTAGGACATAGTTTTAATAACATTCAATAACTTTACTTACTCGACATTACTTCAACTTAGGGATCATGCCTCGTCAGTGCGCTGCTGGCTGCAGTGAACCCATAGTCTCCATAAATCAAATAAAATGGCGACAGTGCGCTGCTGTCTTTTCATCGTAAGTCATCAAAATTATTCTAACTATATCCATAAAAATTCAAAAGAACTTCTAAAAATTCAAACAAGTCGATCATGATAGAAAATGTATAAGTATTTGTCCTTAAAGTGAGAGTATCAATTTTGAAAAATAAAATGATCAATTAGGTATTGTTGAAAATCAAACGATCGAAAAGTAGCTGAACACAAGAGAACTAAAATCTTCTAAATTTTATTTCTATAATATTCGAGGATCGAGGAAAACATATATGTCTTGAATTTTAACAAAACTCACTCGGAAGTAATATATAGACAATAGGATCAAATTGGGATCAATATTCAATGGATTAAAAATAAAATATTATTAAAAATAGTTACCTATGGCCAATGGAAAAATTAAGCAATAAGAATTTTATTGGATAGGATGATGAGGTTTAGAGGGGAGGAGATAAAATTATACGAATGGTCAAAATTGGGAATTGAACCTTATAAGGTCCTTGTTTACCAAGTGAACAGTCTACCCACCTTAGATCGTACCATCATATCAAAACACAATAGTATATCCCTCTATGAAAATTCCTAAGTTATATAATAGGGTTTAGAATTCAATAATTTTCTACATAAATCACGTGGCCTATATAGCAACCTTAACTACACAAACAACTAAATTGATTAAGGGACTCCTATTCCTAGTCATTATCCTAAAATCAAATTAGTTCTAGTCTGAATGAGCAATTCCTAGTCGCAAGTTCGCAATAGTACGACTAACTTAAGTACTATCACGAGTTCGCACAATTTTGCTAAAACTGACCTGTATGGGCCACCGTAAAAACTTGTCATGACCCGCACCCGCTTTTCGAGATACGAGTGCGTGTCCAAGCCAGTCTACACCGCAGTATCGGCGGTAGAACACTGTCTAGCCACAAATACACAAATGCACAAAAATAATCTTTATTGCTTATTCATATTGCTAAATTAATTACAACATTTACAAAATTTATTTTTGAAAGGAAATACAAAGTCTCGTAAAATCTATTACAACAATTTAAGCTATCTAACTAGTTTCTAGGTTTTGACCTGCGAGTACACTCGTATCTTCCAATGCTATGAGAAACCACGGCTAACCTGCAAAATATTTGTTTTCAGTCAGGAATGGAACGAGCACATTCTAACAGCAGTTCCAATAATTTGACAAAATCTATAAAACAGTAAGTAATACTAAAAAATATGATGAGTGAGTAACAGAGAATCATGGCATAAAATATGTGAGTAAAAGTAGGAGAGCATGGCATTCAAGACAATGATGTAACTATGATAAACAACTGAAATAGGAACTGTAATATAGCAATACTACCTCTAACTAGTGAGTTAAAATATACTTTTGACATGTAAACGACTAAGGGCAAATCCGGCACCCCGTACGTAAATTGTGCGACTGCTATCAGACACAATCAGACATAATAGAATGTTTCTGGATATGTTTACATGTCTACTAGAGTACTTTGTCGCCCGACTAGTACTCATGGATTCAATAGGTCACGAAATAGGGTAAACATGCAAGTCACGAAAATAACATGTAAAGAATCCATAACTACTATACCATGTGACCATCGTGTCAAGAATCAACAAAATATCAATGTAAGACACTACTAAATACATGAATTGTAGAGATAATCAATATGAAAACTATCAGAAATGTACTCGCCTGAGGTCCTTAGCTGATGAAACCGATACTACGAACCACTCAAATGAGCCACGAAAGTCAACTCGCACAACCGTCACCGGATGCTAAAATAGACATCACCAACGTGTTTGTCATAAAAGAAATAACTAAGAATGTCTAACCAAAAGTCCAATTCTGGATGCAGGGGTAAAATCGTAATTTTGGGTCAAAATGATGTCCGTCGTTGGACCCACTTTGCACCGAAAAGTGTGCCAGTACCCGCAGTCTCTAAAGTCGTCAAACTATATATATACTGGTCCAATTTAACAAGGCAAACCCAACCATATGTCCAAAGTTTGGCAAGGAAATAGGAAATGTCGATTAGTCGTGGTCAAGAATAATATAATCTAAGAGGGAAGTTGATTAAGGAAAATAATCTTATTGTGAATATATACCTAAGAAAAATATTTGTGGTTGCGCGGAATAAAATTTACTAATAGTATTTAGTCAAAAATAATACGTAGTCTTAGAAAATATTTTATAAATCCAATTATGCAATCCTATTAGGGATAATGTATATGGAGCCCATAAATATACTTTAAAATCCTTATATATACAAAACCTCTAATAAAATTTGGCCTAATATATGCCATAGAATATTTAAGAAATATACCTACTTAATATAAAAGTTTATTTTTAGAAAATAGATTTTATCTAAAGCTTTTCAAATACAGTAATCTCTATAGAAATATAAGCCCAAACCCAAAGTAGTTTACATGGTCAAATAATCCAATAATTTAAATAAAAAACTATCCTCTGGCCCAAAGGCCCAAAATATTTATAAATATTTTTCATAGAATAAAAAACTTTAAGCCCAAATCCAATATGGACCTATTGAGCCAAAGCCCATATTATATTTGTTTTTTATTTTTAAAATAATAAAAATTTGTAAATAAAATAATACTCAATACTAATACTAATAACAATACTAATAGATAATACCAATAATATTATTAATAATAATTCTAACAAAATGTCATATAATTTGATATTGTTCTTGCCAAAATATAAAATAATAATAATAATAATAATAATAATAATAATAATAATAATAATATAGGAAGCGTGGATACCGACATGGATACAATGCACAAATGGTTGTGGAATTGCTATAGGGTTTGAGAAAGGTAGAGGAAAAGCCTCCCTTCATATAGGAGTCAAAACTCCTAGTGGGATAAGGATTAACTTTCTAGAGGATAACTCGTCCTTTTTAATTTAAATCAAATAAGATATTTAAAACAAATTTAGTTTTAATCCTAATCCATTAGTAGATAGAAACACTAGTTTAACTCGATATTTAATATAATCAAATAATTAGATCATATAAATTAAATCTGAATTTTAATAATTGATTATCATAACAATCTAGAAATGATAGTCAGTGTCACCAATATTCGTGAAATACTTTGTATAAATCCTATCTTTATTTAAAATCTATAGGGATACCCTTTTATTATATCAATATGATTTCAAAACCATTTTTAGAACAATTTTTGACAGACAAAAATTAACAACATATTTTATCTTGTTGATAACAAAATCTAAGAACAAATATTTTATAAAACTATTCAGTATTATAGGTTCTAACTAGTTTTCGAAATACTAAAGAAAATATTATCATAATATCTTATACAATATTTTCTTTTTTTATTAAAGTGGAATCCCTTTCTAAGCAAAATAAAATAAACAATAAAATATAATTTTGAAAAAAATTCGGAAAGAGGGGTTATATTGCCCTCCCCCTCACCCCGAGATCCACCACCCCAATGGACTGCTCCTTCTTCAGCATCCCTGTCCCCAACCCGTCAGCGGCACCGCCCTCACCTCGGGCCTGACATTGAATGCCGCTCGGTTGCGCCTCAGCTAGAAAAACGTGGACCCATCCGCGGATGCCACCATCTAGCGGACGCCCTACGGTTACGGCAATTTTCTGCGCAAAGGCTGAGGTCAAAAGTCACGTTCAGCGTGTGGTCAGGTTATAGTTTTGGATTGGGGAACTGCCGACGAAGTACTTGATGGCGGTCGAACGGACGACGAGCCACACGATGAGGACGGTTAGTCCAATGAGCTCTAGGAGGTCAAGGACGGCTGCGAGGATACAGTTGGGGGGCACTACGGTTGGGAACAATAGGGGCATGAGCGAGCGGAGGGCCGGCCATGGCTTTGAGGCTAGCTGCAACGGAGATGACCAAGTATGTTGTGGACTACGTACTGTTGAATTCGGTGGTGGTCGGGTGGTTACTGCCGATGTGTCAGTGGATGGTCCAACTGAGGGAAGCAAGGGTTCTACGTCGAGTCAGGATGCAGTCGTCTTGGACTACAAGGAAAGGGTTACAGAGATGATCTCGATGGTTTGGTGCATGGATAGAGGCCGGGTGTGTAATGGAGGGAACGAACTCGTGTGTGAAGAAAGAAACATATGCAGATGGAGCTAATAAAGAGGAGCAGGGATTTGTGCAGGAAATGAAAAAAATTGCGGGAAATGAACTTTTTTATCTGTCGCTTGCGTTTGAAAAAAAAATTGTGCAGGAATCTAAAAATTTATGCGAGAGATGAAAATCGTAGGAGGGAAATGTAAATATAAGAGGGGAATGAAAAGTGGGAAATGAAATTTTGAAATTTAAACTTTTTGTTTTATGTAAAATTGATAGTTATTAAACGTTTGTTGTTTTATTAATAACCGTTTTTATCATCTTTTCTTTTTGTAAACATTTAGGATGAAAACTTTATTTATATTTAATTTATGTTATAAAAATTTATTTCCAAAAATTGGTTATATTCCAATAAATAATTTATCCACAATATATAATCATTATCTCCCTTAAGAATATAATTTTACTATACTATTTTTTTCAAAAATTCTTATTTATTTATTTCTTTTTTATTTTTTTATTTTATATTTTATATTTTTTTATTTTTTTGAAATAAAATTCAATAGTTTTCTTTTTCATTTTTTAAGAATAATCTTTTTAAAAAAGATTTTTCTTTTTTCTTATTTTTTTCTTTCGTCTTTTCCTTTCACTTTTTTTCAAATTTTTTACTTGGAAAATGAGTCTTCAATTACAACGCACAAAAATACATGCCATAAATGAGTATCCCATTACAATGGACAAAAAATGCATGTCGTAAATGAGTCTTCAATTACAATACACACAAATGCATGTCGTAAATGAGCCTTCAATTACAACACGTAAAAATGCATACCATAAATGAGTCTTTAATTACAACACGTAAAAATACATGCCATAAATAAGTCTTCAATTACAACGTGCAAAAAAGCATGCCGTAAATGCGTCTTCAATTACGACGTGCATGTCAAACACGTCGTAAAAAGACAAAAAATAACACTTTTACGGTGCACATATTTGCACGCTGTAAAAGAGTGTCATTTACAACGCCCAACAACTGTGCGTCGTAATTGTGTGCCATAAATGCTATTTTTTTGTAGTCTTATAAGATAGCAAGTCATCTAAAATTGTCAACAAATCCTGTCTGGATTGGAGCAAGTACATACATGATAAACTATTCAAGACATAATAGAAACTATAAAACCGAAAATAGAATATGTAATACATGATCAACAAGTAAACTGGAATCATGGCATGGCAAGTAGAATAAAATAAGTAATCATGAGTAAATATGGCATATGACAACAAACAAAGGGTGAAACAACTATAACTATCTAAGTGTGTCGAAGTACTATTTTCAATATGTGAATGGCTGAGGGATCTACTAGGTTCGGCTAATCATACATGACATGTATGATTAGCTAATTCACAATCTAACTAAAATACGGTCAAAAGGATGCAGTCGGCGGCCAGTGAGGAATTTTAATGGTGGCATGGTCGACGGTACCACGAGGTGGTGGCTGGCAGTTGGATGGATGGCCGAAGGAAATCCGAGCACAGCGGAGGACCAAGAATGGGATTACGTTCTCGACAGAGTAGCTAGCATGGGTGAAGGAGGAAGAAATGATAGGGAGTGGATGAACGGTCGTCGTCGTAGAGCTAATCCACCGAAAAAGGGAAGATCCGCTGGAGATGACATAATTGGGTGTGGGCTACGCTCGAAGGTGGAGCACAGATCGACCGCTCGTGTTGTGTCGGTAAGATGTAATCACGTCCCCGGGGTCGGACTCGGGGACATGAAGGAGTTGATTGTATTTTTATAGAATTTTTGTGGGTTTTGGGACATCGTATCGTATTGAACACGGAATAGTATTGTAAATTGTAACAAAAATAGTGGAATGAAATGGAATAGACACCCGGGATCAGACCCAAGGTCGGACACTCGACTGATACCAAGATGGTGGTTGGACATGACGACACGTCTATGGTTATGGTGGTGTTGGCTGTTTGTATTGGTTGAGAAAATATTTTGGGATTGTTTAGAGAAAGGATTCGGGTGAGGAAGCAGAGTATATATATATATATATATATATATATATATATATATATATATATATATTTTTAGACGTGTGTGTGTGTGTATATATATATATATATATATATATATATATATATATATATATATATATATATATATATATATATATATATATATATTTTTAGACGTGTGTGTGTGTGTATATATATATATATATATATATATATATATATATATATATATATATATATATATATATATATATATATATATATATAAAAGGATTGGTGAAATAATTTTATCATTATTAGAATTTAAAGAAATCAAGAATAGTTTAAATAATGATTTAAATATAAATTAGGTTGCTAGTTTAGAAAATATTTAGTCTAATAATATACTAACGAAACTTCTCTTTATTTAATCTTATCCTATAATTGATTTTAAAATATATTCTTTAAAATAAATCATTTATTAGTCAAATATAAATAATTATGATTTTTAAACCATTTTCAAAACCAATATTTTGAAAGTCAAAAAAGATAATAACAAAACATCTTTACAATTCCCATAATAAAATTTCAAGAAAAATCATTTTCTAAAGGGCAATTGAAAGTAAATCTAAAAATCTAAAAAAGTTGGAATTTCAGGAGAATGGAGGTTGCATTTCTACCCACCTTAGAAAAAAAAAATGTCCTCTAAATTGAAGGAATGACTTGGATAAACATGCTTGTTTAGTCAAGTGCAAAGGTAGTAAAATTTCTTAATAAGAAAATATTGACCAATTAGATAAAAAGATAGTAAAAAAATTCTTAAGAAGAAACATTGATCGAGAAGGATGAAAATGGAAGAAGCCGAATATACGTAACTTGATATAGGAATAGTTTGTAGGAACCAAGGTTCTGTCCTTGAATCATCTGTAAGGTTCTCAAGATTTTAACGTAGGCACTAGCACTAGGGGCTATTTGGTTCCCAGGAGGACCCCTGCAAGTAATTCCATGGGAGGTCTCCATTTTTTCCTTCCACAAAAGTGGAGTTAATCTACAACGAAGCCAACAAGCCTTTTTTTTTATTAGCTCTGGTCCCCTTCTTACTTCCACCATCTACAATTATAAAGAGAGAAAATTAGAAGAAGAAGAAGAAGAGTCCAACGGATGAGTGAGAGAGAGAGGGAAAAAAAATAAAAGAAGAAGAATCCAGCAGACAAGCGAGAGAGAGCGAGGAAAAAATAGAAGAAGAAGAAGAATCCAACGGACAAGTGAGAAAGAGAGAGAGAGAGAGAGAGAGAGAGAGAGAGAGTGAGAAGAAGAAGAAAAAGAGGAGGAGGAGTAGTCCCGAGGATGAGTGAAGTAGTGTCGAGGATGACTGAGAGAGGAGAGAAAAAAATTAAAAGAATAAAAGAGTGGAGAGAAGGAGTGAGTTTGAGAGTGAGTTAAATTAAAGGTAGATTTAATAATCTTATAATAATAATTAGTAGATAAATTATTGTAGAAAAAGAGTCAATTTGTTGGTAGGTGTTAAATTAGGATAGGTTTAATTGTTTTATAATAATAATTAGTGGAGAAAAAGAACCGTTTTGTTTGTAGGTTTAAATTACATTATATTTATAATAGAATTGTTTTATAATAAAAATTGTTTTATAATAATAATAATGAGTGTATTCCATAAAATAAAAAATAAAAATAGGGGGTAATGTCACGACCCGCACCCGCTTTTCGGGATGCGAGTGCATAGGGAAGTCCAACCTACGTCGCAGTATCGACGTAAAAAGCTGTCTAGATCTTAAAGTACACCATATATGCTCATAACATATCTCTTTGCTCATTCACAATACTAAATCAAACTACAATATCCAAAGACTACATTTGATTAAAACACAATATCTTAATAATACATCAAAATTGGAACAAACTCCTTAACCTTTATGATTAAACCTATTTAAAATCTAATCTCTAGGATTGGCCTTCAAAATACACATGTATCTCTCCCAAGGATCCAACGCATAGAGTAGCAAGCGAATAATATAAAAAAAATAGGTTTCCAGTCAAGAATAAAACAAGCACAATTCAAGCATGCAGTTCCAAGTATATGACAATGACTACAAAAGCACTAAATTGGCATACATGATAAAATAAATAAACTGAAATCATGGCATAGAAAATAAAGAAAAACTGTTAGCATAAACTATAAGACAAGTAGAACATGGAACAAGAAAATATAACCATCTAAGTAATTTGATGTACAATTTTCAATATGTGATTGTGCTAGGACATTACACTACACGGTCTACATAGGATTTGCATCCCCTAGGTCTAATATGCATGAAATATAAAATAAAGCAAGGTCTAAGGTCTGATCAGATATTTACTTAGTAGTTTTCCTCCGACTACTACACATGGATCAAGTCACGACAATAGGTCACGAAGCATGGTAGTACAAGCATGATGATCACGAGCAACATGACAAACATGAAAATATAGTATCATGACTACAATCCATATGCCACTAATCCGTGTAATGAACGTGTCAAGAATCAAGTATAACATCACTAATCATGCAATTATAGTAAATATCAATATTGGAAACAAAACAAGCAATGTACTCGCATGGGGTCCAAAATAGTCCAATAGGCTAGGGTCGATATGAAAATTCCAAAATTTGCAAGAGAATAAAAAATATTTTAGATTAGTCATTGACAAGATTGGATTCGAAGGAAATTAACATAAACAATTATTTATAACTTTTTTTAGAAAATATTTATAATATTTAGAAACTATATTTCTATTAGCCAAATACTTTAGATACTTAAATGAAAATCTAGAAAAATGTTTTAGGGCCAAACACTGAATTTGTCAAAATACACTTTAGGTCAAAAAGTTATATCTAAAATACCATAAAATAATATAATAATACTTTTAGGGATTCTAATCCCAATTTGAAAAAAGATGTAGGTCCAAAGCAAAATATAATATTTTGTTACAAATTATTTTGAAATATCCATTATGTGTATGTATATACTTTATAAGGAAACATAAAATAATAAATATCAATAATAATAATAAATAATAAAACCCATGGTGCTCATAACAATAATAATAACTTTAATAATAATAATAATATACGTACTGATTATATCAGTATAAAATAATAATGATAACATATAAATAGTATTAACATACACCTATGTATGTTTATGGGAAGATTTATGAAATGTCCAAAAACTAAAAAAGTTTTATGTAAAACCCACCGCTAAAAAAACTTTCATCGCGTGCCCAGAATTAGAGAAACTTATCCAAAGCGGGTTCCAAATGACCCTTTTGCCCTTAATTTTAATTTATTGGAAACACCCACAAAACTGCTCTTTAAAAAATGTTTCAATACTCCATCTTCTTCCATACGCTTCTCACTTTCGAATCTAGGTTTTCTCCTCAAAAATCTTCAAAAACTCGTCGAAAAATTTCGGAAAGACCGGGACGAACGACAAAAGTGCTAAAACGGAGGTCCAAACATCATTTTTTTGCGAATCTAAAATTTCGGAAGGCCGTCTAACTATGAAACAGTTACTTTCAGTCTCCTCGACGATACGCTCATTTTGCGACAAACGGGACCTCGTTTCGACCTCCCAGTCAAAAGTTATGGCCCTCCAAAGTTTCAGCTAACCATAAAATGCAGGAGAATGGCATTCTCCGTCTTAATTTACAAGGAGAATGACCATTCTCCGTCTTAATTTGGACGGAGAATGACATTCTCCGTCTTAATTTACACGGAGAATGGTCATTACAGTGTTAAAACGCAGAAGAATGACCATTCTCCGTGTTAGAAACACGGAGAATGCCATTCTCCGTGTTAGAAACACAGAGAATGCCATTCTCCGTATTAAATGAAACGGAGAATGTCATTCTCCGTGTTAAATAAAATGGAGAATGGCATTCTCCGTCCTAATTAAGACGGAGAATGGCCATTCTCCGTGCTAAATTAAACGGAGAATGACCATTCTCCGTCTTAATTAGGACGGAGAATGCCATTCTCTGTGTAATTTATCACGGAGAATGGTCATTCTAGTGTTAAAACGCAGGAGAATGACCATTCTCCGTGTTAGAAACACGGAGAATGCCATTCTCCGTGTTAATTAGGACGGAGAATGCCATTCTCCGTCTTAAATAAAACGGAGAATGTCATTCTCCGTCCTAATTAAGACGGAGAATGACATTCTCGGTCCTAATTAAGACGGAAATAGAGAATGTCATTCTCCGTGTTAATTAGGACGGAGAATGGCATTCTCCGTCTTAAATAAAACGGAGAATGGCATTCTCCGTCCTAATTAAGACGGAGAATGCCATTATCCGTCCTAATTAAGACGGAGAATGGTCATTTCCAGTGTTAAAACGTGTAATTTAGTTTTTTCAGGAATAAAGAGTTTCGTTCTTCTTTCAAAGCGATGATAATTCTTATGGAAAAGAAGAAGAAAGATCTTCTCTCCACAATTGAAGATCTGAGTTCAAATGTCTCCACGATGAAGATGATGATGATGGTGATGATGATGACGAGCGATGATCTGAGTTCGACTGAAGAAAAACACACCGAACTACGAACGATCTTTGCGATCTCTGCTGAATATGAGAGCAATGGAATTCAGATTTTCCGTGAAGAAGAAGAAGACGAAAATCGCAATCCAGATCTGAGTTTTTTGAATTCAAATACATATAGATGACCAATTCGCGCGGAGGGGTAGTTACGGTATTATAAAAATAGCAGTTTCTAGCGGGTGGCATCTAAAAGGGAATCTTGGAATATTTAACGTGAAAATACTTAATTCTGGGTATTTCATAAAACTTATCCAGCGGGTGGGCATTTCATAAAAGCCCACCCCGAAATTGGGTTTCTCAGCAATTTCCAGATGTATATATTGATACTAATAGTAAATACTAAAAAAACCTTAAACCAATATTCTAGAAAAAGCCCTAATAGAATTAAAACCTAATAAAATAGTTGATCCCAATTCAATACTCTGCAACTTGGCCCATGGCCCGATTCTGCCATTGGCTCCTCAGAAATAACAAAATACATAAACAAAAATAAAATTTACAGAAGAAAGAGGATGCAGTAGAGAGGTCTTCCAGAGCAGAGAGTGAGATTGGAAAGAGAAGGAGAAAGAATAGAAATGATTATCTAGAGGAGAAGAAACGAACGGAAGAAGAAGAACAAGGAGGAGAGGAAGCTCATCGGAGTCTAGGCTCGGCACTGGCGGCACGGTTACGACATTATGGAGGTGCGGCACATGAAGGCGGCACCGAGATCGGACAGAGGCGGCACCTGAGCACTTGGGAATGCAGATGACAGTGTCTGGCGGCGCTCATCGTTGAGCGGGGAGGCACGGTGGCATACGACGGTGGGAGGTTACAGATCTGGCCGGCTTGACGAGGCGATGATCGGGTCAGGTACGCATTTTTCGATGATGTTTGGTGAAGTTGGTGATGGGGGTGGTGTGATGACGGTTCGGAGTTGGGGGTTTGGCCGGTGGCCAGAGGCGAGGGAGGAGGTGAGGTAGCGGTATGGCTTGGTGGCTGGACAACCAGGGGTGGGTGGCGCTCCGTAGGGCTATGTGATTTGTGCTATACGGGTCGAAGGATGTGGTGATATATTTGGGTTGCGACGGTTGAGGATGGCCGCGGCGGTAGTGCAAGCGAGGAGAAGATCCGGAGGAGGAGGTGGTGAAGGAAGTGGTGGTGGCGTCTGTTGATGTGGTGTCCAGCGACTGGAGTCTGCGATCTTGGAGAGGGCGGGGTAACAGTTTGGGGTGGCCGGAGTTGGCCAGTAGCGGAAGGCTAGGTAATGGTGTCTGGATAGTGGAGACGGAGGGCCGAAGGCGCTGTGACGCGGTGGATGGCTGGTGGCCAACTAGGGTTAGGGTTATGATTAGGGTTAGGGTTAGGGTTTGTGTCGCATGTCTTGTGTGGCACGGACACAGCAAGATTTTTTGTAGAATTGTGTCGATGTGTCCGGGGTTGTCGGACGACGAGAAACTTGTAGATGTAAAAATAAAAATAGTGGAAAAGAGGTGGTGGACACAGACATGATACACCACACGATGGATGATGGTTGATGGAATTTGGTTATAACTAGTTGGATGGAAAAAGTTGACAAAATTAGGAAAAAGGACCTTCTTAAATAGAGTTGAACTAATCCGATAAGGATTATTCATCCTTGGTGATAAATCTCCCCTTTAATTTAAATCCTAAATAATTATTTTAAAACTTAGTCTAATTTAATATTCACAATTGATTACACAAATAATTTTAAACTTAATATTTAGTATTATCAAAACTAATTTAGATAGTATTGGATACTATCAGGATAGTTTTTAAAATATATATAGATAAATCCAAAATCTTATTTAAAGATAATTTGGTTAATCCCTATTGGTCAAGATAACTAAAATTTCAAAACAAAATCTAGATTTTTAATACAACCTTTTAACATAATATTTAGTACCGTAAAATAAAATAAGTTATATCATGCATAAACACGAAATCTTTATTAGCAAAACCTTTTATTGGTAGAAATTTTTTATGATTTCCAAATCCACTTTCGAAATTAATATTTTGAAATTACAAAATTACTAGCCGAATATTTTTTTCATGAAAATAATGAATTCAAAAATAAATATTTTTTATTCAAACCAAATAGTACTTAAATTTTGAACTAGTATTTGATAACATAAATAATCACGAAATATCTTTCACAAAGTCAAATTACCTTTAAACACAATAACTAAAAAAATTAAAAATCCAGGAAGAGGGGTTACAGGTAAGCCTACTAGTTTTGATTTGTTGGTGAGTATATCACTTGCGAGTGATAATCCAAACATTGAATGTCAACATTTTAGATTCCATCCACATTTTCAAATGGTATCCAAACACAACATTTTGAAACTCCTCACTAAGGGGGACAAAATCCAATATATCCAAATATATTTTGGAAACTCAAATGAATTGCAAGTGTCATGTATTACATCATGTGAAAAGTGCTACTTTTACACTTTCGGGGACCTACAAAAAACCAAATAGGCCGTAAAAGAAAGACAGATAAATGGAATATTGCACGTTTCCTGCTCAAGGTAACAAAAATCAAGGAACTTCTTGATACCTTAAACGGTATAACGAAGACAGGCAAATTTTAGATAAGTAGAAATATATGATCAACAAATAGAGTTTAGAAGAGTCTCACATACACGACATCCAATTTATATTTTAAAACATTCTGTCATTGTCTTACCCTTTGTAATCCCCCTATTTTTTTTAATAATTTATTTTATTAATCTGTCTTAAATTATATAGTATTTTTATTTTATAAAAAAGCAAATGATATTTTCTCTGTCTAAAGGAGTAATTCCAAAAAATATTTTATTATCTATATATATATATATATATATATATAATATATATATATATATATATATATATATATATATATATATATATATATATATATATATATATATATATATGTTGCATGCTACTATTGTAAAACCCCCTAATCCAATAAAATATTTCAAATTAGTTTTGTGTAGAAATTTGTGCTAAAATACATGTATGCATAATATTAGGAGTGAGAAATAATATTAATAACAAATACTTAAGTTAATGAACAGTATGGGTGTAAGTTTATATGATATATATATATATATATATATATATATATATATATATATATATATATATATATATATATATATATATATATATATATATGTATGTGTTGATTTATTAAGGTGTATATATTTATATATACATATATGTGGGAATATATGTGTATATAAATATATCTAAATTATTGACTTATTGAAAAGAGTTTTAAATTAGAGAAATAAAAAAAAATATAATAAAAATAGAATTTAGAAATTTAAATAAAGTAATAAAAAAATAGAATTTAATGAAAAGGAGAAAAAAAAATGAAAAAGGAAATGAAAAAAAGAAAGAGGGTACTGTAGCTACGCTACAGTACATGCCAGGGGGCCGACCCCCCAAGCCGAAGCACAGGCCTTCGGGAACGGGATGTCGGTTGAGCATTCAAACCCAAAAACGATCCAATTCTCCATCAATTCCAACCAAATCTATTCCTATTAAATCCTAATTAGGTTCTCCACTAGATTAACCCAAATCCAAGTCAAAAACTCAATCAAATCCTATTCAATTTTGGATTTAAACCCATATATACCATAAAAATTAAAAAATTTAATTCTTCCAAATTCCTCCTCGATTCTCCATGAAGCTTCAATTCCTTGCACCCGAGCCTCGTTGTCGTCCCTGTGCAGCTACACCGCCGCCTGCACCTCGCCGTCGACCGCCGTATCGCCGAAGAACAACGAAAAACTGAGCCGCGAAACAGAACACTCGATTTCGTAAACGTTGCAAGGTACCCATCTTCTCGTTCTGATTACTTCATGCTCGTTCGTTCGTTTTCGCTTCTACAAATTTCTATGCGAAGCCCACATGACCCTCTTCGAGATCCTCTAGGTGGATTTCGAAAAGACCCATCGACTTGCTCGAAAAATTGAGACAAAGTTGAAGAAAAACCTGTTTTCTGCAATAATAAAAAACTGTTTTAAAATGACAACTTGTCGGCCGATTTTCTTGCTGTACATGAAAGATACGTAGAAACTAATTGAAGACAGTAAAAGACAACATAAGCGAGATCACAATGTATCTTCTGGATCATCGTTTCGATTAACGTGTGAAAAGTAAATTTATGTTGAAGTTGGAGGAAAAACTGTGTTAAGCATATATAAAATTCTGAAATTTTTCTCGATACGGCGTGCGCCCCGACAAACCGGGCGATGTGATCGCGCGCTATACACATCAAAAGGCGCGTATGGATGTTGCCAACGTGTGGGAACTGACTCAGTTTCGTCGCGTATTTGCGACAAAATCAGTCTGTATCCGTCAAGATACCCCTGTATAGACCTTTTACAAATTTGACCCTAACTTCGTGTACATTCGTCGTATTGAGATAAAATTTGCGGCAACAGGTCCGAATCGAAATTTTGGTCCTGTATGTCATATTTGGTTCGATTCTGAGAAGGTCAACCGGAACCCCTTTTTGGCGGGCCCGCGACCTACTCAAACGGGCGATTTTGTACGCGGCTCATCGGAATCCAAAATCGGACATACCGTTGAGTTTCTCTCCTTAAACTGAATCCGTAGACATATAGTTTGACGACTTAGAGACCATAGACTTTGGCACGCATTTCGGTGCAAAGCCGATCCAACGACGGACATCGTTCTGACCCAAAATTACGATTTTGCCCCTGTTCCAGAATTAGACTTTTGGACAGGCATTTCCTAGGTATATCTTTTACACTGAGTACATTTTGATGTTTGTTTCAGCATCCAGAGTTGTTTGGAGATTGTGACGTTTCTTGGCTGATATTGTGATTTTCTGGAATTGCTACTTTGCACCATCATGCAAGATACCTTGCCACCTTACTTTGTGATTTATGTATTCTTATTTTCAGCTATTATTTTTAGTATTTCTTATTTGTTAATATTATAAAACTGTGCGTCCAAGTCACTCTTGGGTGCAGGCGACTCTATCGATCATTTTTTTCGCTTTTATTTATTTCTCTTGTATTGACCTAGTCTAGTGACCACCCCTTTGTTGATGAGGTATCGGTATATCTCATATGACCTTGACACTTGCTTTACCATGTGTTGTGAGTCACATGTAGGCCACGTTCTCGCGTAGTCGGCTGGCCACCGATACGTATGAGGCGTGCGACGAACAGGAGTAACTGCCAATAGAATTACATGCTAGTAGATTTGGCAGTTACTAGAGGTTTCATGAGTCATGGATGTGACCCTACTAGGCATTAGATGGGAAGAACAGTTTCCTTAACGTATGGGTCCCTTATGTACTTTTCTATTACTGATCCTGCTGGCCTCTGACGTTCGAGGAATGTTATGCTTTGATGTCCCTGGTATCCTGATGGGGCCATACTTGAGTTACCGGCTCCTGAGCCAGATGCCCATGCGTTGATAACTGCATTATCAATGTAGAACTGGTAGGCACCCTATTTCATACATACCTTTCTTCTTATTATATTATCACAGTTACATGGCATGGTGTTTTCTTGTATCTTGTTACGTCCCTCTGAGGACCTGGTTATCTCTCCAGGATTAGACGAATTCCCGCAGGAGTACGAAACGGTACTGGATCCATCCTACATTGAGGACGAGGCATCTCCCGTTGACTTTTAGCTTATTGATTTCCTTGAGACATTTTAGTGGACATTTTTACATCTCTTTATATTTTTGTTTGCGGAGGTTGGACTCCGATTATTGTGACTATTTATTATAGCTGTTTGGAGTGGGAATGACCACTCGACTATTTTTTGATACACTCATTTATATTCTCGACTTTATTATCTTCTGTGTTGAGCTGTGATGAGATTAGATTGTATCATTCTGGCATGTGATGATTTATTTTACAGCTTATGTGCATATATGAGGATTCCATATATTGGAGTATTCTTCGTACATGTGCAGCTGGCATGTTCACGTGCTTGGTCCTCTGTACTTTGGGACTGGGGTGTTACATATTTTTGTGGTAGCCCATGTAGGTCAGAAAATATTGTTGGGTTACATGACTGTGCCCAACAAGCCTGCATATAGGAATAGGAATATCTCATCCAGAACTACTACTTCCCTTAACTTCCAACCTCTTCGAAACTTCCTTGATTAATTGATTTACCGCATATCTAACCCTTCCTAATATCTCTTATTCTTCCTCGTGCCAACAGTATGAATCTCAGAAGCTGTAACGCCCCAATCCAAAAATGTGTAGGACCAGGTATACGAATACATGCCAGCAGCACTTCACCAATGGGCCAAGCTACACAACATGCCCATTAGCGAAATACTTAAGCTGTAAATCATGATAACACCAAAAAATATAACACGATCTATAGGTATATACATCTAATCACATCCACAGAGTCCACAAAGAGATCAAGAATAAATAAGAAAATGTCTCAAATATCCAGTAATAAAAGTAATGAAGTCTGTGCGGGTAAAACATCCCAAAACCATAAAGATAGAGACAAAGTACAAATCAACTACAAGTCTGATGAAATGAAAATAGAATAATGTAGGAAAACTAAATATGAAGGTAACATGATCACGAGAAATCCTCCGGCACTATCTCGTCCTCTTGTGTCGATACGCCTACGGTCTCAACTCCCGAACCGTAAACCTCCGGGTAGTCTCCAACTTCGTCTAAGCCTGGGAAATAGCCAGGTCCTCAGAGGACTAGCAAGGTGCATAATATACATGCCAATGTACAGAAATGGAAATATGAACTAACGCAATCTACTGTATCTGTCTATGTGCTATGCAAGTGAGATACTTTTCTAGAATACTAGACCCCTTCCACTAAGGCTCACTAGCACCTCAGCATGGTATTGTCCCCAGTACCTGTGTCGTGGCACCAAGGACAATCAATTCTCGACAGTGATAATCCCTTACTCTGCTACAGAGATAAAGGTCACTAAACAACGGGCCACACGACAATAGGTCTGATATTGTAGTCAAGTTCTTCCCAATCCCTATATCTAGAATCTAGCAATGTCAAGTCTGTATAGTTATCTCAAAAATAACAGAAATCCTGATAAAAAAATCTAGAATGCTAACACAAGGTCAATACCACGAATAGTCATATAAACCTCGCATCATGAATGTGTCGGTGTCCTGTAATCAATCGTGTGAATGGACACATCAGTATGTACATAATGCCTAATGTCAATACTCGATATCACTATCATGACATCGGCACCCGTCTATAAATGGACACTAAGTATCAACGTCCTACGTTGTGCAATGCTAATAAAAAAGAACAAAAAAAATAGAAAAGAATAATCAGTAACGAAGGCAAGGCACGCTTGCCTGTAACTGCTGTCTGCGTGTAAGCCTGTCCAACTCCAGTGTTCTTGTCGATCCTCCCAAGCTCACCGATATTAATACACTATATTTAATATTTTATATCAACACACCATATATAAATTATATGAGTATCTACGCCTCCTAGTTGTCATAACGTTGTTACGATACTGCATTTATTATATAAGTACATATAGGTAACAAAACCTTTTGTAAATACTTTACAATTATAATAAAATAATATATTTAAAATATGGAATTTATCTATCAATACCTATATATTTCTATAGTTATATTTTTAATAGGGGAACCCTTTCACAAGGGGTCTTATGTCAATGCCACATATGACTTCCTCAAATCGACCCATTAATTTAGTCCCGAAGTAATGATAAAATAAAATTAATAAATTATGTAAAAATTCCAGAAATTAGTTAAAATAGTACTTATAATGTGAAACCTTGCACAACATAAAGTTTAATATGAATTCATGGAGTTTTGACACTTTTGGACACAAGGAAAACAGAATTTTTCGGAGTTCGGTGACACAACAAATGTCATAAATTTTTAAAAATAGTAAACAGATGCGAAACCTAACTTTCAAATATGAGTCGGAAAGGTATCGACGTCTAGATTATATTAAAAATATAGAAAAATTAGAAACTGACCTTAGATAGGCAAAAAGTGGCCCACAACAGAATTTGTCGATTCTGGATACCCTGTCGTAGAATCAATGCCACGGACAAACTGCTTGGAAATAGGAGATCCGGCGATCAAAGGTTAGAGTAGACATACAATGGTAACTCTCAGATTTGGTTTGAGGAGAAATGAATGAGAAAAAGTGGATGAAACATCATCTACAAGTCGATTAACCTGCTGTGACATTTCATACTTCGATTCGACGGAGTTTTGGCCCATGTAGCGCGTCGTGCACCTCTCTAACGGCCGTAAGGTTTCTCCTACAGTTGCTAGCGTGGAAGGGGATGTTGAGAGGGACGTCCAAGTGGTGGTGGTTGGTGCAGAAATCAAGAAAAATTTATATTTTGTGAAGAAAGGGGGGTCGACTAGGGTTTCGGGTTTGGAGTGGTGGCCGCTAGGTTTGGGGGGATTTGTGGAGTAGTGGGCAGTTATGAGAGAGAAGGATGGTTAGGATTTGATAAATAAATATATATATATATATATATATATATAGTGCATGGGCTTTGGTTTGATCTAATTTGGATAGGATTTGGTTCTCCAAATCATACTATTATTAATAGGTTTTCTATTTTGGTTAGATGTTTGACCAAGCCAAATATATAAGGAAATATTGCATATAACTGCAATTTAATCCTTAAAATTTCCTTAAATATATGTATACTTGGTTTTGGTACTCCTAGTTAGGCTCTAACTAGTAGGGTTGACTAGGTTAGGGTCCGAGTAGCATTACTAGTCAAATTGGACCCAAAAAAATCAATTTAATGAGTCTCATGTGCCATTTGCGAATAAGTAGTACATGGGAACTCGATTGGATGGTGCACCCTAGACATGTGCATTGTAGACCCAACGTGGGTCAAAATCATATATTGGGTCATACGGTTTCGATCTATGTCAAGTTCCAAAAGCAAATTGGAAGTTGGCTTAAAATTACGTCAATGGCTCAAATTGGCCTAAGTTGGCCCGAAATTGCGCAAAATTAAAGGAATATTGAAAAGCAAAATTGGATAGGACATGATATATCCAACTCAAGGTGGACGAGTCTAAAATTCAAATATGGAACTGGATTTGAGAAAACAATATTTGTTGTGCTTCAAAAATCAAAGCTACGGTAAACTACTAACATAGTCATCATTAACTTTAATAAATTAAAATATCCATATAAAATAAATTAAAAATAATTAAAAATAAGATCCAAAAATGAGGGGGCTTACAGAAGTGGACGCACTTCTGCCTTGGCCCTCACCTCTGGTGGAGAGGCTACCCCGGAGGGACAGAATCCTCCGATGACACCGGTGACACCATACCAGCCAGGACCGACGCAGCCTACTACGACACCGACGACGGTACATCCAGAGACCGCAGCACCCATAGTTAGCCAGGCTGGGCAGGCCACTACCATGCCATCGTAACTTGTTCTGGGAACCCATATAACCCCCTTTGAACCCCCTCAAGTGGGTTTGAATATCGATGATTGACCAACTCAAAAAATCGACGTAAAGTTGAGTAAAAACCCATCTCGAACACAGGGTTGTAGGGCTGTCAAACCCTCAACTTGGAAGCCACATTTTAAACTATACTCTAGGAGTTTTGATAAAAAAAAATTGAAAACAGTCAAGGACAACATAACCGAGATTACAACGCACTTTGTAGAATCATATTTCGTTGATTGTACAGAAAGTTACTTGATGATGAACTTGTGTAAAAAACTGCTTTAAAATCATTAAAAACTTTTAAAATCGGTCCGATACGGCGTACGCCCTGACAAAATGGGCGACATGGTCGTGCACCATATGCATCGAAAGACGCGTATGGATGTTACCGACGTGTGGGAACAGACGAAACCAGATTTTGTTGTACGTGCGCGATGAAATCAGTACGTATCCGCCGAGATACCTTTGTATTAGCATTTTACAAAATTAGCCATAACTTCGTGCACATTCGTCGGATCGACCCAAAACTTACGCCATCAGGACCGCATCAATTTTCTGGTCCTGTATGCGAAGTTTGGTCCGATTCTGAGAAGGTTGATCGGAACGCCAATTTGGCGGGTCCACAATCCGACCCAACAGACGATTTTGTGCACGGCTCATCAGAATCCAAAATTTGACATACCATTGGATTTGCCTCCTCAAACCGGATCCGTAGACATGTAGTTTAACGACTTTAGAGATCGTAGACATTGGCACGCATTTTAGTACAAAACGGGTCCAACTGCGGACATCGTTTGACCCAAAATTATGATTTTGCCCATATTCCAGAATTAAACTTTTAGACTGGCATTTCTTAGAGATATCTTTTACACCGGGAACATTCTTGATGTTTGTTTCAGCATCCGGAGCCGTTCGTGGATTCTGAGGTTTCTTGCTGACGTGGCTGATTACTTGGAGTTGCTATTTCCGCGTTGCCAGGCAAGATACCTTGTCACCTTACTCTGTGGTTTAATTATTCTTATTTTTAGTTATTTATATTCATCATTACGTATTTTTGTTCGTATTATATCACTGTGCGTCTAAGTCACACTTGGGTGCAAGCGACTCTATCGGTCATTTTCTTGCTTTTGTTTTATTCTCTTGCATTGATTTAGTCTAGTAACCACCCATTTGATGATGGGGTATTGGTATATCTCATACGGCCTTGACACCTACTTACCACGTATTGTGAGTCACATATAGGACACGTACTCGCATAGTCGGCCGACCACCGATACGTATGAGGCGTGCGACGGTTAGGATTAACTGCCAATAGAATTGCATGCTAGTGGACTTGGCAGTTTACTAGAGGTTCATATGAGTCATGGATGTGACTCCACTAGGCATGGGGTGGAAAGAACAGTTCCTTGATGTATGGGCCACATATGCATCATTATTGTACCTGAAGCTCCGCTGGAGACGCAGGTTCACCTTACTATTACTGATTCCCTCTGCCGTTCATGGAGCGTTATGGACGTTTTCTTACTGATTTCCTCTGACGTTCACCGAGCGTTATGGATGGAGACAACTAGTTCCCGAAGGAAGGGACGATGCCACTGCTATACAGACCGAGTACCTATATGTGAAGGATGTTCTTTATTGCATATTCACTGTAGTACGGTTAGGCACCCTATTGCATGCATCCCTTAATTTTCTGTTATATATCATAATTTATATGGCATGGTGTTCTTTATTGCATATTCACTATAGTACGGTTAGGCACCCTATTCATGCATCCCTTTATTTTCTATTATATATCACAGTTTATATGGCATGATGTTTTCTTGTATCTTGTTACGTCCCTCTGAGGACCTGGTTATCTCTCCAGGTGTGTGCTCTTGTCTTTCGCAGGTGTTCTAGCTCTAGCCATGATCATCCATATTTCTTCGAGGATGATTGCACTTGGATCATCTTCGCTTCGCTCGCCAAACTCATTTCATTTTTTTATGTATTTCTTTCCTTACTTATTGGTAGTGGATTTGTCTCCGCCCAACATATTTTACAAAAGCATTTCATAGTTGATTATATGATATCTTTTATTCTTTCATTTTGTGGATGAGATTAGATTACTCTTGGTTTACTGCATTTTACAGCTTATGTATACATACGAGGTGTCCATATATTAGAGTATACTTCATATGTATGTAGCTGGCATGTCTACGTACTTAGTCCTAAGTATTTTGGGACTGGGACGTTACACCTTTATTTTTTCGGTCAACAATTAGAATTTTCCATCAGTCTCATAAATTTGTAACCTCAAGAATATTTTTTACAAATTTCCTCAATTTTAATCATTAAATTTTAAATCAATAATTCAATACTCAAAATTCATTAATATCCAATCTTTATCATAATCTTTAAAAATTATGATTTAACAAAATCGTTAATACTGCCTTATCAAATTCATAACTCTTCTTCTGAATTGGTATTTGTCCTCAATTAAATTCTAAAAATTTAAAGTCTTCAAATACTCCAATTTAAACTTAATTCAACAGTCATAATCTTCTTAAAATTTTAAATTCAATATAATTCCAAACTTTATAATCTTATTTTACGAAGAGATTAAACATTTACTAGACCCTCAAGTAACTAATTTTCCTATACCTACCCTGATCACACCATCTTATGATAAAAAATATTAAACCATCACATAGGAATTTCTCAAATTCATCTAATAGGGTTACCTCAAAATTCAACATATATTCCTATCCTAATAACATAGCATATATATAGCACTCTTAACTATCCAACCAATCAAATCAAAATAGATCCATAGGGTTACTGACAATATACTTAGTCCTAGGCAATACTAATGTGAATGAGCATCTTCTAGTCGCAGGCTCACAGTAGTACGACAAAGTTACGTACTACTAGGAGTTTGCATAATTTTTTTGTAAAAACGAACCTGCATGGGCCCCCAAAAAACTAGGCATGATCTGATTCCACTTTTCAGAAGTAGCCAAATCTAGCCTGCGCTGCAGCATTGTTACTCTCCGGTACTCCCTGGTCCCGTAGGACCGATCGTCCTCACTAAAGCCTGATGTCGCGTGAGCCTAGGTTGCGCTCACGCAAGACGGATTCCATAACGTCCGATTACAGGCTAAGCGACGGGGTCGTCGCACATAAGTCCCGAAGCATAAACATTGAATAAGCTAGCGGAAAGTTAAATCCAAAACACAAGTCAACAAAATAAGATCTTTATTGATATTGAACAAAGATTACAAAAGTGGTACGAGGCTATGATTACAATCACTCAGTCCCACTCTTCTCTCAAGTTATAAGTCACTCTATTCTCTCTCATTTCTCAATACAAAGCTTAACGAGCCAGATGATGTAGTGCCTCGACCCGCAAGATGCCTTATGATGTATGGTTAATTCGATGAAGCCTTGTTGGACTAGGGAATATGCGAAGGATCGCTTGGAAGACTATGCGATCGTGGCAATTATCGTCTTATAAATGTGAGTAGTGTTGAACCCTCCGAAGATCCTTTATCTTCACGCTTAAAATAAGGATAGTATGCCATGTTTCTTACTGAGTTGCTCAATAACACCTTGCATAGAATTCAGAAAGATAATGAAAGATAAATGATCACCTGAATGTAAACAGTTGTTGCTAGATGAATTGTATGCTTGTACGATGTTGCGATGAAATATATGACAGGTGAAGCAAAGTCCCAAATACTTGGGTGGTGAGTATATCAAGCCTTAGCTCGATGAATAGATGGTAAGACAGATGTTAAGACCCAAGAACTGGGTAGTAAGTATGCTTGAATTACGTCTGAATGAATGTATGCTAAAACAGATGCTAAATCCCAAAAGATTGGGCGGTGTGTACGTTGAGTTGGTGGAAAGATGTATGATATCAAAGATGTGACAAAGGGATTGGGTAACAACATTCTATTATCCCATCGCAGATATAGAATGTTGACTACGCCAAGACCCTAGAAAGATGGTAAGATGGCAATACGAATGAGAATGATGGCTGAATTACTTGGTTTTCCTTATCATGCATTATATGTTTTCTTCTTATATAAGTTGCATATACTTGCACGTTCATGGACAACTTGTATACAAGGTAGTTCACAGAATGGTAATCCGCGGCCACGGACCCGGTTCATCCTAGGGGGAACAAGGATGGTGTCGACGTACTGACATCGAGATTTTGGGACTTGCAGTGGGGGCTTGCTACCGCCCACTAAAAGGACGCCAAAATCCCATGGTACTGAAGTAGTAGCATGGTGTTTCAGAAACCTCCCATGGATTCACACCCCATTCGAAGTTAGTCGTTCGCCTGTAAGATGGTCCAAGATGGCGTGTCACCAGTGACCTTCATATAGATAGGTCCAGTGCTAATATTGTCTTATGCAGGCAGAGTAAGTTATTACTCAAATACATGAAAGGATGTCGATTGTTGGTAAGAATCACCTGAATGGTAATAACTATATTAAATCATGATATTGTTCCTAACAATGTCTTGTGTAGGCTGAGTAAGTATTATAAATGTACAGGGATGGCTGCGACTGTGGGTAAGAATCACCAAAGGGTAATATCATATTACTTTAAATTATGTTGGCTATGAGATTTGCATGCTCTACTTCTTGTCGGCTATAAACATGAAATTGACCCTAAGACAACGAGAAAGATCAATGTTAATAATGTTCTATAACATGATTACCTAGTGTTATCTTCTTAGGTAAGTTGGGCCAGCACCGCTCGCCAGTACATTGATGACGTACTGACCCACGTTGTGGGCAATATTACAGGTGCTTACGTATGAGGGAAATCGTTTGATCAGTGCTTGGCATCGATGATTCAGATAGGTGTATAAAATCTCTTCTTTCAAGACGATATCTTCTGCTATCCCGGACATAATGTATGGAATAGTGTAATTTAGTTGTACCAGTGAGATTGTAGCCAAATTGGCAAGTTCATTATAAAAAAATTGACATATTCAGTTGTAGCCTAAAGGGCAAGTATATACATTCAGTTGGCTATTCAAGAGTCTTGTAATCAGTTATAAACTTTGTATTCCGCTGCAAGTCTTGTAATCCATTGCAATTATCAATAAAGAGAGACATTTCTTCATATCTTGTGTGACTTCAATTTATCTTCTTGGTTTTGCTGCGCTGTCGATATTTTCTGAGAAATACCAGGAACTGTAATAGTTTTGCTTTGTAGAAATGCAATCTAGACTTGTACGACATCACGCCCAGTGGCTATCGATCCTCTGAGATTGGGGCATGATATAATGGTATCAGAGCACGACTTTACGTCCTAAGATTCTTATTCGATTTATTTTAAATCAATGTTGCTACTAAGATGATTCTAAGCTGCTTTCGTGATGATTCAAAGACTGCTTCTGCGATTATTCAAAGTTGCTTGCACGGTGAATCAAAGTTGCTTTCGTGAATACTCAAAGTTGCTTCCGCGATAAAATCAAAGTTGCCTCTATGATCACTCATAGTGCTTCTGCGATTATTCTGTGTTGCTTACAAACATTTCTAAGTTGTTCCCTTAACTGAAAGTCCGTTGATCCTTCTAGCCGCTCACTGGATGTTCCGTACAATAAGTCTAAATATGTGGGTTGTGATATGTGTGCTTTGTTGAATTTCTAAAAGATACCAAAACTAATAACAACGATGCGATGCGATGTGATGCGATAATAAGTTGGTAACATGTGTGCTGGATGTCTTATGTGTGGGATTTACTGAAGTCGATTGTTATGCAGCAATCAACTATGGGTGATGGCATGGTATGTTGGAACATAATGTGCATGGATTTCAGTGAATGGGAATCGACAAAATCTTGAGTCGGTATTTGTGGTCAGCATAACCACTATAGGATGGATAGTCCATATTGGACGTTGGTTTGATGCGAAGGGAATTTTGTGTCGGTGATGGCTTGAGCTTCGAGTGGTATATGACTCTACCCTCCTAGCAATAATATGACCCTTGATGTGTTCATAATTTAGCGATTTCTTTACCTATAAGGTATTGGGTAGTATCAAGTCGTAGCTAAAATTACGAATGATACATGACGGCTAGACGTGTCCCTTGACGATTAAGTTCAGATAAGTCGTTGCGAGATTTTGATGTGTTCAAATGAACCATCGCTAGACTCTGACGGTTAGCATTATGTTGAGTAATTAGAATTGAGAATATGAAATAAATGCCTTGGTTGGAAATGGTACGGATTATAGATTCACGCGAGGACTTGAATCAGTTGGGTAAGAAAAATTGTAGGCTCAGTACCTTTGTGTGTTGCTATCAAAAGATTTTGGAAAAACAATGTAGACCGAATATAGAATGATGTTGGAATTAAGTAAATGAAATTGTATGTTGGACATCAACAAATTGATGGTGATATTAGACGCTTATCAGATGTTGCGAATGATTTAGAAGATGCAAAAAGTTGCATCAACGACCGAAAAGTAGAGAATGGGCATGAGGAATAGATGATCCTTAGCACGATGTGCAGTTGTGTTTGAGAGAATTTGACGTGTCCCAAATAAACAAGTTATGACCCTTGATTTTTGAGGCATAGAGAATGAGTACTTGTCCATTGATGCATGAAAGAGTAGATGTTCCATATGAGATTTTTATGGCTGGTATACAATTAAGAATCGAGATGCAACGATACATAATAGACCCTGTCGGTAGAT
The DNA here is from genome assembly GCA_029216955.1 of Iris pallida. NCBI lineage: Eukaryota > Viridiplantae > Streptophyta > Magnoliopsida > Asparagales > Iridaceae > Iris > Iris pallida. Next base: position 11,627,401 of record JANAVB010027596.1, read on the forward strand.
GATGCTGTCGCATGAATAACGAGTTTGGATGGAATATAGAATTGTTGGATTATGACTTAGCTAATGAGTTATGTTATATCCGCTAGATGACTGAAATACGAATGCTAGATGATTGGTGCCATAGAGATTGGATCGGTACATGAATAGTAAATTTTCTTATATAATCACAAGGAGATAATGCAAAACAAATATTGATGGTTAACGTGGATTGCTAAGAGATAACCGTATTGAGTGCCAGCAAAAATTAATAAAGGATGCTTTCGGAAGAAATACGATTATGTAGTTGCCTTATTTGGTTGGTTAAAAGAGTACAGATCGTATCGATGATCTAAAAATATAGGAAATGAATATGTCGTAAAGAGACCGTAGAAAAGATGCTAAATAGTAGACTATTGAGGTAACAATATTGGATTATGACTCAGAATAGTTGACTCAATTGAATAGATAATTTGAGTACGATACGGGGATACAAGTCAGATTGAACAAGTGATGTCACGTCTATGCAAATAAGAACTGAATATTTGGATGATCGATTGATAAAGATTATTATGATGGCTTCGGAAATGACCCATAAGAATTGCCGGATAGAATTATTGGATAAATTTTGTCGGTTGTGGGTAAGTCTAGAATGACTTCGTTGGGTATGGCTCGAGCATGAGTACGGGTAGAAAGACTTGACCCTAGAATGTCAGTTGGTTGTCTAGAATGTCGGTTGGTTGTCTAGAATGTCGGTTGGTTGTCTAAGTTTCAGATTGGTTGGCTATGTCATTTCAGTTGTCCGTGTTGGAAATAAGTTTATAAGATTGGGGTGGTGTCCCATGTCCTTAAGTTGGTCAGATCATAGATTGTCCCTGAGATAAGATAGAGTTGTCCCCATGATAAGAATTGGTTTCCTCTAAGATAAGAGATAAGTGTGTCCCTGATAGCTATCCATCTCATTTGAGTTAGTTGAATGTCTGGTTTAGCTTAGATTAGCTGACCGTAGAGACTTTATTGAATGCTAAGTTGATTGTTAGAAACCCGTAGGATGTCCCTATTGATGTTGTGTAGGTATAGTCAGAATGAGTAAGATGTGTCGGAAAGTAAACTTTAGAACGGAATGAAGATTGGAAAATTTGATGTTATAATGTTGGATGGGATGACGGATCATGTTAGTTTTGAAACTTTGTTGCCTTATTTGGCAATGTCAAAATTTTGCTAAAGCTGGTTGGATTTGGTTGGTTGAATCATTTTAAGCTGCATGACTGACGATATTTGCCTTGAGATAGTCAGAATAAATTCATTGATGGATAATCAGATTGGAATTGGAGAGAAAAGTGTAACGATGAAATTGGATAGTGCATGAAGCCGAGATCGGCGAGAGCGAATGTGAATAGGAATGACCCTCGGGATTAATGTTGTTGGGTATGAGAGTTGCTTATGCGAGATGATAATATGTTGGCTTGATCAATACGAGAATTTTTTTGATTACAACGAAAAATGTTACTAGAGTGGAATGACGGCACAATTTGAAGGATGGATCATAATCGAGAAAATTTATGAGTCTCAAACAAAGTGTATGGATGCGAACGATGACAAGTACAAGATTTGATCGATGAGAATCGGGGTATCGAAATGAAATATAGCAATAGGATTTATCAACTTTGGTGGCATGAATGATAATGAACTTGAAAGGAAGACTTGATACATCTAAGTCGGAATACTTTGGAAAATTTTGGACCGACTGTGGGAAAATTTCTTAAGTTGAAATTTATAACATTCATTGTGTTATTGGTCGGTTGGATAGTTGAATAAACAAGTTGGGAATAATCTTGATGTAAGAGCAATCACTGATGTTCGGAAAAGAAGTTACACCGTAGCTCGTTCATTTTCTCTATTACTGAACTTGGCTGCAGTACATGTATTTTTGGGACGCATAAATTATGTGTATGATTCCAACTAAGTGGTATGTTGAATTCAAACGAAACCACGAGGAGGTTTATCATGTGCTAAGGATTTGCACAAGTGTCGAGAGGAAAGATCAAAGATGGTAAACTATTTTTGAATCAAATTGGAATGTTGTGACGAGACAGTACATTACTTGAAATCAATCGAGAGATTGCGGAGAAATGTTAAATATTGCAAGTTGATCGTTGAAAAGTCTCATAAAAGTCGGTTGAAGTTTTGGGGATGAGTTTTGTTTTAAGTTTCGAGGACGAAACTTTTTTGAGTGGTATATATTGTAGTGCCCCGACCCGCAAGATGCCTTATGATGGATGGTTGATTCGATGAAGCCTTGTTCGACTTGGGAATATGCGAAGGATCGCTTGGAAGGCTATACGATCGTGGCAGGAATCGTCTTAAAAATGTGTGTGTGTTGAACCCTTCGAAGATCCTTTAGTTTCATGCTTAAAATAAAGGATATGCTATATTTCTTACTGAGTTGCTCAATAACAGCTTGCATGGAATTCTAAAAGATAAAGAAAGATAAATAATCACCTGAACGTAAACTGTTGTTGCTAGATAAATTGTATTCTTGTACGATGTTGCAATAAAATACATGACAGGTCAAGCAAAGTCCCAAATACTTGGACGGTGAGTATATCGAGCCTTATCTCGCTGAATAGATGGTAACACAGATGTTAAGACCCAAGAATTGGGCAGTGAGTATGCTTGAATTACGTCCGAATGAATGTATGCTAAAACAGATACTAAGTCCCAAAAGATTGGACGGTGAGTACAGTGAGTTGGTGGAAAGATGTTTGGTATCAAAGTTGTGACAAAGGGATTGGGTAACAACATTCTATTTTCCTGTCGTCGATGTAGAATGTTGATTACGCCAAGACTCTAGAAAGATGGCAAGATGGCAATACAAATGAAAATGGTGGCTGAATTACTTGGTTTTCCTTATCATGCATTATATGTTTTCTTCTTAGATAAGTTGCATATACTTGTATGGTCATAGACAACTTGTATACAAGGTAGTTTCCAGAACGGTAATCCGTGGCCACGGACCCGGTTCATCCTAGGGGGAACAAGGATGGTGTCGACGTACCGACATTGGGATTTCGGGACTTGTAGTGGGGGCTTGCTACCGCCTACTGAAAGGATGCCGAAATCCCATGGTGCTGAAGTTGTAGCACGGTGTTTCAAAAATCTCCCATGGATTTGCACCCCATTCGGAGTTAGCCGTTCGCCTGTAAGATGGTCAAAGATGGCATGTCACCAGTGACCTTCATATAGATAGGTCCAGTTCTAATTATGTCTTATGCAGGCAGAGTAAGTTATTACTCAAATACAGGAAAGGATGTCGACTGTTGGTAAGAATAACCTGAACGGTGATAACTATATTGAATCATGATATTTTTTCTAACAATGTCTTGTGCAGGTTGAGTAAGTATTATAAATGTACAGGAATGGCTATGCGATTGTGGATAAGAATCACCAAAGGGTGATATCATATTGCTTTAAATTATGTTGGCTATGAGATTTGCATGCTCTACTTCTTGTCGGCTATAAACATGAAATTGACCCTAAGGCAACAAGAAAGATCATTGTTAATAATGTTTTATAACATGATTACTTAGTGTTGTCTTCTTAGGTGAGTTATGCCAGCACTGCTCGCCAGAACATTGATGATGTACTGACCCACATTGTGGGCAATATTACAGGTGCTTGTGTCACGACCCGCACCCTAGAGTAAGGGCACGAGAAGTGGGTACGTCCAGCCTACGCCGCAGTATCGGCGGTAGAACGCTGTCCTAGGTCAAGATACATCTAGCAATATAATACTAAGCAGTAAATGAACTCAATCACTACTAAGGAGAGAGAAAACACGATATGATATAGAACTCAAGGAAATACTGAATATAGAAAAGTCTAGGATAAAATCCCAGCAATTATCCAGAGTACAAATCTCAGCTACTGAAAGAAAGAATATATACAACTTAACATCTCTGAACAGAAGTAAAGACTAGCTAAACAGACTCAAGACAACATGAAAATAAGATAAGGCCTAACTAAACTAGTCTAGGCAGTGGGTGAAGTCCTCAGCTAGAGATATCCGAAGAAGGTATCCTCCCAAGCCTCCTCCTCGTTCTCTGTAATATTTTCAACAGGTCCAGTCAGGACAGGAACGAGTACAATACATCTCAACAGTTCATAGCAGGTTAGAAAATATAATCATGCAGTAAAGTAAGATATAGATACTGAAAAAATGCGGTATGTAAACAGAGAAAAAAAACTGTAATGGAAATATCTACTATAAATAGAGAGCTACAAGTGACTAGTGAGTCAGAGTAAAATATAAACATGTGAATGGCCTGGGATGATTCTGATAAGACACTAAGGAATGATTCTGATAAGAAACTACTGGTGTATTATTCACATGTCCAAATTCTACTCCCCCGTACCCCCAATTAATACACAAGGATCCAACCAAGTTATGTTATATGATGCTATATAACAGACCCCGAAGTTGGTAGACCCCGAAGGTGATATGACCCCGAAGGTGATAGACCCCGAAGGTGATACATAGTAGTCCCATAAATGGGATAAGGATTCTGAGAAGACTCTACGATCATAAGAGTATATGTCGTAAGTGATCAAAGAACCAACGAAGCATAGTGATACGCTATGTAAGTGAAACGCACAGAACATAGAGTACCCGATGCTTCCTAAGGATAACATCTCAAGGAGGGATTCATATAGTACCAATCCGTGTGACCAACGTGCCAGTATCAATTAAAGTAATTTAATGCAGGAAAATAATTCTAAGCAGGATATGAAATGATCAGAGAATGTACTCGCCTGTATCTGAGTGTCCAAGAGAAATGTACTGTCCGAGGAGTGGTGTCTGTCTCCTAATAGAACAGCACAAGTCACAACAAGTCCAGAATGAAAATACAATACAATCTAATGCATTCTACATGAATCTAGGTCAATTTAGGTTAACCATGTCTAGCAAAACTATTCTAGGCTTTCTAGACTAATCTAGGCAAAACCATGTCAAGTCATGCCTATACCTACCTTGGATATAGGTAATAATCAAATTAGAGTATACCCATAGCCTCTACACCCTCTTACCCATATATCACAACATATATTGATATACAATACATCCTATACACCCATACATGTATCCTAACATATCACCATGTATTAGGCATATACCTTATCACATATATAAATAGAGAATACATATATATATCTAACACATACACACAATCATATATATAGGGAACTAATCATTGACACAAGCATATATTATATATACATAGGAAATAGAAGGGAAATGTGAAACAGTGAAGAGTGTGAAGCATGCATTGTGCTCAGATTTCATGACAGTTAATGATAAACTTGAATCTAATAATGTAAACTTAGTTATCTATCATTACATAATACACCCAAAATCAGTTTCATGAGAACTAACAAACTGTAAAATGGATAGGAATTCATTTGACAAAGACAATGGTTTAAACCTTCACAAAACAGTTTAAGAGTAACTTCAATTCCAGATTTTTAACAAACTGTTTAATGATGAACTAAACAAGGTTGTAAAATGAAAAGGAAATCAATTGACACTGAAATGGATTAAACATTCAAAAAGACAGTTTAATAACTTAAACCTCAGACTTCACAACGGTTTAATAGGAGCTAACAAATTATAAAATGGAAGGGAAATCAGTTGGCACTGTCAAAAATGGTCCAAAGAAACTGGAAGTTAAACCATATCAGTAAACAACAGTTTAAGAAACATTGAATCAAGTGTAACCTAAACATCTCATTCACAGGTTCTCAGATTTCCTATTAGTCAATACAAGGATCAAATCAGTTAACTGGAATGAAAGGGGAGATGAAAACATTCACTTAATAAACCATTTTTCAGTCCACAACTCAGTTCAAACAACTTCAATTAACATCTTGACATAAAATCCAAACAAAAGAGTTCCAACAGTCATCTCATGCAAAATTTAGATTTTTGAATCAAACCACAACTAAATCACCCCAATTTTGTCATACAATTAGAAATCATGTAGAAGAACATGTTAGGAATTGAATCACATGTATTTAGCAGTATATAATAGGTAGAAAATGATGGCAAAGTCAAATCTTGAAAATTTGGATAGAACACTAATTAGACTGATACACACAGTTTCACTAAACAGGGAATGAAGATTTCATTATGAAAATTGATTAAAAATAGGAATTAAAAGGTTGGTAGTGTAAATATACATTGTATACATGCTATACAAATGGTTTGTGTCCACAAAAGTGGACACAAACGTGTCCAGAATCAATGCCACACAATCAGTCTACACATTGTGCACAGAACAGACATTGTCTCGTGCACGTGTTCACACCAACACAGTGCACGACACGACACGACTCAACTCTCGTGCACGTGTCCCAAGGTAGACCTAGACTAGGGCTATCCAATGGACACCCTTTCCTGTGTCCAAGTTACGTGTACTGGACACGAAACGTGCGTGTCAGTGCACAAAAATAGAGAATGACAGCACAGGCCAAGCCCCATGCACGAGCTCGTGCGTGTCCGACACGCCACGTGGGCTCGTGCCACTTGACACACGGGGTGACAGAAGTTGCCCCATGACGTGTGTCAAGTCTCACGTGTCAGGGAGTCGTGTCCTGGGCGTTGTGTCCCTCGATGAGCAGGGCATGCACAGTGCCCGTGCGCGCGTGTGCACGACAGCGTGTACACGTGCCCGACATGACTCGACACAGCACAAAAACTCGACACCAACCACAGAATCGTGTAAGCGAGGCAAAAATCTAATATCCTATTCAAACACATTCCAAAATTACACACGAAATGCCCATTGGGGCATTTCATCGAACACTTATCAGTGAACACTGATACGTGTCCAGAATGGACACGAAATGACACGAAATTTTAGAAAACCCTAGTCCTACAGTTTGGCTAGGGTTTGGGCAACCTAAAAATGATTTTTACAGAATTTTTAATGGGTTAGAGAAGGTTATACCTAGTGGTGCACCAAGCTCCAAAAACACACCAAAGAAGAGATCCTTTCAAGCTCCAAAACTCCTCAAATTGTGTGCCCCCTGTCAAATCTCAATCCCAACAGCAAGAAATCACTATTTAGAACCTATAGGAATTTACTAGAGGGTAAAAGGAGCTAATTTGGATTTTCTATGAATTTGTGAAGTTGGAACATTACCTCTTTTCTAAACTTGATGAACCCTAATGAAAGAGGCTATCCCTAAAAATTTGGGAGGATATAAATAGGGGAATGGGCTGTTATGTGGCTGGCCAAAAAGGACCTAGGGTTAGGGTTTAGGATGAGTGGCTAAGGTTCCTCCAACAATTTCTAGAAAATCCAATGGCTCATAACTAAAGTAGCCTCTTAAACCTTTAGTCTAAAAATATCTTTCAACAATATCTAGATATTTCACTAAGGTAATTACTTTAATGAAACCCTCTAACTTAGTCTCTAGGGTCATGATTAGCAATCTAGATTAGGCTAACTTCTAGGTCAAGACTCAACAATTTAACTAACACATATTTAATTAATATAATTCACAAAATCACAAAAGTGTTAAAATGACTAAAATACCCCTAGGCTAAAAAGTAGAAATATGAAATCCTAACCACATGATTAGGTCTCATTGGTCATGATTAGTCTTCTAGGTCATGTATGACTAATGTTACACTAGCAAAACACCAATTTATATTTCACTCAAATAAATAGTTTTAAAATAACTAAAAATCACCAAAAATCATATCATGACTAAAATCAAATACTTTAATGATTTAAAATACAAATTTTCAAATTTACCCTTATTTTGGAAAAGTGGGTGTTACAAGTCTACCCCCCTTAAAAGAATTTCGTCCTCGAAATTAAGATGGTCGTACTTCTTCTAGAGTCTCGTCCCCAACAATCATAGTCTCTGAACTACCTAAATCATACAATTTAAAAGAATGACATAAAGGGTCATGGCATGCAATATCAGTCTGGGGTCTCATCTAGTTATACCAACATGCTACAGTACTAGGCAATCACAAGGTATCAAAACAAACAAACAAGGGATGCATCAAAAATTTTCAAAAAGGAATACTAAGGTTAGGTCAAACTCACCTCCAGCTAGGTCTGAGAACCAGAACTCCCTCCTGGAAGCAGGGCCCTGGTTGGGGCAGATCTATCAGGGCAGTGCTGCACCCAGTGTGCAGTTGACCCACAGATTAGGCACAATCCTAGTCTCTTTCTACAGTTGCTCCACTTGTGTCCAGACTTCTTGCAGAAGGCACAGATAGGCTCTGGCTCAGCTGGCCTTTGCTGGACAGGAGGCTGGGCTGGGTATGATGATATAGGCTGGATAAATGGGTACTCCTCAAACTCTGGGTAGGACTGGGTACTGCTCCTCGCCCTCTTGGGACTAGGCTCTTCTCCCAGAAGCATAGAGTCCCGCTGACGTAGCAACCTCTGGATTTTCTCCCTCATGGCCTCCTCATGGACTCTCTGTGACTCCATCAACCTTTCTTCGAAAAAAACAAACACCTGGGCTGCGTCAAGTAGCACAACCCCGGGTGGTACAGTAGGGAATACAGAGGGTAGGGAAGGGCTCTCGGTCTCAGGCAAATTCGCAGCTCTCTCCTGAACGACAGGAGATGAAGGAAGACTCTCTGGCGAGGCAACCATCACCTCCTCAATGGCAGGAGGTGCCACCACCCCCTGATCAGGTAGAGGGATCACTACCTCCTGAACAGTGGGAGGTAGGGGCACACTCTCAGCAGCTGCAGCTGCTCTCAGGCGACAGGCTCGGGTCATGGGTGCCATACTGGAAGAAAAGAAAGAAAAGAAAAATAAATCAATCATCAAGGCTGAAAACTAGTAAATATCAACAAAGGAGAACTAGCTACAAGAATCACTATTTAAAGCCAGGCTATACTAACATTCCTAAGACAAGGCCTAATCACAAGTCATCAAATCATCACACTAAGAAAGAACTACATATGCATAAGCTCTATAAAGTTAAGAAGATCTCTACTCCTAAATTATTTAATGATGGAAACAATTATAATAGCTGGAATGAAGAGAGAGACGATATATTTAAGAACCTTTCTAAGATACAATCTGATAATCATATGCGTCTGTCCAAAAATCATGATACTCAGGGTCCTCGCCACGCTAGTAAGCAAGGCTGCGATAAACGGTAGAGTACATAACAGGGGCATGCAATATCTATAATCATGTCGTCTGGAATTCTCGCTATGCCGACTAGTATAGCTGCGAGGAATTCCAAATCTCATAACCAAGATACGTACATCCGGAGTCAGGTCTCTATGTTTCCGCCACGTCAGCTAATATAGCTGCGATAAACTCTAGGTTCCATAACCAAGTAGACGTTTTACCATCCCTGTATTCCCGTCATCATATGTTATCAGAAAAATATCGTAACTCGGGCCATAAAATTCATCTTGATAGGAATCAAATCAACAACGATCCGACAAAATCAAATTCAATAATCAAGGAGTGAGAGAAATAAAGCAAGGGAAATGATTCAAATTGAAGTTTAATAAGATTCTCAAGGATCGTCCCAGGAATCTTTCAAGGAATTCTAACTGTGATTGAGTACCCTTAAAATATATTCTAATCCTACTGCAGGCTGTAGTGATACTCTAGTTCGAATACCACTACATAAACTCGACCTGCATGGGCCACCACTAAAAACGTGTCACGACCCGCACCCTAGAGTAAGGGCACGAGAAGTGGGTACGTCCAGCCTACACCGCAGTATCGGCGGTAGAACGCTGTCCTAGGTCAAGATACATCTATCAATATAATACTAAGCAGTAAATGAACTCAATCACTACTAAGGAGAGAGAAAACACGATATGATATAGAACTCAAGGAAATACTGAATATAGAAAAGTCTAGGATAAAATCCCAGCAATTATCCAGAGTACAAATCTCAGCTACTGAAAGAAAGAATATATACAACTCAACATCTCTGAACAGAAGTAAAGACTAGCTAAACAGACTCAAGACAACATGAAAATAAGATAAGGCCTAACTAAACTAGTCTAGGCAGTGGGTGAAGTCCTCAGCTAGAGCTATCCGAAGAAGGTATCCTCCTAAGCCTCCTCCTCGTTCTCTGTAATATTTTCAACAGGTCCAGTCAGGACAGGAACGAGTACAATACATCTCAACAGTTCATAGCAGGTTAGAAAATATAATCATGCAGTAAAGTAAGATATAGATACTGAAGAAATGCGGTATGTAAACAGAGAAAAAAAACTGTAATGGAAATATCTACTATAAATAGAGAGCTACAAGTGACTAGTGAGTCAGAGTAAAATATAAACATGTGAATGGCCTGGGATGATTCTGATAAGACACTAAGGAATGATTCTGATAAGAAACTACTGGTGTATTATTCACATGTCCAAATTCTACTCCCCCGTACCCCCAATTAATACACAAGGATCCAACCAAGTTATGTTATATGATGCTATGTAACAGACCCCGAAGGTGATAGACCCCGAAGGTGATACATAGTAGTCCCATAAATGGGATAAGGATTCTGAGAAGACTCTACGATCATAAGAGTATATGTCGTAAGTGATCAAAGAACCAACGAAGCATAGTGATACGCTATGTAAGTGAAACGCACAGAACATAGAGTACCCGATGCTTCCTAAGGATAACATCTCAAGGAGGGATTCATATAGTACCAATCCGTGTGACCAACGTGCCAATATCAATTAAAGTAATTTAATGCAGGAAAATAATTCTAAGCAGGATATGAAATGATCAGAGAATGTACTCGCCTGTATCTGAGTGTCCAAGAGAAATGTACTGTCCGAGGAGTGGTGTCTGTCTCCTAATAGAACAGCACAAGTCACAACAAGTCCAGAATGAAAATACAATGCAATCTAATGCATTCTACATGAATCTAGGTCAATTTAGGTTAACCATGTCTAGCAAAACTATTCTAGGCTTTCTAGACTAATCTAGGCAAAACCATGTCAAGTCATGCCTATACCTACCTTGGATATAGGTAATAATCAAATTAGAGTATACCCATAGCCTCTACACCCTCTTACCCATATATCACAACATATATTGATATACAATACATCCTATACACCCATACATGTATCCTAACATATCACCATGTATTAGGCATATACCTTATCACATATATAAATAGAGAATACATATATATATATCTAACACATACACACAATCATATATATAGGGAACTAATCATTGACACAAGCATATATTATATATACATAGGAAATAGAAGGGAAATGTGAAACAGTGAAGAGTGTGAAGCATGCATTGTGCTCAGATTTCATGACAGTTAATGATAAACTTGAATCTAATAATGTAAACTTAGTTATCTATCATTACATAATACACCCAAAATCAGTTTCATGAGAACTAACAAACTGTAAAATGGATAGGAATTCATTTGACAAAGACAATGGTTTAAACCTTCACAAAACAGTTTAAGAGTAACTTCAATTCCAGATTTTTAACAAACTGTTTAATGATGAACTAAACAAGGTTGTAAAATGAAAAGGAAATCAATTGACACTGAAATGGATTAAACATTCAAAAAGACAGTTTAATAACTTAACCTCAGACTTAACAACGGTTTAATAGGAGCTAACAAATTATAAAATGGAAGGGAAATCAGTTGGCACTGTCAAAAATGGTCCAAAGAAACTGGAAGTTAAACCATATCAGTAAACAACAGTTTAAGAAACATTGAATCAAGTGTAACCTAAACATCTCATTCACAGGTTCTCAGATTTCCTATTAGTCAATGCAAGGATCAAATCAGTTAACTGGAATGAAAGGGGAGATGAAAACATTCACTTAATAAACCATTTTTCAGTCCACAACTCAGTTCAAACAACTTCAATTAACATCTTGACATAAAATCCAAACAAAAGAGTTCCAACAGTCATCTCATGCAAAATTCAGATTTTTGAATCAAACCACAACTAAATCACCCCAATTTTGTCATACAATTAGAAATCATGTAGAAGAACATGTTAGGAATTGAATCACATGTATTTAGCAGTATATAATAGGTAGAAAATGATGGCAAAGTCAAATCTTGAAAATCTGGACAGAACACTAATTAGACTGATACACACAGTTTCACTAAACAGGGAATGAAGATTTCATTATGAAAATTGATTAAAAATAGGAATTAAAAGGTTGGTAGTGTAAATATACATTGTATACATGCTATACAAATGGTTTGTGTCCACAAAAGTGGACACAAACGTGTCCAGAATCAATGCCACACAATCAGTCTACACACTGTGCACAGAACAGACATTGTCTCGTGCACGTGTTCACACCAACACAGTGCACGACACGACACGACTCAACTCTCGTGCACGTGTCCCAAGGTAGACCTAGACTAGGGCTATCCAATGGACACCCTTTCCTGTGTCCAAGTTACGTGTACTGGACACGAAACATGCGTGTCAGTGCACAAAAATAGAGAATGACAGCACAGGCCAAGCCCCATGCACGAGCTCGTGCGTGTCCGACACGCCACGTGGGCTCGTGCCACTTGACACACGGGGTGACAGAAGTTGCCCCATGACGTGTGTCAAGTCTCACGTGTCGGGGAGTCGTGTCCTGGGCGATGTGTCCCTCGATGAGCAGGGCATGCACAGTGCCCGTGCGCGCGTGTGCACGACAGCGTGTACACGTGCCCGACACGACTCGACACAGCACAAAAACTCGACACCAACCACAGAATCGTGTAAGCGAGGCAAAAATCTAATATCCTATTCAAACACATTCCAAAATTACACACGAAATGCCCATTGGGGCATTTCATCGAACACTTATCAGTGAACACTGATACGTGTCCAGAATGGACACGAAATGACACGAAATTTTAGGAAACCCTAGTCCTACAGTTTGGCTAGGGTTTGGGCAACCTAAAAATAAATTTTACAGAATTTTTAATGGGTTAGAGAAGGTTATACCTAGTGGTGCACCAAGCTCCAAAAACACACCAAAGAAGAGATCCTTTCAAGCTCCAAAACTCCTCAAATTGTGTGCCCCCTGTCAAATCTCAATCCCAACAGCAAGAAATCACTATTTAGAACCTATAGGAATTTACTAGAGGGAAAAAGGAGCTAATTTGGATTTTCTATGAATTTGTGAAGTTGGAACATTACCTCTTTTCTAAACTTGATGAACCCTAATGAAAGAGGCTATCCCTAAAAATTTGGGAGGATATAAATAGGGGAATGGGCTGTTATGTGGCTGGCCAAAAAGGACCTAGGGTTAGGGTTTAGGATGAGTGGCTAAGGTTCCTCCAACAATTTCTAGGAAATCCAATGGCTCATAACTAAAGTAGCCTCTTAAACCTTTAGTCTAAAAATATCTTTCAACAATATCTAGATATTTCACTAAGGTAATTACTTTAATGAAACCCTCTAACTTAGTCTCTAGGGTCATGATTAGCAATCTAGATTAGGCTAACTTCTAGGTCAAGACTCAACAATTTAACTAACACATATTTAATTAATATAATTCACAAAATCACAAAAGTGTTAAAATGACTAAAATACCCCTAGGCTAAAAAGTAGAAATATGAAATCCTAACCACATGATTAGGTCTCATTGGTCATGATTAGTCTTCTAGGTCATGTATGACTAATGTTACACTAACAAAACACCAATTTACATTTCACTCAAATAAATAGTTTTAAAATAACTAAAAATCACCAAAAATCATATCATGACTAAAATCAAATACTTTAATGATTTAAAATACAAATTTTCAAATTTACCCTTATTTTGGAAAAGTGGGTGTTACAGCTTGCGTATGGGGGAAATCGTTTGATCAGTACTTGGCATCGATGATTTAGATGGGTGAACAGAAGCTCTTCTTTCAAGATGATGTCTTCTGCTATACGGACATAATGTATGGAATAGTGTAATTCAGTTGTACCAGTGAGATTATAGCCAAATTGGTAAGTTCATTATAAAGAAATTAGCATATTCAGTTGTAGCCTAAAGGGTTAGTGTATACATTCAGTTGGCTATTCAAGAGTCTTATAATCAGTTGTAAACTCTGTATTCCATAGCAAGTCTTGTAATCTATTACAATTATCAATAAAGAGAGACGTTTCTTCATATCTGATGTGACTTCAATTTATTTGCTTGGTTTTGCTGTGCTGTCGATATTTTCTGAGAAATACCAGGAACTGAAATGGTTTTGCCTTGTACAAGTACAATCTAGACTTGTACGACATCATGCCCAGTAGCTAGTTTTCGGTCCTCCGGGATCGGGATGTGACAGCGGATGCTTCAGAAGGCGATGTCCATACATTATGTTCCGTATAAGTCCAGACCCCATACGACCGTATGTCTCAAAATGCCAAGAAATGTCGTACCTCGACGCATCCAAGCGAGATCCGCGCCAACGAGCTTCTACCTGTGCCTGCACATGAAAACTGTAAGGGTGTCAGAACTCAACTATACTGGTGGTGTGAGCTCCTCGCCCACCCATACCCGAACTAACACATTCATTTAATTTGTGCAACATAGGCCCTTTATGATTGTCATTCTATTATTACCTTAGGATCAATTTTAGGACACATACGCCTGGCCTATTTTGAGTCTCTAGACCATCATCGTGCCATCGCACGGATAACTTACTTATCCTTGTGTCACTAGACCTTCTCGTGCAAACAACATCAATGTGTCAACTCATGCTTGCCTTTCTAGCCATACTTTGAGACGCAATAACATGATCGTGCAATAAACTCGGTTCATGCTTCAATATCGAGGCCGTGCCTCATGACTTCCATGTGAACTTGCCTTACAGCCCTTCTTGACTTAACTCGAAATGACCCAAATCTGACTTATGTAACCCTGTGCCATGATTTAATACTTGACGCTACATCTCGTGCCGAAGCACGAGTCCTTGCTATAGTCAAATCTTAGGCTTCATACCGGTGTTGCAACCGTGCATACCTTCTTGACACTACTTGTGTCGTACTTACACTTTCTTCAATTCGATCGACACCGTGCATACAGATTATCGGTCAGCACACCAACATATCTATATGAAAGATCACGGCTCCCCAGGCCTACCTAGACTTTGTAGTCTGGCGTAGACAAGGACGTCCGATGCGGGTAGCGAGCCCCATTGAAATCCTTGAATCACCTGAGCGGTACAATCCAGCTCAACTACCTTCCTTCCTTCCTAGGCTGATACGGTCCTGTGGTCCCAAGTTTCTGAATCGAGGGCACAAAACTTTGTCGACAAGTTGTCCAATGATCACACACCTACAAGAACTTCTAGACTCAACATAAATGCATGGCCTAACTGTCATAACTTACTTTCCTTTACTTTACTTCTTCTTGCATAGCCTAATTCAGGGTTGTCTCGGTGTCTGACCTACAGTCCTGACATATTTCTCTTTAGCGGCTGGCCTACAGTCCTGACATATTTTCTAGTGTTTCCATACTCTTATCGACTCAAACTTATGAATGACTAATTCATAGCTTTCAAGCATAACTTCAATAAAACTTGTTCCCTACGTGCCATAGACCTTGGCAAACTTTTCAATAAACCAGTCGTAGCTCGTGTCTTAAACCAACTTGCATTCTATGTGACACTACCCGCCCAAGTCATACTTTATATGACGAGCCTTAAGATCGTAAGGCTGTGTGACTTCAACAAACGCAGAAAGCGTGGGACAGTGCTTGCTATGACTTCGATAGCCCAACGTAACTTTTGTAGAACTCAATTGGGCAGGAACTTAATCCGCGGGATGAGCAAAGGCTATGCCAAGCCTTGCATCATAGAAATGTGCACTCAGCCTTGAGGGACACTTTGGCTATGCCAAGTATCGGACGATAGGACCGTGCATGCTTTATCAAGCATTTATACGTGTGATGCCTATGACTTAGGCTAATTTCATAGCTTTGTGGCAACTTAGACCAACTTTCCTTCTCCCAAACCACGGGATGAAGGACCGAGTATCATTTTGAAAGCACATCATGCAATACTTCTAAGCTGACCGTGGGACCTTTCTATATTCTAACTCAATCTGACCCAACATGTGATTATTCCCTTAGCTATGTGAATTTGCCTATTTTGTTATCATGCTTACTTGTGCAGTTAAAAACTTTCATTTTATTAATGTGAAGGCCAAGCTGAGGCAAGTTCACCGAAGCTACCCACCTGAGCGAGGAGTTGCTTCAACCGAGCAGTACTTCGAGCAAGCCGTTGCATGGCTAAGTCTGAATGCCATTGGCATTTTTATTCCTCCGGTTGAACTGAGCGGGACGGGCATTACATTATAGACCACTCAAAAAAAGTTTCGTCCTTGAAACTTACTGAGTACACTTATCGACTTATAACTTTGATTCAACGTCGAACGATTCTCGCACACACTTCGCCTATGCATTTCATAAATCCGAGCCGCGCTCGTGCATACGGACAACTTTGTTCTAGGACAAACCATCCGATCAATAAACATTCAAGTTTATTTCAAATCCAACGATCGTACTACCATCAATAATTTATTTGAAACACACGACTTCGAAATCCTCGATACCTTTCCATTCTTTTAGTCTTACTTGAATTCAATGTATCACTTAGTTTGATTGTGCACATATTTAAGGAATCCCCAAATATATGCATATCAGCCAAGCCTTGTGATAGTGAATCCAATTCAACAGATTTTATTCATTCTATCAATCCTGAAATCAATCGTACCGATGCTACCTCTCGGAACATGGATGTCTTGCCTAATCGCTAGGCTATCTCTCCTAGCTGAAGTCAACGTTAGTATTGGCATTACCATTTCCAAACAATAATGTCAACACTGACCCCAATCCTAAGGTCAAACCAAAGTTGATAGTACGAGACTTTCTACCTAAGCTCGCATCACTCTGATTTCTAAACATCGAGCATATATTCTTCTATTCGTACTTGCAACATTTAGTCCAAGGGGTCCGAGTCGTTCAGCAAAGCCATCCTACGATAAATCATGTTCAACCAATTCCTCGACATATCAATATCATACGTTGTCACAACCCGCACCCGTTTTTCGGACGCAAGCTCGTGAGCAAGCCAGCTACATATCGAGCGGACTCCAGCCCGACTCGAATACGTAAACGCTATCAAGGCTATGGTATACTGCCAAATTATGGCAAAGCAATCTATATCTCAATCTACAATAAGAATATGAAACATGAATGAACAATTATGGGTCATGGTCTGCATCCTATTAGCATATTGTCCGATTAGACTTCAAGAATGATATGGGTCTATAAAATAAGCAGAATATATCATGGTATGGAATATAAAGCACGAGAGGATAATAAAGAAATATCACAAGCAAATACCTGTATCCCTACAGGTGTAATCACTACCATCATGAGCCGCTAACTAACTCCACGCAATCAACTACCTGAAAAGATCATCAGGTCCTCAAGGGACATAGCAAGATACATAAAAACATGCCTATCTAACAGTTTAATCATGCATAAGTGTATAAACAGGCTATAAACATGAAACGAGACGGAAACTGACAAGTGGCTACTGACAGGTAACTATGAACACGGATACGGGATCAACTACGCATAAATAAACTGCAAGATGAACAAGTAAACAAGAGATCAATAGAATACCAAACCCTCGCCCCGAGTGTGGACTCGTAGGTGCAAACGGCAACCCTCGCCCCGATTGTGGACTCGCAGGTTGAGGAAACGGTACAGGAATAGCAGTTCAATTACACCTACTTGTAGACATGACTCAGCCAAGATACAGGTGACGACACGGTACAACTCAATCGTGACACAGGTAAGGACTGCTCTAGCATGGACTATAATGTGAACAAGCTGGTATACTACACAATCAAGTCAAGCAGATAATAAACAGGTGAACATGGTATGAAGAAAATATATCAAGTCAATTTAACTAGATAACTAAAGATAACATATAAATCTATAGCAACGAGAGAAACTGAAAGATAACATGATAACAACATAATATCTATAAGCATGATAATAGACTGTAGAGGGAGACAAGATATCTTGCCTGGTGGTAGCACGAAGATCCAATAATATACCGTCAACTGGTACGCCATAAAGTCCAAATCTTACAACTGTCTCCGAAAGCTGAAACAAACATTGCCAACATTCTCAGAATGGTCAAATTAGCTTGAATTGCCTGTCCTTAAGTCCAATTCTGGACATAGGGGCAAAACGGTAATTTTGGGTCAAAACGGTATCCGCCGTTGGACCCACTTTGTACTGAAAAGCGTGCCATGGTCAATGGTCTCTAAAGTCATCAAACTATATGTCTACGGATTCGTTTTGATGATACGAATCCAATGGTATGTCCAATTTTAGATTTGAGCCGTGCACAAAATTGCCCGTTGAATCGGATCGTGGGGCCCACAAAGCGGCGATCCGATCAACTGTCTCAGAATTAGACCAAACTTGGAATACAGGACGAGAAAAATAATACGGTCCTGTTGGCATAAGTTTCGTCTCGATCTGACGAATATGCATAAAGTAATTGAGAATTTTGCACAGAGGTCGATACGGTGAATTTCGACGGATACGCATCAAATTCATCGCGCACACGCAACCAATATGAATTCCATCAAAGCCCACACGTCCGCAATATCCGTACGCGCCTTTTGATGCTTACGGTGCGCGACCATGTCGCCCGGATTGGCGGAACGTACGTCGTATCGAAGGTTTTTAATATTTTAAAAACTGTTTTTGCCATGTTTTTCCTGATTTTTGAAACCAAATAACTAAACCTATATTTGTCTAAAACAGAAAGTGAAAGAAGGGTTTCAATCCTGGTCATGTAGTCTACGACTTTTCTCAAATACAATTTCTAAACTGGTATTCGATCGATCAGAATCGATCTCCTAATATGGGCACATGGGCTGTTATAGGTCCTGTTTCAGGACAGGATTTTGATTGACTTCATGTCGATTTCCTGGATCGGTCACGCGATTATTACAAAATATAACTATTGGGGTTTGAAGACCTATATGTTGTGTTTTTAAAGCACTAATCGGTTGGGAAAAAGATGATGAGTCGAAGAAGAAAAGTACCTCTGAAGTTGCTGTCTCAACTGCTACTGGTGCGTTGCTTCTTCCGTGTGCGGCTGTGCACGCGCGTTGGGCCACGCGTCTGCCGGCGGTAGGCGGTGGCCCAGGCGGCGCGTGCAGGGGTTGGGGATGCCCAAGGTCGGAAGGAAGCTCGGGATCGAGGGATTTAGGTTAGGGTTTATCTCTCGATTCTCTCGGTATATCGAATTTATATAAACTTACGTGTTTACATAGGTGGTTCGGTTTACTGCTCGGGTGGGTTTTGGGGGATGATTGGGCCGGGCTGGGCTACTCTTTGGTTGGGCTTGGGAATTGAATATTGCTGCTGCTTTCGTTTGAATGTTGCTGCTACTTTCCTTTGAATGTTGCTGCTGCTTTCCTTTGATTAGCATATATATATATATATATATATATATATATATATATATATATATATATATATATATATATATATATATATATATATATATATATATATATATATATATAGAGGAAGGATAGGCATCCCCGCACTTTTTGCATCCCCAAGCATCCCCCCTACTCACACCGTTGGATGGTGCTTTAAGTCATCTAATCTTAACCATTGATTTACCAATGGTTAAGATTAGATGACTTAAAGCACATCCAACGGTTGCTAACATGGGGATGCTTGGGGATGCAAAAATGAGGGGATGCGGATCCCTCCTCATATATATATATATATATATATATATATATATATATATATATATATATATATATATATATATATATATATATATATTTACACACATATACATATATATTTATCTATACATACACACCCATGTACATATATATATATATATATATATATATATATATACCCATGTACACACCTATGTACATATATATATATATATATATATATATATATATATATATATATATATATATATATATATATATATATATTTATATATATATATATATATATATATATATATATATATATATATATATATATATATATATATATATATATATATATATATATATATATGTACATGGGTGTGTATGTATAGATATATATAATATATATATATATATATATATATATATATATATATATATATATATATATATATATATATATATATTTATATATACATACACACCCATGTACATATATATATATATATATATATATATATATATATATATATATATATATATATATATATATATATATATATAAATATATATATATATATATATATATATATATATATATATATATATATATATAAAAATATATATATATATATATATATATATATATATATATATATATATATATATATATATATATATATATATATATATATATTTTTTTTTTTTTTTTTTTTTTTATATATATATATATATATATATATATATATACATACATACGCATACACACATATATAATATATATATATATATATATATATATATATATATATATATATATATATATATACATATATATATATATATATATATGTATATACACATACACATAAACACATATATAATATATATTTATATATATATATACACACATATATGATGATATATGCGTATATATTGTAAATCACAATATAACAATTAAATATTACAAATATAATCCTTAATTACAATATTGGAACCTTAATTTATATAATAGGCTATATATAAAATGAACTTAAATAATTATACATATATATTTTTATATAAAGCCTAAATTTATATCAAGAATATACTCATATATATGCACATGCACATACCTATATAGCCTACATAAATCCCACAATCCCAAAATATATGTTTAAGGAAATATTCACTATAATTATCAAATAAAACATTATCGATATTTTTATATGGCAAATATTATTTATATAAAATATTTACTAGACCACTACATAAATTACGAAGTACGCACATCCATACAATGTATCTATTGTCGTGAACGTCTTTGGTTTGGGTCAAGTCCGGACCAGTTTGGTACAACCGGGTCACTTAAACGTCAATTAATATTAATAATGAATAATTAAACTATTATAATGGTCTTGTCACAACTTGGCCTGGTTTTTTTTTAGTTAGGACACACTTATGGCTGGGTCTTTCTTGGCATGGCTAATACAGTAGTCAAGGCACGCCACTGCACTATCCGTGCCATGATTCCTAGTCGTCTGGTACTTCAAAACTCCACCATGGCTAAAGTCATCTACCGTAATAATTAACTAAATTATTATTTATAAAAATCTAAAAATCACCATTTAAAATAAATAAATAATAAAAAAAATATTTCACAAATTTTCAGGAAGGGGGGCTACATACGTCCAAACTAGTAATTCACATATTCTACTTCTTCAAACATGTTTGATATAATCCACCTATCTATCATATCCAAGTCAAGTACACCATGAGACTAATTGTCACTAAACCATAATTCTTATTCTATATTCCATAAATTGTTTACCACAATTTATGTATTTGATCACGAGGTCATCTAGCATAGCAATATGTCATGCCCCAATCTCACGCAAGTCTGATTATCCACGGTGGACATGAAATCACCATGCTAATGCTCCCGCAGGATAATCATCATCATCAGGCGTCACTCTTGCTTTGAGTCTAGACTAATTTATTCTTGATATGCAGATTATATCTACTAAATCCTCAAATTTCTTAAATCGTCAATCACGAATTCGTATGATCCTCAAATTCACCTTCGCCTCAAACCACAAACCGAAACAATCAAATTTCTACGCCCTGATCTCCCACAAGTTTGATCATCCCCGCTGGACATGAATCACCATGCCAGCGCTCACGCAGAATGATCACCCTAATCTAGCGTGATGCATATGCGAGACTGGAGTTGCGCTCGCACAAGACAAGAACGTCGATATTGTGGTTATCATCGAAGCAACCGAGATACTTTCTTTTTGTCCAAACATTCATTTCTATCAAAATTCCAAGCATAGAATCCATCGAAACAATAACATTTTACATGATCTTTATTCTTCGAATTAGAATACTCCCAAGTTATCATTAATCGATCTTGATACACGTCAATACCATCGATGATGAACATAACTTGAGGATCTTCATTTATAACAAATTTTAACTCGTACAACTGATACAATCATTCGAATTGGATATACCATAATCTCCTCGATATTCAAGATCAAATTCGATTATTATCCCTCGAACTAGTTACATGATCAATCCGTTGAAACTCAAAATCACATATATTCATCTATCTATCTTAAGTCATCGAGCAACAACATATTTCTCAAGTCACATTGTTCTATGCTAACTCAAATCATCGAGCAACATCTATCCCAAATCCTCAGAGTCATTCTCGTATTTTTGAATCATTTTCATGCACGCTAACTTCCAATTGTGCTAACTTTTCATATATGATTCATATCGATTCTTCGACTAAGTCATCCATTTGTTACACCTTAACTTTTCTCGATTCACTTTGCCTAGTCCATTATTTTTGCATTTCATACTTGTGCAATCCTGTTGATGTGCGTCGTCTTCTCATTTTTTCGAATTAGCTCATAGTAGCCCTCTAAAATTACAATTACTTTGAGACACTCTTTCTAAGGCTTTGCGTACTCGTCGTTTGTTGATAGACTTATTGGCACCCCATTTCCTCAACTGATCGACATCCTCAAGGATATCCTATACACCACTCAGGGATGAAGGCATTTGATAAATCATCGAAACAAATCTTGAATCACAGTCGATTACTTCGAAACTCCGTTTGAACCATTCTTCAAACCCCAAGCACGTTTTATCTACATCGCATTGACGATATCATCTTTTTGATACCTCAACCGTTAGTTATCTCATATTCTATGAATCGAGTCAAACTCATTCTTATCTGAAATAATTTGAATCCCGCGTATGACTTTGCTAAGGTCAACACAATTTTTGGTGTATATGCCTAGCCCGACTTAGCCAACCGTACTTTATGTGAACCATCTTTTATTTTTATTTTTATCAAAAAATATTCTCATATGATTTGCAAATTACATAGACTTATTGTATGGACATCCCGCGGAACATTGAGAGAGAGCGCCAACGTATCAATCGTGGAAGTAACATCAAAGTTTGCAGAAATGACATCAGAGTTAAAGAATTCAATCAAAGTCCAAGGACGTAAAGTCGTGCTCTGATACCATTATGTCATGCCCCGGTCCCGTAGGACCGATTGTCCTCGCTAAGGCGTGATGTCGCCTGAGCCTAGATTGTGCTCACGCAAGGCAGGTTCCATAACGGCCGATTACAGGCTAAGTGAGGGGACATCGCACAGAAGTTCCGAAGCAGAAACATTGAATAAGCCAGCAAAAAGTTAAATCTAAAACACAAGTCAATAAAAGAGGCTCTTTATTGATATTGAACAAGGATTACAAAAGTGGCACGAGGCCATGATTGCAATCACTCAGTCTCACTCTTCTCTCAAGTTATAAGTCACTCTGCTCTCTCTCATTTATCACTACAAAGCTTGACGAGCCAGCGGATGCTTCAGAAGGCAATGTCCATACATTATGTCTCGTATAAGTCTAGACTTTATGCGACCGTGCTCCTCGAAATGCCAAAGAACTTCGTGCCTCGACCCATCCATACGAGCTCTGCGCCAACAAGCTTCTACCTGTACCTGCACATGGAAACTGTGTAGGTGTCAGTACTCAACTATACTGGTGGTGTGAGCTCTTCGCCCACCCAAACCAAAACTAACATGTTTATTTAATTTGTGCAACATAAGCCCTTTATGATTGTCTTTCTATTCTTGCCTTGGGATCAATTTTAAGACAGACGCCTGGCGTATTTTGAGTCTCTAGACCATTACTATGCCATCGCACGAATAACTTACTTATCCTTGTGGCTCTAGACCGCTCTTGTGCCAACAACATCAATGTGTCGACTCGTGCTTGCCTTTCTAGCCATACTTCGAGACGGATAACATGATCGTGCCGTAAACTCGGTTCGTACTTTAACATCAAAATCGTGCCTCACAACTACCATGACTTAACCAAACATGCCTTACGGCCCATCTTGACTTAACTCAAAATGACCCAAATTCGAGTTATGCAACTCCGTGCCACGACATAATACTCGATGCCATAACTCGTGCCGAAGCCCGTGTCTTTTCTATAGCCAAATCTTAGGCTTCGTATCGGTGTTGCGACCATGCATACCTTCTTAACACTACTCGCATCGTGCTTACACTTTCGTTAATTCAGTCGACACCATGCATGTGGATTGCCGTTCAGCACACCAACACATCTATATGAAAGATCACGGCACCCTAGGCCTACCTAGACTTTGTAGTCTGGCATAGACAAGGACGTCCAGCATGGGTAGCGAGGCCCGTCGAAAGCCTTGATCGCCTGAGCGGTACAATCCAGCCCATCTACCTTGCTTCCCTCCTAGGTCGATATGGTCTTGTGGCCCCAGGTTTCCAAATCGAGGGTGCGAAACCTTGTCGACAAGTTGTCCAATGATCATGCACCTACGAGAACTTCTTGACTCAACGTGAATGAATGGCCTAACCGTCATAACTTACTTTCCTTTGCTTTACTTTTTTTTGTAGAGCACAAACCCGGGTTGCCTCGGTGACTGACCTACAGTCTCGATATATTTCTCCTCGACAACAGGCCTACAGTCCCGACATGTTTTCTAGTGTTTCCATACTCATATCGACTCAAACTTATGAATGGCCAATTCATAGCTTTCAATCATAACTTGAACAAATGTGTTCCTTACATGCCATAGACCGTGGCAAACTTTTCATTAAACCAGCCATGGCTCATGCCTTAAACCAACTTGCGTCCTATACGACACTACCG
This sequence comes from Iris pallida, assembly GCA_029216955.1. Taxonomy (NCBI): domain Eukaryota; kingdom Viridiplantae; phylum Streptophyta; class Magnoliopsida; order Asparagales; family Iridaceae; genus Iris; species Iris pallida. The sequence continues at coordinate 11,652,346 of JANAVB010027596.1, forward strand.
CCCAAGTCAGACTTTATGTGACAAGCTTTAAGATCGTAGGGTTGTGTGACTTCAACAACCGCAGAAAGCTTGGGACAGTGCTTGCTATGACTTCGATAGCCCGACATAACTTGTGCCTAACTCAATTGGGCAACAACTTAACCCGTTGAACGATCAAAGGCTATGCCAAGCCTTGCATCATAGAAACGTGCACTGGGACTTGACGGATACTTTGGCTATGCCAATTATCAGACGATGGGACCGTGCATGCTTCATCAAGCATTTATACGTGCGACGCCTATGACTTAGGCAAATTTTATAGCTTTGTGGCAACTTACACCAACTTTGCTTCTCCCAAGCCACGGGATGAAGGATCGAATGTTATTTTGAAAGCCCGTCGTGCAACACTTCTAAGCTGACCGTGGGACCTTTCCATATTCTAACTCAATCCGGCCCAATTTAAGATTATTCCATTTGTTGTATGGATTCGTCTATTTTATTATCAAGCCTACTTGTGCAGTTGAAAACTTTTGTTTTATTAATGTGAAGGCCAAGCAGAGGCAAGTTCACGAAGCTACCCACCTGGACGAGGAGTTGCCTCGACCAAGCAGTACTTCAAGCAAGTTGTTGCATGGCAAGTCCGAAAGTCGTTGGTGTTTTGATTCCTTCGGTTGAACTGAACGGGATGGGGCATTACAAGCATCGACGGTATTATGCTGTCTAGACCTTAATTACAATAGCAAATCCGTATATGGTATATTTGATCATATAAATAATATTTTTGCTCATTCACACCAACAAATACAATTTACAATCCCGTATTAGAAATTTAATCACAATTTAGAAACAAACCCGCCAAATATCAATTCCAAATTTATGAACTTCTAAACTATCTAGTCGTCATGATCAACCTCCAAAATTTCTCTATCTCCACCAAAAGGGTCCATAGTGCATAAAATAGCAAGTCTCCTAAAATACCAATGATCCAGTCAGGATTGGAGCAAGTACACACATTATAAATTATTCAAGACATGATAGAAACTATAAAATAAGAAATAACATATGTAATACATGATGAACAAGTAAAACAAGAATCACGGCATGGCAAGTAGAATAAAATGAATAATCATGAGTAAATATGGCATATAATAACAAACATGGAGTGAAGCAAAAAGAATATAACTAACTAAGTGTGTCGAAGTACTATTTTCAATGTGTGATAAGCTGAGGGATCTACTAAGTTAGGCCAATCATATGTGACATGTATGATGAGCTAATTCACAATCTAACTAAAACACGGTTTGTGTCATGACCTGCACCCTAAGTAGGGGTATGAGCATGTGGGTACGTCCGGCCTACGCCGCAGAATCGACAGTAGAACGCTGTATAGGTCGTCTATACATATAACATCTAGACACAATATAAAGGTACCTGTCATCTCCGTACGGAGGCATATAATGTCACAACTCAATCACAAGACATCTAAGGAAGATAGCACGAAATATGAAAGATATGATAGAAGAAAAATAACAAGAATAGATGCAAGATCCCACACAAGTTTAGTGTTAAAAACATAACATAAATCCTAAATAATATATATACTACAAGTCTGAAGTACTAGCTGAATCACAGTCCAGGCAAGCCTATCTAACTAGTCTAAGCAGACGGTGCGTGCTCTAAGAGCACCGGCTCCACGAGAATATCCAAGTCGTACTCGCCATCTATGTCGTAGCCATAGAAGGTCGAGCAGTCAGCCTCTAGATCATCTGTAAACATCAACGAAATTATCTTGTCAAGATATGAGCAAGTACAAATACTAACAGCAGTTCCATATGAATTGACAAATTCTATAAGAGACAATTATAATAAAAAACAAGATGAAATATCAAGACAGGAAATATAAACAGGATATATAAACTGGATATCATGTCATGGTATGAAATACAGGAATGTAGAATGTAACAGGGATATATGATGTATACAATATAAACATAAAATGGTGCCATGAGATATTAGAGCATTATGTGATCGTCTTGGGACACATGATCAGGCTATTCCATTTGGCCTGGCTATTACAGAAAAATCTTAAGAAGGGTCAAGCCGGCCAACATGGAAAGCGAGCACACGAAATATAAGATCTCGCTACACCCTACGGGCGGTGAGGGTGACGCAAGCACAAGAATAGTGAGATGAGGGGATTGATCACATAACCTCTAATAACTCCCCATCCTCGAGTAGTATAATGGATCCGAACATGTCACGTCATGATACGGGATTCAAAAGCAGGGGGCCAGCCAACTCCCAAATCGGTGTCTATACAAGAACAAGAAAAACAAGATCGAACAATGTACCAATATACCAGGAAAGTCCAGGAATAACACCTCATGACAGGATCCGACGTATACTAGTCCGTGAACCATCGTATCGGGAATCAAGTAAGACACTACAACTAAATCGAATATAGTAGATATCAAGACAATAAAAACTATCAGTGAATATACTCGCCTGCGGTCGGGAGCTGTCAGTAAGAATAGATGCTCAGTGTGATGTCATAGACCTAAAGATGAGATATTATGAGTTAATTAGGATTTAACAGTGTATGACATGATTTCTAGTATATGCTATGCAAATCTATCTAGGTCAAACTCAGTCAAACTAAGTCACACCAAGTCAACTAAGTCAAACTAAATCAAACTAAGTCATACTAGGTCTAACAAAGTCAAACTAGATCATGCTAAGTCAATCTAAGTAAATCTAAGTCATACTAAGTCATACTAGGTCTAACAAAGTCAAACTAGGTCAAACAAGATCAAACCAAGTCAATCTAGATCATACTAGGTCAAGGGTTGACCTACAGTTGACTTTTCGTCAACTGGTCATCTCTGGTCAACTTCTAATCTAATCTAGGTCAAACTGGCTAATAGTTGACTCTCAGTTGACTTTTGGTTAACTGGTCAACACTGGTCAACTCCTAGTCCAATCTAGGTCCAATGTTGTCATGCAGTTGACTTTGAGTCAAAACAGTCAACCTTAGTCAAACAGGATAAAATCTAAGTCAAGTATCTTATTCCTAATCTTTACCTATCAAAATAACTCACTTCTAACCATTACCTACCAAGATAACCCACTTCTAACAATTACCTACCAATATAACCCACTTCTAACCATTACCTATCCAGATAACCCACTTCTAACCATTACCTACCAAGATAACCCACTTCTTACCATTACCTACCAAGATAACCCAATTCTAACCATTATCTACCAAGATAACCCAAGTCTAACCATTACCTACCAAGATAACCCAAGTCTAACCATTACCTACCAAGATAACCCAATACCTTAGATACTAGGTAATACCCTTACCTTAGTAATATATTACGTTAGGTTAGTAGATAACTCTCTAACCTAGGCTAATAGATCCTAATAATACTTTAGACTAGTATCTAACCATCTATCTCAATATCCTACCAATACCTTACCCTTAGACTATAGGTAACCCCCATTACTTTGTCAATACCTTAGACATTACCTTAGTCTACTAATTTACCCTCTAAGATACTGATTTGTATCTTAGGATACCCACTCATCTACATCATAAGACACTAACGTAGATACTAGATACTAGTAAGATACCAACCTATATCTTACTCCAAGATACCATATACCTTAGCCCTATTGATATCCTAATACCAATACCTTAGTTGAAAACCCAACACCTTAGTCTAGGTATAATACCTTAACTACCAAGATACCAATCTTAGATATCTAATATCTATCCTAAATTACTAGCTAACCAATAACGTAGATATCTAACCTTAGTTACCTAAGTAAACCCAATACCTTACCTTATAATAAGGTAAATCCATTACCTTAAGGTAAGGTAAGGTAAACCATTACCTTGGTTGGAAACTAATACCTTAACCTCTAATACTAATACCTTAAATATCTAGCCTCTAACCATCCACCCTAAAATATTAGATAGACAATACCTTAGTATCTAATACCTTAGTATAAAGGTAACATACCTTACCTTGAAGGTAAACCCAATACCTTGAAGGTAAACCCCCTATTACCTTGTCTTGAAGGTAAACTCACTACCTTTGTGATAAGGTAAACCCCTTTACCTTAAAGTAAGGTAAATCATAATATACTAGGATACCAACATCTAGTATCCTAAGATACTACCTATCTACAAACTAACCACTATCTAACTTAACTCTAATCTATACAAGATACAACTTATCTAACTATCTAAGATATCAACCTATTGGGATACTAACTCATCTAATCTTTAACCACACACACAAACCATGGATAACCAAGATACTAATATCTAACTATAACACATATGTATATATATCCATCTCTAACTCTAACCAACTAATATATGTCATCTCTAACTAACAATAACATAGACTAACACAACTAACTATCTAACTTATACAAGTTATCACTATCTAACTTCTAAGATACCTCTAACCTCTACATAGATTCTAACATAACCACTAACATACTAATATATCCATACATACAACATCTAAATTTCTCTCCACTCCAACACTAACACACACACAAACACGTATATCAAATCCACCCCCTCTCTTCTAACACACCCACACACATCTATATACAAATACACTACCACTCAACCAAAACAAAAATCACTCAACAAACCACACTAGCCTGAAGTCAAATAGGATGGCATGATCCTCCCAACTATCTCACCTTCACAATACATGCACACTACACTATCATCTATACAACATCAAACACACACTAGCACATATCCTTTATCAATCTTACTTCTCTCTACTAACCACACACATCCTTATCTCATTCAAATACACACACACTATACTAACATATATTACCTAACAATAATATATATATGTACTATATCATACATATTCTTGACAACCTATGATACCTACATTCACATGATATCCATACTACATAGGCTCATAGGATACACAAAATGTCCATGTCGTATAGTCAGTTTTCTACTTAAAATCAATACTGTACCTATTAGACATATTCACTAAATTCTAGGATTAAAGTATGTCGCAGCCGTTCGTATTAGCTTTCCGAAACTTCAAACGGATCGCATTTTCGTATCCGGAAGCTCCCGGAATCGCAAAAACACCGAAACGCGTTCATATTTCGGACAGCTGACACTCAAACAGTTTTATAAAAAGTTCTAGAATTGATTTGGCCTATTAGTATATATATATTTAGAAATATAACTTCGATACGGTTCTTTTAAAAAAAAGGGAGATTAATCGGAGTCTTGGGCTAGGAGTTATGGCATTTCTAAGTTTCTTTGGCTACTAAAAATGTGGATAAAAATTATGACGAATTTGGGTTGTTTTGGACAAAAGAAACACATACTAACTATATTATCTAGGATACTAACTCGATTATCTAACTCACTAACTTAACACTAATACACCCACACTATCTCACATACATACAAGACACATATCAATATATATATATACAAAAACCTCCAAATCAGTGCACATCCATAAATATAACAATATTTGATATTTTTACATAAAAATCGGGCTTGTAGGCCATAATACATAGATTCAAACATTGGTATCCAAATGAGAACAAACCTAAACATCCTAACCATGATTAATCTACTCTCTAACACATGAAAATCTGAAATTAGAAGACAAATAAGCCTATAGGGCAAAAACATAAACACATGGTGTGCCTCCATTGGAATGTCTCCATGGGGGACACCAAACCTATCCCAAACTCCTAAAGAGGACTCAAAAGAGCCTCTAAAACATTCCTAATGGTGGTTCATGCGTGGGGGTGGTTCCTATGGGTTCAAAACTAACAAATATGCAAGGAAAAGATGAAGTAGAGAAGGTTTAGTGAGAGAGATACCTATTGGGAGTTGATTCCCAATGAACAACCCAAAGGACACGAATCCGACACAGACTCTTCTTGCAAATGGAAACCCCTCCTTGCTCTTGGCTCCACAATTCTTGTAGCTCCCTCTCCTTGCAAGAATGAAAGAATTTGGTGGAGAAAAGAGAATATTTGAGAGATGAATCAATGGGATTTTCTCTCAAGATTGGGAAGAACACTAAAATGGAAATAGAGGCTACTTTGCAAATAAAAAGGAGATGGAACCCTCTCTTGGCTGCCATAAGGGTTAGGTTTGGGCCAATGAGAAATATCTAATATGCCCCTAATAGGTCCTCTTTGGTTAATCTAACTCATACAAAGGTTTGGGGTCAAAAGGGTCAAGTTTCTAATCTTTAAATGACTAAACTTGTCATGCAGGTTTAGTCTGAATGCACTAGCCTAATGAGATAAGTTTGTGGGCCATGCCTATCTAATCTTTAGGTCCGACGAGAGTCTATACTACCCGGACCACTAACACAAGTCAAAACTAGAAGAAACTCCAACCCGACTAAACAAATCCCCAAAATACAATAATAATAAATAAATATTTACAAAAATATAGTAATATAAAAATGACAAATTTACCCTCATTTTTGAAAACAGACAGTTACAGTTTATAGGTTTGATCACATATCTACTTAGTACTTTCCTTCTGACTAGTACTCATGAATTTAAATCACAACACGAGAAATCACAAAAGTCGATAATAAGAGCACGATGATCACAAACAATACGATAAACATGAAAATCACGCACGATATAATCACTAAAATTCATATGACACTAATATGTGTAACAAGTGCGTCAAGAATCAAGTAAAACATGCATTATAAAAGTTATCCGAATTTGAAAGTAACTAGTATAAATGCTTGCTTCAGTTAGGAGTCGACATGTGCGATACGAATATGTCGACACAGAATAGGTACAAATGATACACTTTCCAAGATGATTCCAAATTATGAAGCATACAGTTCCATTGAGTCTAGTATAGTCTAAATAGCCTAGTTTGATATATAGAAGTTCAGATTTAGAGATTGACACAAATTTTAGAGACGATACCTGGGTTTGCAACGGCTTGCAAGGAGACAAGAAAATACACAAATTAACTAGTGTTTGGAAAAAGGTCAAGTAGGCTAAGAGAGATTTTTTTTCAAGTTTTGGTTAGGTTGCCTCTTGTCACGCCCCAGAACCAGAATACTGGAGAGTGGGGGCAGACATAGCCAGCTACGTATATTGAAATGGATTCCATCTCGCTATACGGTCACGGCTGTCTAGATACATGAGGATTTACTACAAACTAACAGTCTCCTATGGTCATGAACAAGCCTAGTGTCTCAATCACAAGCAAGTAAGTAAATGTTACAAGATGTATGATCATTAAATATACAATAATAAGGCGTCCCAAATATTACATATTCAGCTGATCATAAAGCTAGTCGTTACAAAATATGAGGACTAGCAAGAGTTTAGTTATACATGATCAACCCTAGGATCTGTCAATCATGTTACAGCCCGTAGGCAGACAGTAAGTAAAGTGCAATCGAGCTAAACAGGTGCTCGTCGGCTAAACGCCTCAAAAGAATATTTTTACAATAAAGTGGGAGATCAAAAATAAACCCACTCGTTGCCAAGGTTCCGTCTAGTGGCCACCATCTGGCTGGAAGGTCGGTAGATCCTCTGGAGCTGCTCCGAAATCTGGCCATACAAAACCAGCTGGGTCAGACCCCAGAAAGATCAAGTGCCACAAGGAAGCTTCACTTAGGAACTAAAACCAGCAATCAGCATAAGAGTATAAATAAAAGTAAGAACTGGAAATAAAGAAAATACATCAGGATGATATACGACGAGATAACCATGGAACTATTCAGATAACCAGGTTAAAACCCGTAAACCAAACAAGGACCGGGGTTGTAACCCTTCGTCTGAACAGAACTTGGAATTCTCACCATTTATCGGTAAAATAAATACAAGCATTCTGGTCATGCAGTAGTCTGGAACAGGATCAGGACAAGGCTAGACAGGTTAGACTCCATCCAATCACTTCACGGCCAAGCAAGAACTACGGCTTGATACTTTAACTAACTAGGGTTGTCACAAGCCTAATTACTAACAAGATGCAGTGAGAATCTTCCACAGCCACAAGCCCTGCAGTCCATCCAGGTTATCCAGGTCGAAATTAGGGGTTGAATTCAGGTAGGTACACCGTCCAGGAAACGTATGTACCCTTAAGTAGCTTGAAAGGTGCAACACATGACAGTGTGCTGGAAATGTGCCCTACTCGACGGCAGGCTACAGATCCCAGGCGTACCCAGGTAACGAGATTGCCTGTAGCTGGGAAATCTCTTCATGACTAATGTGTTAATCTAGTTATTAACCTTAGTCTATTTCAATAGGTACTCTTGACCGTGGTACTCAGGAGCTCCCTTCCTAGACATGATGCAAGACAGGACTGGTTTATTTGTACAAGCACAATCGCCCACGGTGTCCATGTTATTATACAGGTCATGTCATGTCAGGTAGCCGTCGCAATAGCTTATCAGATATATCATGTCAGGTTTATCATGTCAAGTATTCTTGTCAGGAGTGCGCCACGACGGGCCACTATCAGGTCATGTCAGGTTTTCTTGTCAAGAGTGCACCACTATGGGTTACTATCGTGTCATGCTCAGGTATCATTTCCAAACATATTAAACAAATCCATGATTATCAAGTTCATGACAAAAAGCGTAAGGATATAAAACGGACGTAAAATGTCTAATAAAATATCAATATTCAGGGCTATAGAAGAGCCATGCGGCTAAGGCCTATGCGGCCAGGAATGATCACATGCGGCTGGAAGAGAATAGCCATGCGGCTGAATGGATATGGGTTCATGCGGCCCGAAATCCGAGTTCATACGGCTCGGAAAGGTCGATCTCAAGGCAGTGCGGGCGTGCGGCGCATGCGGCTGCAGGAGCTTATGCGGTCAGGAATGGAGGGGTCTCATGCGGCTGAAGGGAATCAGGATCTATGCGGCTCGGGATCAGTCAGTCATGCGGCTGAGAGGACTCGGGTCCCCATGCGGCAGCGGGAGACTGCGGTCTATACGGCTCGTGAGTATTGGAGTTCATGTGGCTCGGGATGGGCGAAGTCCCATGCGGCAGCGGGGAGCAATGCCTATGCGGCTGGGAGCAAGGGTGCATATGCGGTTCGGGAAGAAGGGCCCCATGCGGCCGAACTAAATACTTGCCACATGAACTTGTCATGCGGTCAAGTCCAGTTGATAGTGCATGCGGTTTCGAAGCTGACTTGCCGCATGAATATTCATGCGGTCAAGTGCTATCATGCGGCTCGGAACTGTGCTTCTTCTCCAAATTTCCGAGAAGAAGTACACCATAAGCCATGGCTTCCAAGCTGTATAACTCTATCATCCGGAGCCCAAATCCGAACTTCCATAGGTCAAAATGGGGTAGAACGAGATTCTCTACAACATGGAACCATCAAAACTAGGAAATAACAAGATTAAGTCGATCAAAACCCAAAAATCTGAAAATAAAGTAAATATAGATCTACAAGAATCTAGCCATAAAAAGTGAAAATGCCAAGTTCTAAAGCTAGTCAAAATGCTGTAAGGAAGAGAATGAAGCAATAAAATTGAAGTTCCTCCATGAAGCAAGTTGCACTTGCCTAGACCTCTCTCTTCTCTTTCTGGTAGGTAAGAAGTAAATGAGGAAGAAGAAGATGAGTAATGAAGAGAGAGAAAGAAGAAATGGCAATAAATATCAAAGGTGGTGGTAGGTAGGGGGTTCATCCATGGTTCATGATAGACCAAAGAAAACCGAACCAAGCCAAGAAATAACCAAGCCAAGATGCAAGCTAAACAAGAAATCATGCAATACAGAATAAAATACGTACACGTATTCCAAAAATACGTAATACGGACAACAGGCATTACAACTCTACCCACCTTAAAAGAATTCCGTCCTCGGAATTTAATCAAGAGGCTAGAGGAGCAATGACAAGCTATACTAATAACAAGCAAGCTATACTAGACAATCAATCAATCATGCAAGCAAGGAATCGAAGGCATGAGACATAAGAAAGATATTATACCTCACGAGTCAAACAAGTCGGGATATCGCGATCGGATATCATCCTCACGCTCCCATGTTGACTCCCCCAAAGAATGATGACCCCAAGCAACCCGGACTAACTTGATAGTCTTGTTCTTGAGGATCTTCTCTCTCCGGTCCAATATAGACACGGGCCTCTCCTCATACGAAAGGTTGGTACCAACAACCAATTTTGAATGATCTAGGATGTGGCTCAGATCTGGGATATACCGTCGTAATTGGGATACATGGAACACGTCATGCACCTCGCTTAGCGACGGCGGAAGAGCGAGACGATAGGACACATCTCCTACCCGCTCCAGAATGTCAAATGGCCCTATATACCTAGGACTAAGCTTTCTCCGTACGTCGAAACGAATGACGCCACGGTTAGGCGAAATCCTCAGGAATACATGGTCATCGACCGAAAACTCGAGAGGGCGCCGATGAGAATCGGCCCAATGGCGCTGGCGATCTTGGATAACTCGAAGATGATCTCTGACCCTTCTAACCACTTCAACTGTCTGAGCGATTATTTCTGGACCAAGCATCTGTCTCTTTCCAACATCATCCCAGGCTAGCGGGGATCTGCACTTCCTACCATATAGTGCCTCGAACGGTGCCATCTGGATACTGGCCTGGAAACTGTTGTTGTACGAGAATTCTACCAGGTGTAAGTGATTTTCCCATGAACTACCGAAGTCAAGTGTGCAAGACCGCAACATGTCTTCAAGAGTATGGATCGTACGCTCTGACTGACCATCTGTCTGCGGATGATACGCTGAAATGAACTGGAGACGAGTTTCCAAACTCTCCTGCAGGCTATGCCAAAAGTGCGATGTAAATCTTGAATCTCGGTCCGAGGTGATACTGACTGGCACTCCGTGCAATCTGACAATCTGTCGGAGATATATCTCTGCTAACTGAGCCGTCGACTGACCAACTCTGAACGGGAGGAAGTGAGCTACCTTCGTGAGCCGATCAACTATAACCCAGATAGCATCTCTGCCAGCTGGGGATCTAGGTAATCCAGTCATGAAATCCATGGTCACATGCTCCCACTTCCATTCTGGAATCGGCAAAGGCTGAAGAAGTCCAGCCGGTCTCTGATGTTCAGCTTTAACTTGTTGGCAAACCAAACACCGAGAGACAAACCGAGCTATCTCCCGCTTTATGCCATTCCACCAGAAGTGCTGACGGATATCTCGGTACATCTTCGTACTGCCAGGATGGATGGAATAATGAGAACTGTGCGCCTCTGCCATGATCTCCTGTCTGATTTCTCCACTGGGCACACAAAGACGCTTACCACGTTGAAGTATACCATCCTCATGAATGCACAACTCTGGTCTTCATCCTGCCTTACACTCTGCTCTGAGTCGCTGAAGCTTGGAATCTGCTGACTGCGCCATTCGGATCCTCTCGACTATAGTGGACTGAACCTGCATACTGGCCATCAATGCCACACTGGAAGGGAGAACAACTTCAATACCCATCTTTTGAAGATCTGCTAAGAGCTCTGGTTGTGCTGTTAGGAAATAAACTCCTGCTCTCCTGCTCAATGCATCTGCTACGACGTTGGCCTTCCCAGAATGATACTGCAGGTTGACATCATAATTCACAAGAAGCTCCAGCCATCTTCTCTGACGCATGTTAAGATCCTTCTAGGTGAAAACATACTTCAGGCTCTTGTGATCGGTCAAAATCTCCATCCTGTCCCCATACATGTAGTGCCTCCATAACTTAAGTGCAAACACCACTGCTGCCAGCTCCAAGTCATGGGTTGGGTAATTCCTCCCATGATCACGAAGTTGTCGTATTGCATAAGCTATTACCTTCCCATGCTGCATCAGAACATATCATAAACCTCTGCCTGAAGCGTCACAGTACACTGAGAATCCTCCGGTCCCATCTGGAAGCATGAGAATAGGAGCTGTTATCAGGCCTCATTTCAACTGCTCAAAAGAACTCTGACACTCCGCTGTCCAAGCAAACTGCGCATCCTTGCGAGTCAACTGGGTCAACGGCGCTGATATCCGAGCAAAATCTGATACAAACCGCCGGTAATAGCCGGCCAATCCAAGGAAACTACGAACTTCTGCAACTGTGCTTGGCACCGGCCACGACTCAATAGCCATAATCTTCTGGGGATCGACTTCTACTCCTCCTCTGGTGATGATATGACCCAAGTACGAAATGCGATCAAGCCAGAACTCGCATTTACTGAACTTGGCATATAACTGGTGCTCCCTGAGAATCTGAAGAACCACACGGAGATGCTGCTCATGCTCCGCATCACTCTTGCTGTAGACCAGGATGTCATCCAAGAACACAATCACAAACTGATCCAAGTATGGCATGAAGATGCGATTCATGAGGTCCATGAATACTGCCGGCGTATTGGTTGCTCCAAAGGGCATAACAAGGAACTCCCAATGCCCATATCTCGATCTAAAAGCTGTCTTCGGGATGTCCTGCTCTCTGACTCTGATCTGATGATAACCTGAGCGCAAATCAATCTTCGAGAATACTGAAGCCCCCTTGAGTTGATCAAACAAGTCATCTATCCTCGGAAGAGGGTATCTGTTCTTGATTGTCACTGAGTTCAAGGTACGATAATCAACACATAACCTGAACGTACCATCCTTCTTTTTCACAAGAAGTATCGGGGCTCCCCAAGGCGATCCACTAGCACAAATAAATCCCTTGGCTCGAAGTTCTTCAATCATCTTGTACAAGATCTCCAATTCTGACGGCGCCATCCTGTAGACTCTCTCTGACACTGGGGTTGTCCCGGGAATCAAGTCTATGGTGAACTCGATCTCCCGCTCTGGAGGCATACCTGGTAGCTCTTCTGGGAAAACATCTGGGAACTCATCCACTATTCTGGGCAACTGCACTGCTGCTACTGCCATCCGCAATAATGGAGGAGAAGGCTCAACTGCGCCTCGGGAAAAGGAAAACTCCGGCTCGCCTGGAATGCTAAAAATAACCCTACCAATATGGCAGTCTATTCTAGCATACTGGTTCCTCAACCAATCCATCCCTAAGACCACATCATAATCGGCCATCGGGAACTCTATCAATCTAGCGGGGAATTCTCTACCGCTAACTACGATCCGATACGAGGAAAACACTCTATCTACTCCCACAAGTCCGTTACCAGTAAGTATATTGAGCCTTACTGATAATGACTCGGGCTCCAATCATATCCGTGTCGTGAATCGTGCAGACATAAAAGAATGCGATGCACCAGAATCAAATAAAGCTGAAGCTAGAAATGAGTTGACGAGAATAGTACCTGCCACTACCTCACCTGGTGCCAATCCTTCCTCTGCGGTCATCACCATAGCCTGACTGTGCCCTCGGAGTGCTAGTCCCCTCTGCTGGAATCCTCGCTGCCTGCTCTGACTCAAGGCTTGGGCTTGTGCATGCTGCTGGGGATTCTGCTGCTGGAACATCTGGGACTGAGGCGACAAGGGCCTCGACAATGGGTACTGCTGCTGCTGCTGCTGCTGGACCGGTGCTGGTCCTCTCACCGAAGTGCTAGAAAGGTTGGACGATGATGAACCACCCCTGTTCGGGCAGGATCCAATCCTATGGTCTGGTGCTCCACAAACTAGACACAATCCCTGTGCCCTACGACACTCTGCCACTACATGGCCTGGCTTTCCACAATGAGAACATCCCACTGCGGAAGACTGCTTCTGCTGCTGCTGAGGGTACGTCGGGGTGGAATGCTGAACCGACGTTACTGTGGTCGCTCGTCTCGAAGCTCCAATAGTCAAGGCCCTGGCTGCCGGGGCTGGTGCTGAAGACTGATTCATCTGGCCGTGAGATCTCTTCCGACCTCCGGTCCTATCCACAATCCTCTGGGAGGTATACTCATGCCTCCGGGCTGCTCTCAAGACTGCATCAAAAGTCTGATGCTCAAACTGTTCAACTGCCAACAAAATCTCCAGGTGAAGCCCCTGCTGGAATCGCTGGGCTCTATCATACTCGGTTGCCACCAAGGTGGGAGCAAACCGACTGAGTCTCGAAAACTCGGTCGCATATCCATCGACCGTCCTGCCTCCTTGCTTCAGATTGGTGAACCTGGTCTGCAGATCATACCGAGCTACGACATCGAAATACTTGGTCTGGAATCTCTCTCTGAATACTGCCCAAGCAATGGGTGTTGCTAATCCAATGGCCTGCGTTGCCCACCAGCTGCGGGCAAGATCTAACAACTGTAGGCGCACAACGGCCACCTTCTCGTTCTCTGGAGTCTTGGCTACGTCGAGAATCACTTCAGTATCCTGAAGCCATGCATCTGCTGCGATAGCATCTTCACTACCGTTAAAGAATGGAGGGTTCAGGCGCTTGAAGCTATTGGCCGTGCTGTTACCCTGATGACCACCCCGGGTCAAAGCATCCGCCACTGCCTGTTGCAAGGCATCTCCACGACGATCTTGAGAAGCTATCAAGGTCCTGACGAGTCCTACTAATGTGCCATTATCAGGCTCGGCAAGCTGGACTGGCTGGACTGGTGGCTCTCCATCAGAAGGCACGACTCTGGAGGCTACTCTGGAATGCTGGGCTTGATCCCCAGGTTGCTGCTGGTCCGCGGGAGGTGCTCTACCTTGCTGGTCGGTAGGACCATGAACAATGCCGCTGAAGAAGACGACATAGGGAACAATAAGGAAGGACCATGATAGATCAACGATACAAGCATATGATCAGGACAAGAATCCAGGGATTCAGAAGATACGAGCAGAGATCAAGGACGAATACTGATTGAGATATCTATTCGGTAAACCCTCACATATCTTGATTTACAAGACCTGCATGGGCTACCACTTAAACCATGTCACGTCCCAAAACCAGAATACTGGAGAGCGGGGGCAGACATAGCCAGCTACGTATATTGAAATGGATTCCATCTCGCTATACGGTCACGGCTGTCTAGATCATTGAGGGTTTACTACAAGCCAACAGTCTCCTATGGTCATGAACAAGCCTAGTGTCTCAATCACAAGTAAGTAAGTAAATGTTACAAGATGTATGATCATTAAATATACAATAATAAGGCATCCCAAATATTATATATTTAGCTGATCATGAAGCTAGTCGTTACAAAATGTGAGGACTAGCAAGAGTTTAGTCATACATGATCAACCCTAGGATCTGTCAATCATGTTACAGCCCGTAGGCAGACAGTAAGTAAAGTGCAATCGAGCTAAACAGGTGCTCGTCGGCTAAACGCCTCAAAAGAATACTTTTACAATAAAGTGGGAGATCAAAAATAAACCCACTCGTTACCAGGGTTCCGTCTAGTGGCCACCATCTGGCTGGAAGGTCGGTAGATCCTCTAGAGCTGCTCCGAAATCTAGCCATACAAAACCAGCTGGATCAGACCCCAGAAAGAGCAAGTGCCACAAGGAAGCTTTACTTAGGAACTAAAACCAGCAATCAGCATAAGAGTATAAATAAAAGTAAGAACTTGAAATAAAGAAAATACATCAGGATGATATATGACGAGATAACCATGGAACTATTCAGATAACCAGGTTACAACCCATAAACCAAACAAGGACCGGGGTTGTAACCCTTCGTCTGAACAGAACTTGGAATTCTCACCATTTATCGGTAAAATAAATACAAGCATTCTGGTCATGCAGTAGTCTGGAACAGGATCAGGACAAGGCTAGACAGGTTAGACTCCATCCAATCACTTCACGGCCAAGCAAGAACTACAACTTGATACTTTAACTAACTTGGGTTGTCACAAGCCTAATTACTAACAAGATGCAGTGAGAATCTTCCACAGCCACAAGCCCTGCAGTCCATCCAGGTTACCCAGGTCGAAATTAGGGGTTGAATTCAGGTGGGTACACCGTCCAGGAAATGCATGTACCCTTAAGTAGCTTGAAAGGTGTAACACATAACAGTGTGCTGGAAATGTGCCCTACTCGACGGTAGGCTACAGATCCCAGGCCCGCCCAGGTAACGGGATTGCCTGTAGCTGGGAAATCTCTTCATGACTAATGTGTTAATCTAGTTATTAACCTTAGCCCATTTCAATAGGTACTCCTGACCGTGGTACTCAGGAGCTCCCTCCCTAGACATGATGCAAGACAGGACTGGTTTATTTGTACATGCACAATCGACCACGGTGTCCATGTTATTATACAGGTCATGTCATGTTAGGTAGCCGTCGCAACAGCTTATCAGATATATCATGTCAGGTTTATCATGTCAAGTGTTCTTGTCAGGAGTGCGCCACAA
>JANAVB010027596.1:11673607-11808607 GCA_029216955.1 Iris pallida
TGCTTGCGCACTTTGCTGATTTTTTTGAACATACTTCTTTGTTTTGACATGTACTGAATTTTGTTTTTCTGTTTGACGCAGTTAATATCAGGGAAGACCCGGACTATGAAGTCTTTGCAGGGACCCTTGTTGAACCAGAGTTTAAGGAAGACTTGTCCCATGTAACATTTCCCCAATATGCTCTGCCATCTTCCCGTCAAGCCAACTTAGTAGCACAAGATAACAAAACTTTATTGAGTCTGATGAACGGGCAGCCTCTGCAGACTGCCGATGCCATTATTCACAAGAAACCCCTGTTTCTATTTGGTGAGGCTATTGATAAAAGTTCTCAGCCGAGACCACGTGTTGAGCAGAGACTCCTTCAGAGAGCCGAGAAAAGGATACTCTTGCCTGAGACTTCTATGTGTCTTTCTTTAGCTCGCTATGCTCATGCGAGTTATCCCAGGAGAATGGACTGGGATATTACTCCTCTCCAGCAAGCCAGAACAGGGAACATCTGTGTAAAGAAGGGACCCAACAAGAAGGACATGTTTTATAGTTCTTCGGAGCGTCATAGCTCTCTGCTCAGGGGATTGAAACCTGGGTGCATCCCACCAGAGAACTCTTCCCTACTGCTGCCGGTCCGAACACCGATCTTTGCAAATGAATTCACGAAGGTCGAGGGAAGATATCCTGATCAGGACATCCGCTTGACAGGTCTGGTGAATCCAGATAACAAAAGGTGGAACTGCATAGCAAATTGGATATTGGCTCAGTTCGAAGAGAGGCTCAAGAAAATTGAGCTGTACCAGGCAGTATGCTCCACAGTGTACGGCTTTCAACCTAATCCTCACTTATTCCTGGCTTTGGCAGTAAGATATAACTTCAGGACAGGGACTTTCATGACGCCCTGTGGAGAAATTGGGCTGGCTCTTCATGAGATGAGATACATCTCGAGTCTACCAATGGGGGAATTCCCCTATGAGGAATTTGTCCCTACAAATGACGAGTTGGACCGACTTCGTCGGGAAAATGCTGAAATGGTGGACGTTTTTAAAGAACTGCTGTGTCATTATAAGATCTGCTCCTTATATTATAAGAGTGGTTCTTCTGGTACTTGCTACTCATCAAAGTGGTTGCCTTATCTCTTTCTTAACCACATCATAGAGAAGAAGACTAAGGATCATGATAAGTGTAACCCTAGCTTCTTCAGACCACTCAGCCACAGTGAGGTGATCGGACTGATGGAGGAGAACAAAGAAATGGACATCAGGGTCGATGATCAACTTCAATACCCTTCTTTCAAGACAGGAGATGTTATTGAAAGTTTTATAAGGCTGGGCTATAGGCCCATGTCAAAGGAAGCCCAGCTGGCGGGTTTCCTCACATACTGGCTTCGACGATTCGTCGTCCCCGGAGCCAGTGCCGTCGATCTCTTCCATCACGGCGTGCTCTTTGCTGCTGTCCGATTAGTCTTTGGCTACCGGATGGATCTGCTATCGGCGATGACCTGCAGAGTAAACGCTGGTCTTCGTCTTTATGTTGAATCGATGCTCAAAAGGAAGGGCAAAAAGGGGAACTTCCCTCGGCTGGAGCTGCCCTATACTTATTTGTTCGGATGGTTGCTTCTGCACCATCCGTCATTGATGAACCCTGATATGGGAGCAGTCGGCGGTAGCTATCTGTGGAGATTCTCCCGGGGTAAATGGATATACACCAGTCTGAAAGATTGTAGACGGGCTTTGAATCTTGGGAAGGGGTAGAATTTCTACTGTGTTCCCCCTCCAACTGGCTATGAACATATGTCAACAAATCTGGTTGATCTTGGAAGGCAGTCTCTAGGTCGTGCAGTATTTGAGTGGCTGAAGACGATCCGGCCGTCACATTTGGTTTACAGATTTGAAGAGGAATATTACTTGGAACCTTATCTTCCCAGCCATTTTATGCGGTAATTCGGCTATGACCAATTCCACGTAGGCAATGCTATAACTTGCCTGCAAGGAAAAGGTTATCTGATTGATGGCGCCAGGGCTTGGGCTTATTATAACGCTCGAAACACAAGAACAATGTTCTCGATGCCGACCAAGAGCGATCACAGCTCCCAAATGTTATACACATATTCGCTTTTTTATACAGTAGCGAATACATTCGCCGAGAACTTCAGCCTTGTAGATAGCTTCGCGACAGCGATACGATTGAAGAAGGGAGCAACTGTTATATCAGCTCCAGGTAATGACGAAGAGCCTGAACCAGTGGATGACCCGTTAGAAGCCTCAAGGGAAGCTAACTTCCCTGAGGAAGTCAACGAACCATTACGAATTTCCTTGAAAGTTGTCAAGTCTCCAGCTAAGGAGAGAAAAAGAAGGATTGACGAACCTTCTTTTTCGGTTGCAAAGAAGAAGCTTATCCTAGATCCATCAGAGAAGGTCACCACCAGGTCACAATCTCGACAACTGGCTGAGTCGACCCAAAGAGAAGAAGCGACTACGCCGACTTCTCTTCCAAGGCAGGTCGATGTTGTAGATGTAGAGAGTCCAGAGAGACCTCTACATAGAAAGAAACTGGCCTCCAGAAGAAGAAAGAGGATGGTCACTCCTCCGAGACAAATCTTGTCCTTGGTGGTGGCTAGTGCTATTGCTGGAATCACCATGTCATCCCCTACACCTGCCCACGAGCCTAGGCAGGAAACTCCTAGTCCAGAGCAGAGGGATGAGGCTGAAGCTGAACAGAGGGATGAGGCTGAAGCTGAGCAGAGGAATGAGGCTGAGCAGAGGGATGATGAAGTTTTGCGATCTCCTTCTCTTACGGTGGAAACTACTCAGCTTCCTGCTACACCAGGAACACTCCGTGAAGAAAAAGATCGTTTAATGATTGATGCTATAAACGATTGTGACTTCGGTCTGTAAGACGATGTCGATCAAGCCGCCACCGCAACTGCCAGCGAGGAAGTACCAGAAGATAGTATAAGCAATGAAGATACATCAACAGAAGCTGTTGATGATACTTTAAATCTAGAAGAGGACGCTGATGTCCATATATCTCCCGAACCTGTTTATGACATACTGGATCCTGAAAAGGATGTTGAGATGCATGTGTCTCCAGAAAAGATTGCAGGTGAGGAAGTAGCACCGGAGGAAACTACTACTGCCGATCCCAAAGGTATTGAATGAGATTATCAATTTTCTTTTCATAGATTAAATGGCTGACATCTCTATTTTTTATCTATACAGAAATCGAATCATCTCCAATTCCACCTCCGTGCACAGATATAGTACCATTAGCGACAATAGCTAGTAATAGCTGACCTTTTTCGGGTGGCTCCGAGGCGGGCAGTAGCCAGGCAGTGATGTCTGAGGCTACTTCTGCAAGGTTGGAATCCGTGCCAGCAGACGACAGACCTGTTACTGGACCAAGCCATGGTAAGATTGCTTTAATTTTTGATCCTCTTCGATTAATTGTTAATGACAACAAAATAATAATATTCATTTGATTTTGCAGAAGAACATCTGGGAGGAGCAACCAGCTCAACCATGGCTCCCTTATCTAAAGAGCCCTCCACTCACGTGCAAGAAGTTGCACGTCCATCTGTACAGGTGCCTATTGCTTCGTCATCAATGGAAGTAGCTGCTACGCCTGGGGCCCTGGCTACTAACCAATTTATCATAAACTCCTTCACCAAACTCTTCTTTACTTCGTTGGGACCCTTAGTAGATAGGGTGATAGAGAAAGAAGAGGCTGGTTTTTCCACAGTTAGAGGTCCAACCTCTTATCTGGTCAATGCCATTCGCAATCAAGGCGACGAAGCTCAGGCTGTTTTTCTTGATCATATATTAGATGAGCTGGAAGCATCAGTCAGGACCTACCAAGAGCTTAATAGGGGAGAGGTAGAACCTTTGGTGCAGGCCGAATTTGAAAAGATGTCTCAAGAGGCTGCGGTTGAGAAAGTTAATTTCCAAGTCCTCTTGGATACTTTCACTACTAAGTCTGCTGAGTATAATGCCCAAGTGGAAACAGTTGCATCTGTTGCTGAAGAGAAGGAAAGAAGTGTTGCTGAGCTGCAAGCAGAATCTGCCCGTCTTCAGGAAGAGTTGAAACTTGTTCAACTTGCTCTGGAGGATGAGGCCACCCAACATCAGGCTGCAGTTCAACAACTGGGTGTTCTGACTCAAGAAAGAGATGAGTATGTCGCAACTCATCAAGCGGAAATCTCTCGCAAATTAGTAACCATGCCATCTTTTGACGATAAATCTGGGATGGAGGAAGCTAGAAGCCGAGTGATGGACTCTCGTGCGGAGCGACTGCAAATTTTAAAGCAGCAGATGACCAACCTGATGACCCCGCCGGCCGAATAGAAAGACTCCTTGTATCTTCTTGTTTTGTGATATGTATCTTTCTAATGTCTTCCAATTTTGATCAATAAAAAGACATTTCTTTATGGATCTATTATTTATTGCATATCTTATTCAGATACAAATAATAGCGATAGAAAATATATTCAGAGGTGCAGGACATGATATATTTCTTGATTTTTAGAAAATAATTATATTCATTATATCTGCTCAGAGGTAATGTAGACATGGCAGAATATTGAATATCATTATTTCAGTAGATAACTTAATCGAAGATGACAAGTTGCTAATGTGGAAGAATAAATGAATAAACGAAAATGAATCGTCAAAATGTGTGAACGAAATGAATCGTCGAGATGAACGGATGAACCGTCAAATGAATTGAATGAACGGGTGAACCGTCGGATGAATGGAATGAACGGGTGAACCGTCATGTAGATTGAATGAACGGATGAACCATCAGATTGATGTAATGAACGGGTGAACCGTCGAATGGATTGAATGAATGGGTGACCCGTCAGATCGATGTAATGAACGGGTGAACCGTCAGATTGATTGAATGAACGAGTGAACCGTCGGATGAATGTAATGAACGGGTGAACCGTCGAATGGATTGAATGAACGGGTGAACCGTCAGATTGATGTAATGAACGGGTGAACCGTCGAATGGATTGAATGAACGGGTGAACCGTCAGATTGATGTAATAAACGGGTGAACCGTCGAATGGATTGAATGAACGGGTGAACCGTCAGATTGATGTAATGAACGGGTGAACCGTCGAATGGATTGAATGAACGGGTGAACCGTCAGATTGATGTAATGAATGGGTGAACCATCGAATGGATTGAATGAACGGGTGAACCGTCGGATTGATTGAATGAACGGGTGAACCGTCGGATGAATGTGTCGCTTCGTTGTCGTATGAATCTCTGTCTATAAATAGAACAGAAAATCAGATGGGATGATCACTTTCACTTTTCAACATAAAAATGTCGTCTGAAGATGCATCAAAGAAGGCTGAGGTCGCCCCGAAGGTTGAACACTCGGAGGAATGTCCTGCCGAACCGGCCGAGTCGAAACAGACAGAGGCGGGCGAAGGTTCGTCTGCACCAAAGCCGCCAAGGGACATCTTGGACTTCCTCCTTGACCCAGGAACGACGAAAGAAGCAAAGACCATGAGGATGGCTGCTTGTAAGTTCCCGGTGGGTTCGAGCAAGGATGTTCTCAGTTGTTTTGCCGACCATGTCTTTGATAAGGACGGCAGTGGCCCTCGTCCCAACTTTGAGAAGGATGATAGTGACCTTCCTTGATATCATGTACTATCATTCATGATGAAATAAAATTAAATTTTATTTATGAACTTGTCTGATGATTACAAGCACTCTCTTTTACATTTATACATAATACTTTTTGAGGAATTTGCCATTGATGGGCATCATTACAACTCGACCATCCAGCTCTGTGAGTTGATAGGCTCCATTTGAGAAGACTTTGCTCATGATATATGGACCTTCCCACTTTACATCGAATTTTCCCTTGCTCGAGTGAGTCATAGTCATGGGACATCTGACTGTTAGAACGAGCTCTCCTTTCTGAAAGGCTCTGACTTTAACTTTGCGATTGAAAGTCTTCGAGATGCGGGCTTGGTATAACTCAATATGCTGTTGAGCCATTAACCTTTTCTCATCGAGCGCTTCTAATTCTTGAAGTCGAAGAAGATCATTGTTCTCTGTAGTGAGCTCGTTGGCGATGGCAATCCTTAAGTACGGGATCTGAAGTTCCAAGGGAAGAACTGCTTCATAGCCGTATACCAAAGAGAAGGGTGTACAGCCTGTGGGGTTGCGAACCGTAGTACGGTAAGCCCATAGACATTCTCCAAGCTTTTCACTCTAGTTCCGTTTGCTAGTAGATACAAACTTCTTGAGGAGCTTGATAATAGTTTTACTTAAGGCTTCGACCAAACCATTAGCTGCAGGATTGTAGGCTGTCGAAGCGATATTGTCAATCCGATGATCATCACAGAACCTTGTGAACTTTTGACTGATGAATTGTGGTCCATTGTCATGAATGATCCTTCGAGGTACACCGAATCTATAGATGACATGGTGTTTGACGAAGTTGATGACGCTGCTGATTTTGACTTCAGCCAGAGGGATAGCTTCAGCCCATTTGGAGAAGTAATCGGTTATTGCTAGTATGAAACAATGTCCTCTAGAAGAAGGAGGATTGATGGGACCTATAATGTCCATGCCCCAAGCTTCGAAAGGCCAGGAAGCAGCAGTCGGATGAAGGAATTTCGACGGTTGATGAGTGAAATCTGTATGGATCTGACAAGCTCGACATTTTCTTACATATTCGATGGCATCTGATACCATAGAGGGCTAGTAGTAACCCATACGTCGGATGCGATCCTATAGCTTAGGACCGGGTTGATGTGCTCCGTATACGCCATCATGAGCTTCACTCAACACTTGCTTTGCTTCATCACCAGCGAGATAACGCAAGAGTAAGCCGTCATAAGTTCGCCGATAGAGAGTCTTGGTGGTTTGATTATAGTAAAACCGGAAAGATCGTCGACGAATACTCGTGGCCTCTTTGGGATCTTCAGGGAGTATATCATGAACTACAAAGTCGATAAAAGGAGCTCTCCAATCTTCATCGATAACATTGGCTTCAGTAAGATTACCGAACTCAATATTACGATTGTTTTCAATACAAAACAATTCCCGATTAGAGATAACCACCACCTGCTGTCTTTTGATAGGGATGGCTAAGACTGCTGCAAGATTAGCCAAGGCATCTGCTTCAGTATTGCAAGCTCGTCGAACATATTCGATGAAGAAGGCTTTGAATGATGTAGCCATGTTGATTGCCGCTTTATAGTAAGGTACAAGATCTTGATGGCGAACTTCATAGGTTCCTCTAACCTGGTTAATGACCAGCTTAGAGTCACCGTAGACTTCAAGATACTCGACGTCCAATTGTTTAGCTAACTGAAGACCAATGAGTAGAGCATTGTATTCTGCTACGTTATTGGAACATAGTTCATCTAAAGAGTAGGCTCTTTGAATAGTTGACCCGTCTGGAGAAACGAGAACAACTCCAACTCCTGCGACAATGGCACCATTGGGTCCAATCCTAGATGCACCGTCAAAGAACAGACGCCAAGTAGGAAATTCTTCAGAGATTGTATTAGATTCCAATGTCTCGTCTGAAATTTCATCATATAGTTTGGATGTCTCTGGTAAATGATGAGCTGCTAAGAAATCCGCCAGTGCTTGACCTTTGACAGACTTTTGTGGAACATATACCATGTCATATTGAGCTAGCAGAATGGCCCACGTAGCCAGCCGAGAATTGAATGTGCTAGGCTTTTTCATCAGTACCCGAAGAGGATTAACTCGGGATATAACATGAATAGTTTGGCCAATGATGTAATGCCTCGTCTTTTGAACAGCAAACATAAGAGCTAGGCATTCTTTTTCGACCGAACTATAACGGTGTTCGGCACCAATCGTAGTACGACTGAGATAGTAGATGGCTTGTTCGTGGCCTTCTTTGTTCTTTTGGGCAAGTAAAGCACCCAATGAATGATCCATAGCACGGACATACATTAAGAACGGTATGACGAAGATTGGTGGTACCAAGACTGGTGGGTTCATGAGATATCGCTTTATGTCATCAAATGCTCGTTGACATTCTTCGGTCCAAATGAAGGATACACCCTTCTTCATTAGCTGAGTGAATGGTCTGCAGCGTCCAGACAGATTCGAAATGAACCTCCAGATGTACGCAAGTCGACCCTGGAATCCTCGTAGCTCTTTTCGGTTGCGTGGAGGACGCATCTCTTGAATGGCTTTGATCTTCTCGGGATCCACGTGTATACCCTTAGAGGTAATGACGAAGCCAAGAAATTTTCCACTAGAGACACCCTAGAATGACTTGGTGGGATTCATTTTGAGTTGATGTTGGCACACTATATTGAAGATAGTTCTCAAGTCTTGGATGTGATCTTCCTTCAGACGAATTTTGACGGCGATATCGTCAACGTAGCATTCGACGGTCATGCGAAGATGATCTCGAAAGATGGTACTCATGGCTTGTTGGTAAGTTGCACCAACGTTCTTGAGACCAAATGGCATTACAGTATAGCAATAGACTCCACGAGGAGTGCGGAAAGAAGTATGTTTTTCATCTTCAGGATTCATCCGAATGTGATTGTATCGGGAGAATCCATCCATGAAAGATATTCTTTCAAACCCACCGGTGTTGTCAATCATGACGTCCGTGATAGGGAGAGGAAATTCATCTTTTGGACATACTTCATTAAGATTCCGAAAGTCGATGCAAACTCAAACTTTTTCGGTTTTCTTCAGGACTGGAACGACATTGGCTACCCAATCTGGATGTTGTTCTTCTCGGATAAAGCCACAAGCGATGAGCTTCTTGACTTCATCGTCGATTGCATCCATCATTTCTGGCTTGAAACGACGTTGTTGCTATTTGACTGGTTTTGCATTAGGCAAGATATTCAATTTGTGAGTAGCAACTTTGGGATCTAGACCTGGCATGTCTTCGTAGCTCCAGGCAAAGACATCAATGTATTCTTGAATAAGAAGAATTAATTCTTGCTTATCTACCTCTGAAAGATTCTTGTTGATGAATATTGGACGAGGTGACCCGCTTTCTCCTACGTCAATTTGAACTAATTGATATTCGGTAGGAGGTTCCCTTTGTTCGAATCGGAGTTCCCATTGGGTATCCATTCGTTGAGCCCAAGGATCTGTTTCGGGGTTTTTTCCAATATCTTCGTCATAGCCTTCTGGAAGTTCGTCGGAGACCATGTTGGAAGATACGATCAGCCGATGAACCTGACCAATACTGGTGTCAGAATCCCATGATCTAGAATCAGAAGAGTTAGAACGCTCTTCACTATCGGATTCAGAGACTGCTGGGGATAAGACAGGAGGAGAAGCATATCCGAGACCTCTTTTGGTCCTGCTGTAGTACATCTTTGACTTTCCGTTTGGAACAGCCGTACAGATAGGAGTTCTTCTACCTTTACCGTAGTTGAGGCCATTCTTGAAGTCATAACCCATCTTCCGGATGATGTCTTTTGATTGTGACTGTAACGACGAAATTGAAGATGTCCCTTATCGTTACTTTTGCTATCATCCGTATAACTGAACTCTTGTTCTGGTCTTTTACTAAAAAATATTGGACTCTCGCATTTCTTTCGAGCAGGAACAATACGATATGAGTCGTTTGGATGTTCGAGTGAGACTTCTGTTTGAAGAGACTGTACAACTCCCATTATAAATGACTGAAAGCTATCTAACATATCCAAATAGCACTTAGCATGATAAATGACATCAGTATACTGGAAAGGAGATACTTTTTCATTGATTTGTACATCTGTATTTACAACAGGACCTTTAGCCTTAGCAGGCTTGGTCAGATTGATTACAAGAGGGGGAGAAGAAGAACGTGGAAGAGGATTGGACTTGTTACGACAGAGGTCAATAACAAGCGGCTCAGAGGAGGTGAGCTTCCTTTTGTCCTTGTTATGAGATAAATCAATAACAAGTGGCTCAGAAGAGGTGAGCTACCTTTTTTCCTTGTTACGACGTAAGTCGATAACAAGTGGCTCAGAAGAGGTGAGCTTCCTTTTATCTTGACCTCCATCAGTTGGTTGCTTCTGGACTGGCAAGTGAATAGCTAGTGGTTTAGAGGATTGAGGACGAGAAACACGCCCTTTGACAGGTATGATAAGAGTGTCATTAGGCACTGCTTCTTGTTCTTCTTCAGTATCCAGAGACAGTACCACCTTCATAAATTCATCCTTGTACATACGAGCATCATTGCAGTATGCTTCGACACCTTTGAAAGGATAGAGATCAGCAACCTCCTTTTGAACCTCTCTATTGTCATTGACATATTTGAAGCACTGATGGAGAGTCGAAGGAACAATGTTATATTCATGCAGGAATGGTCTCCCCAACAGAGCATTGTAAGAACAACCATGGTTGTCAATGATGTAGAAGGTCACCTTTGTACGGAGATTGCCTATTTGGAGTTTTAGGCGAATCTTGCCCAGAGGTTCACTTCTTCCTTGATTGAACCCAAGGATGGTGGTGATTGTACTGGAAAGACTATGCACTAGGATGTTCAGTGCATCTAACATTGTCTTTGGCATAATGCTGAGAGCGGACCCTGGGTCTATCAGAATACGATCGACTTTCATCGAGTCGACATATCCTGTATAGTATAGAGGACGGTCATGCCTATTGTCTTCCATCAGCATGTCATCCTGTGTAAAGGTAATGTTTGGAATTAATTCCAACACACTATGACAATGGAGGCAAGAGATTGGCTCTGCTTTCGGCTTCTTCAAAAGGGCTAGACAAATTTTTGCCTGCATGAGAGCTTCACTCAGAGTTTCTCGAGTCTCTTTGGAGAGGTGCAATAACTCGAAGGGCCGGTGTATTGGCTAGTTGAGCCAAGATATCAAAGTTATAAGGCTTTTCAAGTCCAAAAGGAGATGACTTCTTCAAAGGCTTGTCGAAACGGACTTGTTGTTTGCCTTTGTCAGCTACCGCCAACTTGGGGGAAATGGGTACTACAACCGGTGAGGATGCAGAAGGGATGTCTTCAGTGGAATCAGGTTGCACTGGAGCGGACTCAGAAGAAGAAGCAGGATTTTCTTGAGTCTCGGGAACTTCCCGTAAGTAAGCTTTTCCTGACCTGGTGCCCAGTAAGATCTCTTCTTCAACTATGGGGTCAAAAGACACCATATTACAGATCTTTGTTTTGCCCTTGGAGCGGTCTTTCTTCTTGGAGGAAGAGGAAACTTCGAACTCTGAAGCAAGATCAGGGTGAATCCATATAATCTCGCCATTGTCAAGAGATAAGGGGACGAGATCTTCACTTCGTGGATGAGAAAGATTCTCGATCTCAAGAGTAGCTTTAGGGATAGGGATGACACCGTGCTGCACCATCTGCGGAGGAAAGTCACCGAACTGAACTGAGACCATGTTCGCGGTAACCGTCTTCTCATCTTGCTGCAGAGTGACAACACCAGCGTTGACCAGCTCCTGAATTTTGCCTTTGAGCACATAACATGCTCGAGTGGGGTGCCCAATGAACCTGTAATAGACACAATACTTGGGATGATCTGTCTTATCGACTTCATCAGGCTTCTTTGGGTCTGGGAGTTGAAGCTTATTGCTTTTGATCAAGCAATCAAAGATGCTCACGGTGTCATTCTCATCAAAGGAGTACTCTACTTTCGGACGAGGTTTCCTTGGTGGAGGAGCAGAAGGAGTAGAAGTAGACGTAGGTGGTGCCACGTTGACCGCCAGAGATTCTTTATTCTTCAGATTAATATTCAGAGTCTCTTTTCCTTTGCGGTTGTTCTGACGATTACCGCTACTCGATGTCTGGTGTTCGTCCCGATCGGGGTTAGACATGTGTACCCTTAGCTGCTTGAATTTGTCAGCGCTAACTTCAGCTGCTTTAGCGTTGACAATGAAGGATGGCCAGTATTGGAACTGAGTTGACCCCATCCACATGCTGATGATAAGCAAAAAATTTGCCTTGCAGGTGTCTATGGTGACCGCGGCCGGAGTTCCAGGAGGCATTTTTAAAGCTTCTCGACGGAACCTTTCAATGAAACTCTCAGCGGTTTCATTATACTTTTGTTTGATTTTATTAAGGGCCGACATAGTCATGTCATTGATCCCCTCATAGAATCGTTCCAAGAAGATTTGTTTGAGACCCGAGAAGGAGGTGATACAGCCATCGGGCAAGCTTCTGTACCAATTGTATGCGACACCGGCTAAACATCCGACGAATACTCTAGTAAGAAGAGCGTCACTTGGCTGAAGTTGGACAGTCATTACCTCAAAGTGGTTATTAAACTGACTGGGAGAAGTGCTGCCATCAAACAGCGAGATTGTTGGGATTTTGTACTTTGGAGGAAATAGGACTTCCTTCCATTCAACTGGGTAGGGTTGCTTGATCTCCAACCTCTGCAAGTTGTCTTTCTCTTTGAAGGCCTCGAATTGAGTGCGCAGGAGTTTGACAGCTTCATTGGCATCTTCCACTGATGACGAAGGAGCAGGCTGAATCAGAGTGTTAGGGGGAGGAACAGCGTGGTAAGCACTACCCCCAGCACCTGACTGACTGGGTGTAGGTTGAATCTACACAGGAGGTACTTGAGGAGATGCTTCCCCCAGCCCTGCATTGACAGGCACCGATGATGCTATGATCTCAGGATTTGCAACAGGTACAGTCGGTGGTACTGTATGTTGGGCCACGATGATAGAATGCATACTTGCAACCATTTCAGCCATGGTCTTCAACTTGTCTTCTAGTGCAGCTATTCATTGTTCTTGACTAGCTGAACTAGAAGCATCTGGATCTTCAGTGACAACATAAGCTGTCACTTCTCTAGGTACAGTGGAGGACACTGTCTGTTCAGAACTTTTGCTGTATGCATCATAGTCGGAGAAAGAATCATCTCCAGAGTGAGAAAGAGGGAGATGACCGGAAGGATCTTGAAGATTCCTTTGACCGATTGTGTCTCGGCTTTGGGATCTGGTATGTTGAAATACCCCTTCAGAAGATTCTTAGAGTAAATCTAAATACCTCTAGCTGGGCTTGCGAGGCTTGCCATGCTTGGAGCAATTCTTACCTCCAGTGTCTCGAGAAGTCATGTTGACAGAAGCGTACAACACTTCGTCTTCATCTTCTGACATAGGTTCAGATGTTGCAAAATTCAAACGATCGAAGATAGATCGTTTTGCTGTCTGACAACAATACTGGATGATAACCTTATGATTGCAATGGTGGTGATCAATTGGTTGAACTGGAGGTGTTGAGATGTTGTCCCGCTTTTGCCTAAGGTGCTCTCGGAGGTCAGGAACAACGATGGGACGAGAAAAAGTCTGAGGGACATGTTCTTTGATAACATTCGGAATATGGTTCCTGTTCTTCAAATGTTTTGTCCCTTGAGTGTACATGGAAGTACTCACTTCATTAGCATAGGTGTCAGGGTTTTTGATCCTGGAAGTTTGCCTCTGATGCTTGTTGGCCTTCGGTATTGGCTGTTTACGTTTCGCCGAAGTTGGTCTATTGAGATAAGTTCTTAGATCAGCAAATTTACCCCCAGGGGTTTCTGTCTGAGACACCAACAATTTTTCCTGTTTGGAGCGGGATATCTTGAGAGTTGGGAGATCTTAGAATTCTGCTACTGGAGTAGGCAGAATACCTCTTTGATCAGTGCACTTCCCTTTGACAAGAAAGGAAGAAGAACCCTTGTTTGAAAGAGTTCTTGTACTGACTGGTGCCGAGGCACGTTCAGATTGATCTTCTACGGTAAAAACCGAGGAAGACTGAGAAAAGACCAAAGGGCCTTTTCCTTTGTTTTGTGAAGAAGGGTTAGCTAAAGAGCGTTTCCCTCTGTTGTCTTCCAAGTCGTGGGACGAGGAAGTTTAAGAAAAGACCAACGAGCATTTTTCTTTGTTCTGAGGAGGAGGAATAGTCAACAGACTACCTCCAGTGGATTACGCTAGAGCAACAAGGTGCTTGGAAAGAGGAGTAGAGTTTTTCCCCTTACTATGAGCAGAAGAAAGATTAGCCAAAGGGCTGTCCCTCTTTGATTGCGCTGGCGCAGCTTGCGCTAGGGGAGCTTTGACAGTAGGCGCACTGGCTGATTGCACATTAGGAGTTTTAGCAGATGGCCTTTTGGCCACAGACACTGTGGTTTGCAAAGCAGAAGTTCTGGCCACAGAGTGTTTGAGTTGTACTCTGGTTGCTGGAGTGGTGGACTGTGCAGGAAGAGTTGCAGCCAACTGCGCCAGGGAAAGAGGAGTCTTGCACTTTGACAGGGTAGCATAGGAAGTAGTTTGTACACTGGCAAGAGGAACAGACTGCGTATTAGTCTTCGCAACAGAGACAGTAGACTGCGCAGCAGTCTTAGCAGCAGAGACAGTAGACTGCACAGCAGACTGTGTAGCATACTGTGTAGCAGGCTGTGCAGCAGACTGTGCAACAGTCTTGGGGACCCACACTGGGCGCACTTTGCTCACGGCAGAAGTTGTTGCAGTACGAGGGGTGGTCCTGGAGTTGATCATGGCTTCGTAGGCCGTCTGGTTGACCTTCACAACCAGCGTCTTCTGCGTCTTTTCGATAGACGCAACGTCATATTGAGTTGTCAATTCCTCGTCGGAGGAGAAAGTCGTCCCCAGCAGAGTCGCCATTTTATTTGCAAAAACAAAAGTTGATCTTTATTTCACAAACTTTGTAAGAAGATTACAAGAATTCTGGGAAAGTACAACTATAGGAATCCGATCTGAATGACGATCACTTTATCCCTTGGGCGATGTGAACTTTGAAGATGATAGCCTCTGAAGTTGAAGGCGATAGCCTCTGAAGAATGCAGCAGCACATGGCCAAGAACTTCTGAACCCTCTGCTTTTGATTCTGATTTTTTTTTATCTCTATGTGATCCCCCCTAGGAAGGACTTGAAACTCTATTTATAGAGTTCTGGAAATGACTAATTTTTAGTTATTCTGGATTGCGCTGGATGGATTGCGCATGCATTGGATTGCGCAGACATCAGACTGCGCTGGCAGTTATTTGATCGTGGGCCAACTGTATTGGACACATGACATCATTAGATTGAAATGCACATGATCGTGTACAGACGGTTGCCACGTGGTGAGCAATTGATGGCATGTATGCCACGTACAAAATTTTAGTTATCTTGATGGACTGCGCCACATGAATTATGCTAGCTTCAGATTGCGCTGGGTTTGGATTGCACTGGATTGAACTGCGTTGGATTGAACTGCGCTGACTGTACAGCTATCCTCGAGTGCTGTGCTGCACGAGAAACGAACAGTTTCCTCGTTCTTCGTGCTGTCAGCTGTCAGAAGATCTGATTTTCTGTCAGGTAATGATGATGAGGCCACGTCAGCTTGCGCACTTGAGTGAGTGCGCAGTTCAGCCTGCGCAATTGATCTGTTGCGCAATCTGTCTCCTGCGCAATTCATTTGAAGGGTGCACAAGTTGATTTTCCTTGCTTTTGTGATGGGTGCAACTTGAATTTTAGGACCTACAACATATATATATATATATATATATATATATATATATATATATATATATATATATATTATATATATATAAATATATATATATATATATATATATATATATATATATATATATATATATATATATATATATATATATATATATATAAAGGGAATGAGGAAAAATGAAATAGGCATGTATGAAATATATATATATATATATATATATATATATATATATATATATATATATAAAATATATATATATATATATATATATATATATATATATATATATATATATATATAAAGGGAATTAGGAAAAATGAAATAGGCATGTGCGTGTGTATGTTTACTGTGAGGAAAGGGGGCTGCTGGACCAACCTGATATAACCTCAGAAAACCAACAAAGGCAACCCCAATCACAAATCACAAGTGAACATATAAGATATAATATATACACACATTATATATCAAGGTATATATATATATACTAACTATATATAGAGATATAACATAGGAAAACTTATACATATACAATATATATTCAAAACATTACCATGTAAACTATATAACAACTAACATTCCCGAAACTGGGAACACATCTCCCAAACAGCAAGTAAATCCTAAAGTTTATATGTAAGAAATATATATATATATATATATATATATATATATATATATATATATATATATAACATAGGAAAACTTATACATATACAATATATATTCAAAACATTACCATGTAAACTATATAACAACTAACATTCCCGAAAATGGGAACACATCTCCCAAACAGCAAGTAAATCCTAAAGTTTATTTGTAAGAAATATAATATATATATATATATATATATATATATATATATATATATATATATATATATATATTATATATATATATATATATATATATATATATATATATATATATATATATATATATATATATATATATTATATAT
This sequence comes from Iris pallida, assembly GCA_029216955.1. Taxonomy (NCBI): domain Eukaryota; kingdom Viridiplantae; phylum Streptophyta; class Magnoliopsida; order Asparagales; family Iridaceae; genus Iris; species Iris pallida. The sequence continues at coordinate 11,690,001 of JANAVB010027596.1, forward strand.
AATAGGTAAATATATAGAAATATACATATATAGAAAAAATGTGGATTTAAAAAAAATATATATTTTATTTTATATATATATATATATATATATATATATATATATATATATATATATATATATATATATATATATATATATATATATATATATATATATATATATATATATATATATATACTACACTATGTACATATAGGTAAATATATAGAAATATACATATATAGAAAAAATGTGGATTTAAAAAATATATATATATACATATATACTACACTATGTACATATAGGTAAATATATATAAATATACATGTATAGAAAAATATGGATTTGAAGTAACATCAAAACCTAGCAACTAACTAATCATCAAATTACTGAGATCACAACTAGGATTCAAATCTCAGGAAACTAATAACTCAAAATTCCAATTACATACCCCCAAACCTTTGATAACATTTTTCACATGAAAAATATCAATTCAAAATCAAATTAATACAACAAAACTCAAAATAAAAGTAGAACACATGTGTATAGTGGTAGGTACAAACCCCCCGTGTCCACACAAGTCCCAACGTGTCCCTGATCTGGACGCGAAGTGTCAAAAACACCAAATAGCAATGTATCAGAAAAATACACAAAAGACAGTGTCGTACGGCCATGTCGGGCTGAATAGGACTCGACACGTGGCACGAGGAGCCTCGTGCTCATGCACATGGCTAGGGGTGTCTAGGGCTAGGTCCTAGGGTGCCTCCAAAGACCCCAAGATGTGTCGTGTCAAAATGGGAAGCCCGTATCAGAGCCCACTGATCGACTGTGCACGGTATGTGCAAAATACGTGTGGCCTCGATTGCATGTCCGACAGGACACCAATCGACCTGGGAGTTAGGGGACACGATGTCAGTCGTGTCCTCGACCTCTGTGCCAAGTGGCACGTGTCCACGTGTCCAATTGTGTCAATTATCAGTGTCAGGTAGCAGGGGACAGTATGATTGGGTCGTGCTGCGTCTCGTGTCCAATTTTGGATACGAAGATGACACAGAAATCAACTCAGAGCTCCAGAAATCCAAATCAAACATAAATGGCTATAGGAAAATGAAATTTGTTTTAAAAAATATAATAAAACAATTCTTTGAGGCATTTCATCAAACACTTATACTTGCACTCCGATACATATGCGATACGTATACCAAATGGACTCTAAATCCTACCAAACTTGGTCTACAGGTCCATGGTACCTAGATGCATGCATTCATGAAAAGAAAATAGAAATTTGAATGAGTTTAGGGCCATTACCTATTGAGAGTTAGATCTAAATGAAAAACGTTAGGAATAAGGTCCTTCTCCAATTGCTATGGTCCAATGAGCTCCCAATCCTTGCTAGCTAGCCTCTAATGGTCTCTTCTATAGCAAGGGAGTGCAATACAAAAGTCTAGGCTCAATTTGGAGGAGAAATGGAGAAATGGAATGATTTGGGGAAGAACATAAACTAGGGTTTAAGGAGACTACGTAAAAGAGGCAAGAATAAATGAAGAGATGTTATATAGGGGGTGATCTCTTGACAGGCCATACTATGCTAAGGTTAGGGTTTTGATGAATTGCAAGTCATAGGCTCTCTAATAATGAAAATCCTAAGCTCTATGTAAAGGCCCAAGTAGATATTAGTTTCAAGCTAAATATCTAACTTAGCATAATTACTAGATATTTTGTAACATAGAAATTAAGTTGTAATCCTCTAACTTATTCTTTAGGATCATGACTAACATCTAGGTTAAGGCTCAACACTAAGGTTAACACAATATTAATTATCACAAATTCAAATAAATTCTAATAAATCATAAATAACCAAAATAGGTTAAAAATGTGGTAGTGACAAGTCTACCCTCCTTAAAATAATTTCGTCCTCGAAATTGAAAGGTGAAACTAAACTGATGAGAATGATAGAAAATCATACCTCATGGTCCAAATAGATAAGGCTATCGCTCGCGTATCTCATCCTCCCTCTCCCAGGTAGACTCGCCTGGAGAATAATGCCTCCATGTGACGCGAACCAAGGGTATCGTCTGGTTCCTCAGTACCATCTCTCGTCGATCCAGAATCTCCATAGGCTGTTCTGGATAACTAAGAGTAGGTCCTACCTCGATATCCGAATGATCGAGTACATGGCTGGGGTCCGCCACGTACCGTCTCAACTGCGATACATGAAATACGTTATGGACTCCCTCTAATGCAGGTGGCAAGTCTAGCCTGTATGATACGTCACCGACTCTTCCGCTGATAACAAAAGGTCCGATGAAGTACGGGCTAAGCTTCCCACCTCCACCAAAGCATGTAGTACCACATGTCAGAGATATCTTCAAGAAAACCAGATCTCCAACCTATAACAAACAAGGTCTTAAATTATTATAATAATCAAACATGATCAAACAAAATCACAAAATCAAACCAATCATATCTCTAATCCTATCTCTAAGCTGTACCTTAAACTCCAAAGGTCTGCAGTAGCTATCGGCCCAATACCGATGTCTGTTCTACATCATGCGAAGTCGATCCCTGATGAGCTTTACCTTCTCGGCTGCGTCCACAACCATCTCAGGTCCCAATAAAGCTCGCTCTCCAACATCATCCTAAAATAGGGGTGTACGACATCTGCACCCGTCCAATACCTTGAATGGTGACATCTCAATGACGGCCTAGAAACTGTTGTTGTAAGCAAACTCCAGCAAGTACAAATGATCCTACCAGGAACCTCCAAAGTCTATGACACAAGTCCGCAGCATGTCCTCGAGTGTCTGAATAGTCCTCTATGCTTGTCCGTCTGTCCGAGGGTGGTATGCAGTACTAAACTTGAGCTGAATGCCCAAACTAATATGCAGACTCCGCTAGAAATGGGAAGTAAAGCGACTATCCCAATCCGAGACAATGCTCACCAAAACTCTATGAAGTCTGACAATCTGACGCATGTACATCTCTGTTAGCTTCTCCGTAGACAAACCCACTTTGAATGGCAAAAAGTGGGCTGATTTGGTTAACCTGTCTACGATAACCCAAATCGCGTCTTTCTCTCCTGGTGTACGTGATAATCCTAAAACAAAGTCCATCGTAATGTGCTTCCACTTTCACTCCGAAATGGGCAATGGCTGTAACAGTCCTCCTGGCCTCCGCCTCTCTGTCTTTACCTACTGGCAGACCAAACATCAGGCTATGAAGTGTGCTACCTCCTGCTTTATCACATACCACCAGACATGCTCCTATTGATCTCTATACATCTTGTTGACACCTGGATGCATAGAGTACTGAGAACAGTGGGCCTCCTACATAACCTACTCCTAAAGGTCTCCACTGGGTACTTACAGTCTGGAACCGTGTCTCAATGCGCCATCCTCTGCAATGACACTCATCAACCAGTCATGCTCGAACCTGCTCTCGGATATACCGTACAACAATATCGTTGAACTGAGTCGACTTGATCCTCTCTATCAAGTTCGACTGAATCTGTAGACCCCACATCTGCATCTCAACTTCCGGTACTATTACCTCGATCTCCAGGCTCTCCAGATCTTCTAACAAGTGACGATCTGCCATCAAACACATGGCCACCAGATATCTGCTCAAAGCGACGACAACTACGTTGGCCTTTCCTGGATGATACTGCAATGAAATATTGAAGTCCTTCATCAACTCCAACCATCTTCGCTGCCTCATATTGAGCTCTTTCTGTGTAAACACATACTTCAAGCTCTTATGGTCTGTAAAAATCTCTACTCGCTTTCCGTATAAATAGTATTTTTATAACTTCAGAGCAAAGATAACTGCTGCTAACTTCAAGTCGTGGGTAGGGTTGTTCTTCTCATGTGGACGTAACTGCCTGGAAGCACAGGCAATTACCTTTCCATGTTGTTGCAAGACACAACCCAAACCCTTTCCTGAGGCGTCATTGTAGGTAGTAAACCAGCCTGATCCTGATGGCAATGTCAGAATCGGAGCTATCGTCAACCACTTTTTTAACTCATCAAAAGCGAACTGACGCTCCTCTGACCTGATAAACTCTGCGTCCTTCCGGGTCAGCCTAGTCGATGGCTCTGCAACCCGGGAGAAATCCTGAATGAACCTCCTATAGTAGCCTGCCAATCCCAAGAAGCTCCTGATCTCCACAACTGAACTCGGTGTTGTCTGTCGTGATCTTCCTCGGGTCAACTGAGATCCCATCCCCAGTCACCACATGACCCAGGAAATCAATCCGATCCAGGATGAACTCACACTTCGAGAGCTTGCCATAAAGCTCCTTCTTTCTGAGAGTCTCCAGAACCACTCTCAAGTGCTCCTTATGCTTCTCTGCGGTCTTCGAGTACACCAAGATATCGTCGATGAACTCCACCACGAACTTGTCCGAGTACTGGTAGAACACCTTGTTCATCAGGTTCATGAACACCGTCGAGGCATTAGTCAACCCAAACAGCATCACCATAAACTCAAACTGGCCATACCGCACCCTGAATGCTATCTTCGGGATATCCTTCCTCTTCACCTTCACCTAATGGTAGCCTGACCTCGGATCAATTTTAGAAAATACCCTCGCTCCACTCAACTGATCGAAGAGATCATTGATCCTCGACAGTAGGTACTTTTTCTTGATCGTAAGGTTGTTGAGTGCCCTGTAGTCGATACACATCCGTATCGATCCATTCTTCTTCGGCACAAAAAGTACCGGTGCACCACATGGTAAAGATCTCGATCGGATGAAGCCCTTGTCCTGTAACTCATCTACATGTTTCTTCAACTCCACCAACTCGCTATTGTTCATCCTATAGACGTGTTGAGATATCGGCTCTGCACTGGACACTAAGTCTATAGAGAACTCAATATCTCTGTCCGGTGGTAGTCCTAGCAAGTCCTCCAAAAAGACATCCATGAACTCTGCTATCAATGGATATGGCACCGTATAACACCCACTTTTCTAAAATAAGGATAATTTTGAACTTTTGTAAAAGTTTATTATTTAATAATATGATTTATGATTTACAGGAATTTTTAATTAATTTAATATTTTGGGAAATTTTTATATTTTTAATATTGTTTTTATTGCATTTGTTTAGTCGGGTTTGAGTTTCGTCTCGTTCCGACTTGTATTGTGACCCGGGTAGCTTAAACTCTAGATGGGACCCAATATTAAGTTAAACATGGCCCACAAAACCCAACATTTAAGTTAGTTAGTAAGACTAATTTTTATCATGTTATAATAGTTAAGTTAGAGACTCAAAACTAGATCCTTTTGACCCCAAACTTGAACCTAGTCTAGACTTAACCATATGAGATTAGAGAGGGGCAATTAGGACATTTCTTGTTAGCCTTAATGGACTCTTTATGGCAGCCACCTTTAGGGGAGAATGATTCATTTCATTCATTACAATCTTGCCTCTTTTATTTTCCTTTTGTTCTTTCCTAATTTTAGAGAGCCTTCCCTTTGATTTGATCTCCAAATCAAATCATTCCTTCACCAAATCTTCCCTCAATCATTCTCATTCTCCATGCGTACGGTGCTACCAAGGATTAGAAGAGAAGTGCGAGGAGGAGTGTCCACTTTGAGGGATCTTCGTACGGAGCCGTGTCCTAAAGGATTTCATTGGGATTCCACTCCCAATAGGTAAAACCCATCCTCTAAATCAATTTTCTTTGCATGTAAATTAGTTTTGAATTCGTAGGATCCATCCTCATGTATGTGTCCCCTTTAGATTCAAATTTGAGGCCATTTGGAGCTCTCTTGAGGATTTTAGATATGTGTCTTGTGTCCTACTTGATAGATCCCAAATTAGGACACCCCATGTGTATGTATGTATGATAATAGTTTAAATAGATATTTAAATTCAGTTTTAGAATGGTTAGATAGTTGATTGATCTTAGTTAGGATGGTTAGAATGAGTTTCATTTGGATACCTATGTTGGTATCCAAGTATCTTAGCCTACATGTGTTTCTTTTGTCCAAAACAACTCAAATTCGTCATAATATTCATCCACGTTTTTATTAACCAAAGCAACTTAGAAATGTCATACCTTTTAGCTTAGAACTCCGTTTAATCTTCCAATTTTTTTTAAAAGAACCGTATCGAAGTAGGTTTCCAAATATATATTTTAATAAGCCAAAATCGTTTTGAAACTTTTTGAAAAATTATTTGAGTGTCAACTGTCCAAAAGACAAACGCGTTTCGGTATTTTTACGATTTCGGGAGCTTCCGGACACGAAAATACGATCCGTTTGAAGTTTCGGAAAGCTAACACGAAGGCTACGATATACTTTAATCCTAGAATTTAGTGAAGGCCCAATTGGTACAGTATTGGTTTTAAGTAGAAGAGTGAATATACGACATAGATATTTTGTGTAACCTATGAGCCTATGTAGTATGGATATTAAATAAATGTAGAGTATGTAATGCATGATATGTTAGATGAATGAAATAATATATATATATGATATGTATCCTCTTTATATTAATATATATATATATATATATATGGTTGAATGCAAGCATGTAGGAATACAATCAATATAATGTATGTAAGCAATGCATAAATGAAAGAATGATATAATGAAAGTATATAATGAATGCTAGATATGAATGCAAGGTATATATTTAATGATAGATATGAATGCATAATGTATACATAATGTATTGTAATATATAATGATAGCATGTATGGTAATGTAGAATATATGATGCAAGCATGTATATGTCCACTGTTTTCCTTTTTTTTTATATTTTTCCTTCCTTTTTCTTTCTATTTCAGTTTTTCCCCCTTTTTTCCCTCTTCTATTTTTACATATTGTGTACAATGTATATAATGTATAGATGCATGTAAGTATGTAATATGCATGAATGACATGTATGTAATAAAAATAAGTATATGTATGCAACTTAATGATATGTGAATGGATATAATGTCGGAACTAAAGTATGTATGCATATGGGATATGAATGAATGAATGTATAAATGCATGAATGAATGTCATATATGAATGAATGAATCAATCAAAGATATAAGTAAAATATAATGCATTGTAATGAATGTTAACATATATAATGTATAAAAGTATGTATGTAAATGTGCATGAATGTATATATCTATGTGACTATGTAAATATGCATGATGTAACATATGCCTATATATATATATATATGTATGTAATGTGGATATGCATGTATGTATGAAGGTATGTATTTATATATAGTATCTATTTTATATTATGTATTGTTGTGGTTCACATTGCCTTGTGATTGTGTGAGTGCTAGCCTAGGCTTGGTTAGGCCTAGTGAGACTTGTTAGACTTGTTTGGACTAGGACTTGACCTAGTTGACCTAGTTTGACTAGTGTAGTTGACTAGAGTTGACTTTAGCCTAGATTGACCCAAACATCATGTAGAATGCATTGTAGCAATCTATTTTACTATTTTGGACATGTAGTGACTTGTACTGTTCTGTAGAAGCCAGACACCACTCCTCGATCAGTATATTCTCTTTGGCTATTTAGGATACCGGGCGAGTACATTCTCTGATCATTTCATATCTTGTTTAGGATTATATTTCCTACTTTAGATTACTTTACTTGATGCTGACACGTTGGTAACACGGATTAGTACTATATGGATCTTGTCGTGCGATGTTATCCCCTTAGCGGGTATATCGGGTATTTCATGTTCGTGTACTTTATCGTGAGCATCGTGTACTCCTTGTATTCATGACATTCGTGTATAAATCGTATAAAATCGTGTACTCTCATGTGCTCACATGATCTTCGTGTATATTCCTCATCGTGTGCGATAACATAACTTGACTGGATCCTTGTATATTGATTGGTGCGGGGGAGTAGAAGTGGTTGTGTACTCAATCTTGTAGCTTACTCGTGTACAACCTCTGTAGATTACTCGTGTACAACATCGTGCCGTTTACATAACCATCTTGTACTCTGAATCACTAGCATTGATTAGTTCTCTTATATACAGTAGCTATTTACTTACAGTTTCTCTTTTACATCATGATTGTTCTTTCAGTTTCATGTATCTTACTCTCTAGCATGTTTATATTTCCTAACCTGCTATAATTTGTTGAGATGTATTGTGCTCGCTCCTGTCCTGACTGGACCTGTTGAAAATATTACAGAGGACGAAGATGAGGCTCTGGTGTCTACCTATTATGGTACAGCTATAGACAACACTTGTGACTTGGACCCACTTGCAGTAGAGGATCTGCCACCAGTAGTTTAGACTGCTAGCTTAGACTCTTACCTTGTCTTTCTTATTGATACATTATTATATATATTGGGAGTTTATTTTATCTGGATGTTTGTGGAGATGTTATCATAGACACTTAGACTTCTATCTATTGTATCTCTTGTATGGATTCGTTTATATCTATCTATCTTATCGTATTCTACTTAAGTTGTGACTGAGATTGTATTCTGCTATGTCACCTCCATTCGGAGTATATATACTATACAGCTACCTTATATTATCAGATGATTGACCTAGGATAGCGTTCTACCGCCGACACTGCGGTGTAGGCTGGACGTACCCACTTCTCATGTCCTTACTTTAGGGTGCGGGTCGTGACACATTTTTAGTGGTGGCCCATGCAGGTCAAGTTTATGTAGTGATATTCGAACTAGAGTATCACTACGGCCTGCAGTAGGATTGGGATATTTTTGAAGGTACTCAATCACAGTTAGGATTCCATGAGAGATTTCTGGGATGACCCTTAAGAATCTTATTAAACTTCAATTTGAAATCCTTTTCCTTGTTTTGTTCGCTCTCACTCCTTGATTATTGAATTTGATTTTTGATGGATTGTTGTTGACTTTGATTTTCCTATCGAGATGAATTTTATGGCCTGAGTTACGATATTTTCTGATAATATATGTTGACGGGAATAACAGGGATGGTAAAACGTCTACTTGATTATGGAACCTGTAGTTTATCGCAGCTATATTAGCTGGCATGGCGAAAACATAGAGACCTGACTTCGGATGTACATATCTTGGTTATGAGATTTGGAATTTCTTGCAGCTATACTAGTCGGCATAGCGAGATTTTCAGACGACGTGATTATAGAGGTGCATACCCCAGTTATGGAATCTATCGTTTATCGCAGTCTTGCTTACTGTTATGGCGAGGACTCTGAGTAACATGATTTTGGACAGACGCATATGATTATCATATTGTATCTTGAGAAGGTTTTAAACATATCATCTCTATCGTATCCTTCTGTTGTTATAAAATTGTATTCCATCATCAAATAACTTAAGAGTAAGGATATTTCAGTTTTTGTAGAGCTTATTCATATGTAGTTCTTACATAGTGTAATGATATGATGATTTTTAGAGTGTCTATACCTTAGGGATGATAGTTAGCTTTGGTATTAGAATAATAACCCATTGTAGCTGATTCTCCTGTTATTTATAATACCTACCAGTTTTCATATAAGATGTTAGTATGCCTTACAGCCTTGATAATTTATTATTTTCCCTTACCCTTTCCAGTAGGGAACCCATGACCAGATCCTGTCCTTGAGTATAGTTGTAGTTTCACCTAAGACTGAGAGGTCTATATGTATATAGATAGGTTACAGGTGATATTGGCATATGGGATATGGGTTTGGTTGGTATCTATAGGTCATTGTTGTATAGGGTTATAAACATGTTGTTTAGCCTATATTTGGTCCAGTTTTCTATTTTAGTTAAGTTCGCTTTGTATTGAGTTCAGTCATGTTTGATCAACCTTTATAGGCAGTGCGCAGACCCTTCACTAGATACCCTGTTCCCTTGGTTCAGACTTGTACAAGTTATTCACTGCACTCAATATTTTCATTACCTACCATGTTGTATCATAGATTACACTGGACCATTGTTCAAACCCTAATTACTGACTCGCCAATATAACTATCAACCCCTTAACATATTCTACATATCTGGAAGGTTAGCATCATGCATATTAGAGGTCTGCACTCATCCTTACTTTCTGTACATGGTGACATACTGCACCTCTAGCATTTTACCTTACTTGATAGCCTTGCAATACCCTTCATTATAACCTGCAGTACCTGCCCTACAAAACCTTTTGGGCATGGTTGTTCAGTCCATTTAGGACAGTTGTACACATTGGGAATATAATGTGGGTTGTTAATAAGAGTTCTCCCTTGATCATTTGTTCTGTCCCTCTTACATTCTTAGATACAGAAGATACCTGTTTAGCCCATCTGTCCAGATACATGTCCAAACCTTTCCCTTTCATTGATGGTTCAGTCTTCCAAGAGCCTCTACCTGAGCATTAGTTCAATTTTCCTTATGTATGCGTCCTACATATCATTGTCCTACATGTGATTGTTCTGCATCTTCATAAGCAGCCATGCTACACCACTGTTCTGTCCCAATACACCCTACAGTATCTGACTCGTTCATTGGAGTGATAGGCATGTGGTAGGGAGTGTGTGTTGTTAGACTTTGAGTAGAGTTTGAGGTGATGAGAGTTAAATATATATAGCTTGTATATATGAATGTATTTTGATTTGGAATGTAGCCTGCACTCATTTGCAGTATACTGCCTATTGCATTCCCTGCACACCAATTGGTTCACTTCTTTTAGACCACTGTCCTGCATGTAGTTAGTAGGTGTTCAGTCCAGATAGAGAGGAGATGCCCAGGTTTGATCTAAAGGCATGTTTCAGTCACCATATAATTTTTCTTTCACTTTAACTTTACAAGTGGACCCTAATGTCCTGTCCTTTTACTTATAAATTTAGTCTCCTTAGCATCATTCCCTTTTGCCTACATTGATATTTCAGACCATTCATCCTTAGCCAAATTTCTAAGCAGTTGTTCAGTTCCTTATGAGTTTAGTCTACTTTAACACTTGATGGTCAGTTATATATATATATATATATATATATATATATATATATATATATATATATATATATTATATGTAATGGGTTGTTGTTCTTGAGCTTAATTATATGTGGTATTTGGGATTTGTGTGCTTAGAATATAGGTATTTAGTTATGGGTGACTTGATAGGATTTGGGAAGTTAAGAGTAAGTCTATTATAGAGTTTTTCTTTTTGCTAATTTCTAGTTGCCAACACCTAGATAGCTAGCATCGGTAAAACCCTAAGAAGTTGACCAGTTGTTGACCAAGTACTTGGATGTTGACAAATTGATTAGTTGTTGACCAGTAGTTGACCATTGACTATGTTTGACTTAGTTTGACTGGTGATAGGATTAGAAGTAGGTTGATTGTTTGTTTGTTTGATCATGTTTGATTATTTAGTAACTTGAGACCTTGTTTGTGTTTAGGTCGGAAACATAGTTTTTCTGAGGATATCTCCGACTCGTAGTACCATACGTTTTGGTAGAGGTAGGAAGCTTAGCCCGTGCTTTATCGGACCATTCGTGATCAGCAGGAGAGTCGGTGACGTGGCATACAGGCTAGACTTGCCACCAGCACTAGTGGGTGTCCACAACGTATTCCACATATCACAGTTGAGACGGTATGTGGTTGATCCTAGCCATGTACTTGACAATTCGGAGATTGAGCTGGGACCTACTCTCAGTTATCCAGAGCAGCCAGTGGAGATTCTGGATCGCCGAGAGAAGGTACCGAGAAACCAGGTGATACCCTTGGTTCGTGTCGCATGGAGGCATCATTCTCCAGGAGAGTCTACCTGGGAGCGGGAGGATGAGATGCGCGAGCAATACCCATATCTTTTTGGACCTTGGGGTATGATTGTCTATCCTTCTCATCAGTTTACACTACAACAAAAAATTATTTTAATGACGGCTAAAAAGCGTCATTAATGACAACCCATGACGCTTTTTTTCCAAAGCAACCGTTATGAAAACGGGTGTTATAAATATTTTTTAAAAGCGTTATAAAAAAAACCGTCATGAATAGTTTCTATAAAAGCGTTATGAATATTTAATATATAGTGCACAATTCAGGACTTTTGTAAAACGTTATGAATAGATAATATGTATAGGCTCAATGCAGCACATTTATAAAACTTTATACTATTCAAATTAGCATATTTATAACGCTCTATATTGCACATTATATATTACATTCCAAAAACTTAATATTATATATCACCATCTTTATTATATTTCTCAAAATAGAGTGCATATCAACATCTTCATTACATTCTCAAAATATAATATCCAAATACATATATATATTTACAACTACCAAAATTGTCCACATCAAAACTTGGCCACATAACCAATAATCATGAAAGATCAACGACAACCGGAACACCAGTGAAATAATCTTGAGAAAAAGAGAAGATAACCAAATCAGTCCATATAATTGTCAGGCCTAAAAATCAAATCTAATCATGAAATATTAAGAGAAAGGAGTAAAATAAACTAGGTCATGATAGGGATCAGGTATTTGTCCCATATCTGGAGCAAGCTTGACAGAATAATCCCTTAGAAAAGAGTTTTTATGAAAATGGAAATGATCATAATATTATATAGAAACCATAAAAAACTATTGCAGAGATTTTGCAAGAAAAAAACCAATTCCAACGACACCAATTCCTTTAAAAGGGAAGAAATAGAACAGTATCCTGAAGGAATGAGGACGTTTCGATTTCCTTCACCGTCTATCAAAACAAACACAATATAAAGGTATAGTTGGGGGAAAGAAGCTAGCAACAGAACAGTTATCCTACGTCCCAGCAACAGCCACAATATAAAGGTACATTTTATAGATAATTATGTTTCATGTGTTCAATGGTTCAAGAATATCATTAATGGGACCAAATTAATTTAATTAGAGCAAATTGGCCTCTATATATGCACCACCAAATAATGAATACCTGGTATAAAGAAATAAACAAAGACCATGTTTCTTCCACAAATTAAAGATTAACAAGCAGATTACTAGACAAAGCCCTACATAACTCAAACATACCATGCTCTAAAAGGCTTTGTAAAAAGCTTGAACCAGAATAAGCAAACTATACTGAGTCCCTCAAACCAAAATGTTCCAAGTCCTAGAAAGGGTTCAATGCAACAAAATATTACTTTCTTATATCTCAATTATGTTTAGCATGATCACCAATGTCAAAATTACTTTCAATATATTCTCACCCTCTTTGGAGCCTAAACATGGGTGAGCTATATCCGACAAGAGTGTCAAATAAATAATTGTGCCCAATACGTGCCGTATACGGATACAGTCCTTCCAATGCGTATCCAAGTAACAAAATGGATGGTCAAAGTGGAGGAGCACTTTTACAATGCTTAATGATCTTCAATAGCCTTGAAGATGAAGGAAAATTAACTTCTAAATATACTAAAATGATAATAAACAGAAGTTGAATGACGAGTCAATTAAAAGACAGGTAAGAGCAGGCTGAGAACTGAAACATACAATTTTCTCATGAATCCAGATCCCCTATCTGAATCATTTCTGATATTTGAATATTTCCTGAAATCAGTCAATTTTGACTGACCATTGTATGGTACAGTTCTTCCACCAGCATTTTCTCTTCTAGATTCGGAGGTCAGTTCCGCTCTTGAGCTAGTTCTGGGTACAATGACAGATACTACCTCGGACTTATTGAAAGTCTGAGGATTGTTTGTTATAGGTACAATAACAGGTACCACATCAGACTTGTTGAAGGTTTGAGGATTGGCTGATCCGTGAGACTTTGATGAGCTTCGCTTCAGAGTTATAGAACTAGGCTGTGATGCAGAATTTACTGTGTTCACTTTTGGACCATGGCTTATTCCGATCCTTTGAGGAGTACCAGGAGTGCTTCCAGTAACTTTATTTGCAGAAAATGAAACAAAAATATATAAAAAAGTTGGTACCAACGTTTCTTGTGTATTGAGCCACAGTATTCCAGTAGCAAAAATTAGAAAACTTACATGCTGCAGGCTTTGCCTCCTTAACTACAGGTTCTGAATTTTGTGAAACTGAGAATCTTCCCATGCCAACCTCTATGGTGTTGTCACCTTGCAAGTTCAAATTACCATTTGTAGTAGATTTCGATTCCGAACGAGAACCTGATCTTCCAATACTAGCAACCATATATGGCTCAATCTGCTGCAATAGAAAGGTCAGGTATATAAAGCATCATCAACTTTCTAAATTTACATTTTAGTATCAAACTTATATTCCTTAGCATGACAATAAACATGCTAGTAAGTAGAGGAAATTTGAAGCATACCGAGACATCCACAACCCATACTCCAACACAACTTTGATTGTAAGAGCACCCTAGAAGTTTTCCCTCGTGTATATTCAGATCCGACAAACTAGACCATCCTACATCTACAGAATCACGACATCTCACTGGTTCCCATGACAAAACCTAGAGACCAACATGCATACAATTCATACATGTGCAAAAAAGGATGGTGAATGTACTATACAGCATCTTGTGACAGAGTAAGGATGCTTACAATTTTGGTGGTGTCTAAAATAAGCATCCTCCTGTCCCCACATGCCGACACCACCGTCACCTTCGCCTTCCTCGGCGGTGGCTGCCTCATTACCAGGTACAGCACCATCCCGTGGTCGTCCACCCCATACTCGTACAGCACCCCGTCGTCCCGGAGCTCCACGTCGCTGTCGTCCCCTGTGAACAGCGCGATCCACCCCACGGGGATGCGCTCCGACTCTGCGATCATCTTCCTGAGCCGATGGATGGGCTGGGTCATGGCGTCTTGCACCAAGATGAGCTCCCTCATCGGAGGTAGGAAGGCGATGCGAACGTACAACTGGAGCATGAAGGGCGTGGCAGTGTCCGGCTCGATATTGAGGCAGACGATGGAGCAGTCCTCGACTCTGTATCGCTCCACGACAACGTCGTCCTCCTGCAGCATCATCTCACCTTCGAAGAAGCGGATCTGGCAGGCGAGGGGGAATCCCTGGGACTTCTGGATCTTCTTTTTGAGCTCGAGGAGTGTGTCGAGCGGCTCCGTCTCCACGCTGAAGTGCCTTCCTTTTGATGTCTCAACGATCACCTCCATTGCTAACTAATTTCTTTGAATTAAACATAGGGAAGAGGAAAAATTAACGGGGGGAGGGGAGGGGGTGGGAAATTAGGGTTAGGTTTTGGGACGGACCGAAGGAGTCGCCGAGGCCGAAGTCGTGGCGGATGATCCAGCCCTTGCTGGTGCCGAGGACGATGACGTCGTTGTCGGAGGCCATGGAGGTGATGGTGCCGTGCCCCCTGGCGGCGTTGCGCTCGAGGGGGTCGACGGAGAAGAGGGCACCGGAGGCCCCGCCGGAGTCTATGGCGGAGGGGATCGGACGGATGGATCGGTGGAGAAACCCTTAACCTAACCCTAGGCCTGGACGCTGGACCGAACCCTAATTCTGAGCATAGGAGCAGAGGAAGAGGAAGAGGAAGAGGAGGAAGAGAGGGGACCTTCATTTTCGAACGCTTAATATTAATAAGTTTGCAAAATATTACAAGTTTGCCACCGCTCTAAAATATTAATAACGCTTTATTTTAAAAATGTTATAAAAAGTCCAGAATTAGCCCAAACTGTCATAGAAAAAAGGTATTTCGAACTTTTATAACGCTTAGGTATCAGGCGTCATCAATACGTCTTATTGAGCGTTATTAATAGGCCTTTTTGTTGTAGTGTTAGTTTCGTCTTTTAATTTCGAGGACAAAATTATTTTAAGGAGGGTAGACTTGTAACACCCACTTTTCTAAAATGAGGATAATTTTGAACTTTTGTAAAAATTTATTATTTAATAATAGAATTTATGATTTATGGGAATTTTTAATTATTTTAATATTTTGGGAAAATTTTATATTTTTAATATTGTTTTTATTGCATATGTTTAGTCGGGTTTGAGTTTCGTCTCGTTTCGACTTGTATTGTGACCCAGGTAGCTTAAACTCTAGATGGGACCCAATATTAAGTTAAGCATGGCCCACAAAACCCAACATTTAAGTTAGTTAGTTAGACTAATTTTTATCATGTTAGAATGGTTAAGTTAGAGACTCAAAACTAGATCCTTTTGACCCCAAACTTGAACCTAGTCTAGACTTAACCATGTGAGACTAGAGAGGGGAAATTAGGACATTTCCCATTATCCATAATGGGCTTTTTATGGCAGCCATCTTTAGGGGAGAATGATTCATTTCATTCATTACTATCTTGCCTCTTTTATTTTCTTTTTGTTCTTCCCTAATTTTAGAGAGCCTTGCCTTTGATTTGATCTCCAAATCAAATCATTCCTTCACCAAATCTTCCCTCAATCATTCCCATTCTCCAAGGGAAGGGTGCCACCAAGGATTGGAAGAGAAGTGCAAGGAGGAGTGTCCGCTTTAAGGGATCTTCGTATCGGAGTCGTGTCTTAAAGGATTTCATTGGGATTCCACTCCCAATAGGTAAAACCCATCCTCTAAATCAATTTTCTTTGCATGTAAATTAGTTTTGAATCCGTAGGATCTATCCTCATGCATGTGTCCCCTTTAGATTCAAATTTAAGGCCATTTGGAGCTCTCTTGAGGATTTTAGATATGTGTCTTCTGTCCTACTTGATAGATCCCAAATTAGGACACCCCATGTTTATGTATGTATGATAATAGTTTAAATAGATATTTAACACTACAAGAAAAAACCCCTTTTACAACGTTTTATCTACAACACATCCTGAAAACATTGTAAAAAGGTGGGTCTTTTACAACCTTTATCATAAAAATATTGTAAAATATATGTACAAACAACGTTTTATATTCAAACGTTAAGGCTTCTACAATGATCATTTACAGAAGTTGTGTACTACTGTCTTCGACAACGTTTTATTAACATTGTAAATGTTATTAATTTAGGCAACATTTATTTAATGTTGTCGAAGTTATTGCTTTTGACATTGTTTTTAAAACATTGTAAAATGTCATGTTCTACAACGTTTATCAACTATTGTAAACTTTATATCTTTCACAATGTTTGTTCGATGTTGTAAAATTAATTTTATTTTACCATTTTATATAAACGTTGTATATGTATTAACTTTTTACAATGTCTAAAAAATATTGCAAAAGGGTAATATTCAACAACTTTTATAAAATGTTGTAAAAGTTGTGTATTTCACAATGTTTAGACAATGTTGTAAATTTATCTTTATTTTACCATTATAAATAAACATTGTGAATGTACATATTTTTCACTATTTTAAATGGCAATTTCTATTGGCATCTCAAGTTTTACTTGAGGGTAACCCAATTTCTATTTTAAATGGCAATTTTTTCCTTAGCGTCGTCGAGGGACGAAATCCTAGGGATCGTCGTCGACATCTTTGTTGGTGGTGGAGTTAGTTTTCTTTTTTTGGCCGAGTTGGTTGACCGAGTCGGCCACGCGCCTCTCTGGGTCGCATGCGGGGGCAGTCGGGGGTGTGCGGCGGAGAGCGCCGGGCGGGGGTGCGCGGAAAAGAGCAGCGGTAGGACTATCAAAAGAGTGACAGTACTATAAAAGGTTAGGACTGTCAGTTTTGCTGACAGTACTGAAGTATAGTGGGGCTTGGGCATCCCCAAAGAAAACTTGAGGTTGTCCTCAGTAAAAAAATGTACCAAGCTGGGTTGTCCTGGAGTAAAATGTGGAGTGCCTATAGAAAAAGTCTTTTAAATTGCATATCCATTTGTTTGAACAAAAACGACACAACCCATCATAAGTTATACGTTTCTTACATATGTGTGTGGTGGGGTGGAGGGTGATTTCTCCCTAATTTTTCATTATCCCCCAGAAAAATTAGTCCACAGTATCTTGCCTCTAATGTAATGGTTTGCCTCCTTAATAAGAAACAATATATTAGATGCTTGTCACTAGCTATAATATCACTACAAGGGTTAATTTTACTAACATTCCCTATATTTTATGTTCATTACATGGATGCCCCTATTTTAAATAAATAACAATGGGTACCCTTGTGGTGGAAAAAAATAAGGGTGGTTAGTGTAGTTACCCCTTTAAATTATTTTTAAAATATGGGTACTCTGTGTTATTATATTTAAAATAGGATTACCCCGTGTAATAAACATAAAATATAACAGAGGTTAATGCAATTAAGCCTTCCTAAAATTAGATACTAATTGGCTAATTGTACTCGAGCTTTCTGTTAAGTTAATTCACTAAAAAAAAGAACCTCTAAAACAACATACAATTTATGATATTTTCACATAATATCATAAAATATTAGGTTTTTATAACATTTATCTTAGATATCTTGTAGAATATTGGTCGGGTCAATGTTTTATTATGAAAGTTACAAAAAATAAAAAAATTACAATTATCCATGATAAAACAAAAAAATTCATATAGGAGGAAAATATTTGTAAAAATGTGTGTGAAGGGATAAATTTTTAAAATTATATATCAAGGGATAACTAGCCAAAAGATTTGGCGAGTTGGACAAGGGTTTCCAGAATGGACTGAAGGATCATCAACTGAGTTGGCGGGATTGAGAAATTGTTGTTTATTTTGCATATAGACCCTCTCATTCTTATTGAATCCTTATATATATATATATATATATATATATATATATATATTTTATATATATATATATATATATATATATATATATATATATATATATAATATTTTTTGTGGTATTATTAATAATAATTTTATTATTATCTATAAAAAAAATATTACTTACATAGATATTTTATAGATAACAACTAGTTATTTTTTATCATCCAAATTATCTATTTATTATCTACATATACATAAAATTAACCATATAATTTTTTTGAACAATATGCCAAAATTATTCCAATCAAATTTTTTCGTTTTAAATGATATACCATAATTATCACAATTTTTTTTTACTTTTAAAATAATATGTCAAAATATACTATCAAGATTAAAAAATGCAAAAATTATCCCAATTTAATTTAAAAATAAATTAAATGAAATTATCCTTTTTCTAAAATTTAATAACATGCAAATTATCCAATAATTGTTTTTTAAATATTCTCATAATGTACATACGACACTTATCCATATAGTGGTAGTTTTACACGCTATTTTGATCCACACTTTTCAAACGACAAATATCGTCACTTTTTATCAACACTTTTCATACGACAAATATCCTCATTTTTTATCCACACAATTTAAAAAAATACAAATAAAATGCAAAATTATTTTGAAATTACATGCACTTACAGTTTACTAAACAGACCTAATGCGGATTGTACAGTGAGATAAGTATCAAGTTATGGAGTTTTAGGTATTTCTTTTTTGCATGGACCAGAATGAGAATATTTGTCATATGAAAAGTGTGGATCAAAATAACATGCAAAACTACCACCATATGCAAATGTGTCGTATGTATATGTGAGGATTTTTTTAAAAATCACTGGATAATTTTAAAAAATCAAAGATAATTTCAACAATTCATTTTATTTATTTTTAAATTCAGTTGGGATAATTTTGCATTTTTTTTTATCTAGATGGTATAATTTTGACATATTATGTTAAAATAAAAAATGATTGTGATAATTTTGGTATAATTTTTAAAACTAAAAAAAGTTCGATTGGAATAATTTTGGTATCTTATTCAAAATAAA
Organism: Iris pallida; assembly: GCA_029216955.1. Classification (NCBI taxonomy): domain Eukaryota; kingdom Viridiplantae; phylum Streptophyta; class Magnoliopsida; order Asparagales; family Iridaceae; genus Iris; species Iris pallida. The sequence continues at coordinate 11,709,586 of JANAVB010027596.1, forward strand.
TTATATGGTGAATTTGTTATCTATATAGATAATAAATAGATAATTTGGATGATAAAAAACTATTTGTTATATATATATATATATATATATATATATATATATATATATATATATATATATATATATATATATATATATATATATATATATTTATATATATATATAGCCTAGTGGTAGTGTGCGGGGGCCTCCAAGCACAGGTCTTGGGTTCGAATTCCCACTCGGACGGCTGGATGGCTTATATATCCACGATTCGACTAGGAGAAAGGACACCTTTATATATATATATATATATATATATATAATATATATATATATACATATATATATACATATATCCCCCAGAATATATATATATATATATATATATATATATATATATATATATATATATACATATATCCCCCAGAATATATATATATATATATATATATATATATATATATATATATATATATATATAAGGATTTAAGAAGAATGAGAGAGTTATATGCAAAATAAACATCAATTTTTCAATCCCGCCAACTCAGTTGGTGATCCTTCAGTCCATTCCGGAAACCTATGTCCAACTCGCCAAATCTTTTGGCGAGTTCTCCCTTGATATGCAATTTTTTAAAATTTAATCCTTCACACACATTTTTTACAAAGAATTTCCTATATATCAAAATTTCTGGAAATGAACCCCCAAAATAAAAAAAATTACAACTATAGAATATCCATGATAAAACTTTTCGCCAGAAAATTGAACCCCAAAATTTGGCTCTGAACCCCAAATTTTGGCTCCAAAAAAATTGGCTTCCAAAAGATTGTCCTCTGTTAGCCTCGCGGGAGGTTTCCTTTTTTCCGGTTTGCATACTTAACACCCCCACCATTTTATTAGTTTGCTCTTCGTATTCCCTCTCTAAGAGCATCATTAGTAAGGCCCATCCCATTTTCTAGATTCTAGATTTAGTATTTAGGAGCTCATTTTGTAGAATAATAAGTCTCATCCCTATTCCCAATTTCTACAATTTCGGTCCCAACCCATCAATGGGTGCTAAGGGTTGGGCTTCCCAATTTCTAGATTCTAGATTGTAGAAACTCGTTTTGTAGAATAGTAAGTTCCAATTTGGAGCCCAACTTTCTAGATTCTAAACTTTATATTATTTTTTTTCCTACATTAATTTTTGACCACACAATTTTGGGACCGGAGCTCACTTTATCATTTCCTACTATTCTCATACAAATCCAACCCATTCTACATTTACCTTTTTTTTAAAATTTTTGGCTCCAAATTGCATTGGAGAGTCCCAACTACTAATGATGCTCTAAAAAACCATCCTATTTCAAAACCTAGGAGTAGAAGAGTTCCTATGTAAAAATAATTCATTTTGAGTTGAGATTCACGAGGAGCGACGAAAAAGCACAACTACCACCAATTAGGTGATCATTTTATTCATTGCTATTGAAATTTCTTTGATTTGTTGATTATTTTGTTTTCTCTCTCTATGTGGAATGATTTTTTTTTTGTTAAATCGATTGGTGATAGAGGACATCGAGCTGGAGGAGGAGGTCCGGCCGGTTTCCCTTGCCCATAGTGCTACGAGATCACGATATCCCGTCCCTCGTCTCTCATCTGGAGGACGACCAGAATTGTTGTAGTAAGTTTAGCTCCATTCCCAATTTCGTGCTGATCATATTGAATCTAATGTGTATTGTTATTTTCACAAAGGAAATTAGAATATTTGGGAACATTTATAAGTAAATTTGTGGAGCGTCCATTTGTGGTTCAACTCCGTTCACTCACTCCCGTAGCTTCCTTTGATGTGTCTGTTTTTTGTTCGCCAGGTGGTTGGTAGTTCACTTCAAAAGAAAATTTTGGCTCCATAACATCAATTTGTACCGAATCATAGAAAGTTAGAAACTTTGTCAATAATGAGTGAAAAAATCTTTGTCAATATGGAGAGTTTTTTGCTCCAACGACCCCATTCCATTGGGAGGAACAATGTAGAGGAAGCATGGACACTCAAATTGGTTGATCTGTTCGTGTCAAACACGTACTGAGTACGGTATTTTTGAAGGCTGTGACTATGGAGGCTATGGTTTATTCTTGTAACTCCTTGGATTTATCCATACATCACACAATTTGATATCTCCACCTGCTATGCGCATCAAGATATTAGAAGATAACTTTCTCTGACTGATATCTATGTAGACTTAGTAGTAGCCATGATTTCCTGATGGAGATAGTGAGCCTGCTTCCAAAGGAAGCAAATATGACTACTGCAGTGACGGTAGTATCTTTAGACATGGCAAGCTATTTCTTAACAATGTCCATGGCTTTGGCCACTACTTATGGCTTAGCCTGTCATCAGAAACAACCACAATCAACAAGGTTGTACATATTGGTCGGATACGGTACGGAGCTTGCCCAGGGAGTATGGGTCAGAGCATTTGAGTTTTGCGAAGAGGAATTGATCTGATAATTAATCTAGGCAATTCTTCTACTCAAAATTGCTGGTGTAGAGACTAAGGTGTAAATCTGTGAGTTTTAGAGCAATCGATTTTTCTTCTTCTTTTTCTCCAATTTTGTTGCCACTTATTAGTTGCTTCAATCCTCATGTGTACTCTAAGTAAAGAGTGTGAGGTAGAACCAACCTGATTCTTATGTAATGTAGATTTTTGTCAAACTACGGTTTTTCACCTGCAAATTCAGAGAGTTCATCATGTGTACTTCCTTCTTGTTTTACTGATTATTATTTTGGCAAAAAAAAAAAAACAAAACCAAAATAGGGATAGAAGAAAACAAGATTTATTATTTAATGCCTCAAGCTTACTTGTATAGATATCTATTATAATCTATTGATGGCCTATAAATATACATGGAGATTATATTAGTACGTTAAATCTAGTTTCTTATTTCCCTAGCTACTTTGTTCTTTATAAGCTCATACTTCGATCTCTCAAGATTTAACCCCTGCTAATTTGCCAGACAAGAATTGAAATATATAGCGTCAATGTAGAAAGTACCAAGCATTAGAATATAGACATACAATTTTTTTGCATACTTTGGGATGGCTTGAATTGATGCATTTGGTTTGATCTCTTTCTTCAAGACTAGTATTTTATACCAATTTTTTTTCATATAAGGATATAATTGTTAATAACTAGCCAATATGTTATTGGTTTGGTTGTCTTGTTTTATTTTTCCTATGATGATGTTGTGATCTTGTAGATTATGAATGATGGTGTAATCAAATACATAAGGCTATAGTTTTTATGGATCTGACAATCATGCATTCCCCCTAGTCTCACAAAAAAGAAAGAAAATGGTACTTTGCATAAGAGTTTTGGAGGAGAAGCAGCAGTTGTAGCTCAAGAGTTTTTGAAGATGATAGGGTTTAGTGAAAAAATTTAAAAAAAAACTTGGGCCAACAATTCAAACATGTGTTTTGGAAGTTGAAAAATATGGAAAGAGGTAAATAATGAGTGCTTGTGTCTGTATTGGAACTTTCCAAGGAGCATAGTTGTCCTTATTAAAGTAGTCAGCATTGTCTCTATTCATGCATTTTTAGATCTTAAAGCTGTGTGTTATGTGTAGATTGTCATGTTACTTATATGCTTGAACTGTAACTATTTTACCTTCTTTCTTTCATAATTCTAATATTTTCACTACAGATTTATGGTTGTGGGTATTGGTAAGCTCTAAGCAAACAATGATTGTGTGCTATATTTGTTAATTTGAATGTACTGAAAGCACAGGGTTTGACATTTTTACTTTTGTTTTCTCTTGCAAGATTTTCTCCCTGAGCTTGCTAGGAGTATTTTGAATAATGTTCCATCATTAGGGTTTAAATACTATGTTCATAATTATTAATGTGGTTATTAATGGTCTATCATTTGACTCATCTTCGCTTTACTTACAACATGAATTTCTGAGTGTAATTTTTGAGTTTTTCTCTACATTCTCTTGAACAGTCTATGGCGTCAGCTTTCAGTACAATGTCCATGATTGGCACTTTGGCTGCTCCCGACAGCTTTGCTACAGACAAGAAGCTTTCAGCTTTGCTACAGACAAGAAGCTTTCAGCTTCTTCTCAGAAGCTCTCACAGTTCTCTTCCTTGCATCTATATCTTCTAGATCTCTTGTTGGTGCAAAGCATAAGTTACATCTGCAGAGAAGATGTAATTTGAACACTAGGGCAATGGGCCAATGGCCAAGGAGTTGTATTTTAATAAGGATGGGTCTGCCATGAAGAAGTTGTAAGTGAGTTATGTTCAAAGAGTGTTTTCAAATTCCCTAATTTTGTGATCTGGCTAGAAAATTTAAATTATCATCGATGTTAATTACCATTTTCTTGTTTTCAGACAGGTGCAGACCTTGTTGGTGTTACTCTTGGTCCCAAAGGCAGGAATGTTGTCCTGGAGAGCAAGTATGGATCACCAAAAATTGTCAATGATGGTGTTACGATAGCAAAAGAGGTATATATAGTACCAAACCCAACACTTAAAAAGCGAGGCAGAAGTAAATTCCAAAACTTCCGTATTGAACCTTGATATTGCTCGTGACTAATGGCCTAAAGTGAAACCTAAGTAATTTGCAATCATTGTAGATTTATACAAATATTTACTAAAATAAGTTCCAGAAATTTGGGATAAAGGCTTTGTTGTTGTTTGCTAAGAATAAGCCCCTTTTTTTTTTGGAGAAAATGGTTAGATACTTAATCTGGTCTTGTCCAAATCAAGCATCCAACCAGATATCACTGCTACCAAAAAATACATGGTTTCTTAATACAAAACTGATATTACCAATCCCCACTGTAAACTGAAGGTTCCACATCCAATCTGGACAATACAACTGCCTTAATTACATAACAAACATTAACACAACATAAGATGAAAAAACTGCATAAACGACTGCTATCAGAAGCTTTCTTGTTGCTACACAATCCTTAACTTCCAGCTCCTCACTATTCCCACTTCCAGCAACTATCACCTGCACCATCAGTCAGTCCAGCACCATCAACCTTAATGATTAATGTCCAATATCAAGTTGTTTCTTCCTGTATTGTGCATTTAATTTTGGTATCAGAATTGTTTCTGATGTTCATTACAAAAAGTTATCATTCCATTGTTTTGTCCAAACAAAATCTCAAAATATAAAGAAGCGGTGGCTAATTCCTCACCCTGCCTCTGTCGCTATATGATATTGAAGGTAAAAAGACGAACAAATACTCGTTGGCTGTAACATGAGTTTATTTGGGAGTGGATGATGTGTGCTTGCCGAGTTCGCTTCTATAATTTGAGGCAAAAGGATAGTAACATATATTTGCCCCCTGGTTTTATATTGTATTATAACGACACCAGTATGATCTATACAGTCATCCATATTGGATTATTATTTACTCATGCTATATAGGTTTGTAAATGTTTAAATATGGTGTTTCTGTTATCTGAATTGTAAATGACTTGTGCACTTGGTTGTAGTCATGCAGAACTGTGATAATCATGAAACTCCTCATTTTGATAATATGTTTGCTTATATACCCCTACTTGTTCCAATAGCTGTGTTAAAGAATTTTTATCCTGGACTGTAAGAGATCTTATTGCTAATTTTGTTTGATACTTCTGCAACAGGCTTCTGCTAGCAAGAACATGGCTAGAACTAATAAGCAAGCTACCCAGGCTTTTATTAAACGAACATTAGCACGATATCGGAAATTTGAGAAAACGAAAATTAGTTGCTTTAGAGATCCAGTGTTCAGGGATATGTTCCTTTCCGTATCTTCTCACAATGATGATGCTAAAGACAGGGATCTGTCTTCAAGTGCAGCGGCTGCTCGGTTTGCTCCTTCCCGACCTTCAGATGCATCTTTCACAGGTAATTTTGCTAGAACAAATTGCTATTAAACTCTCTGATAAATGAAGTATTTAGGACTGATTTGCTTGGACCCATGGCTTGCCTATAATCTTTTTACTAGTATGTAATGATGACGAAACAATCTTTATTCCACCTTTCTCAATTCACCTTGAAATAGCTATTATTTTGTAATAGGCTAATCTTATTATTCTGCTTTATCCAATTAGATCTTTACCGTATTCGTGTTATCCTGTCTCTACACCTGTAGAGGAGAAATACTTAAAATTTATGGCTTATGCCAGTTTTAGGTCTCTTCTGACTCCATCAAGAGCTTATATAATATGCATTCTATTATCTTGGTTCCTGATATTATCAGATTGTTTTGTGATATTTTTGTAATTCTTGAGGGTCTGTTAGCCTGTTATTTGTTTGATTACTGGTTAGTGGCTACTACTGATCATCACCAAAATATCTATGGCATTTTTGGAAACTACCATGCTTCATTCCATGGTTAATGCATGTCTTCTCGTGCTGCTCTCTTTGGCAGCACTCATGGATTCAGTTTCTCCTGTCCCCTGATACTATATAATTTGATACTATAAATGGCAAGTTCAGATTCATTCCTATAAGTGGGAATTAATAGAGGTTTCTAAATTTCTTACTTGGGATATTTTGAACCCTCGTAGTGATGAAATAGATGCAAGTTTGTTGCCCCTCATGGAAATTAATCCTTTTCGACTCTGAATTATTAGGTTGAGCTGGAGGATCTAGTTGAGAACATTGGCGCGAAGTTGGTGAGGCAAGCTGCTGCAAAGACCAATGACTTGGCTGGGGATGGTACAACTACTTCTGTCGTTCTTGCACAAGGTTTGATTGCTAAAGGTGTAAAGGTAAAGTTTAGTACTTATTCATCATATGGCCATAACAATTTGTTTTCTGGCTTAAAATTGTATAATTGTCCATGGTATTAATGTATGTAATATGAGCAGGTGGTTGCAGCTGTAGCTAACCCCGTTCAGATCACTAGAGGTATTGAGAAGACAGTCAAAGCTCTAGTTGCGGAGCTTAACCTAATGTTGAAGGAGGTAACTTTTCTGCTTGGTTTACAGTTCTGCAGTTGAATTATATGTTAGCTAGGATGTAAGTTGCCCATGTCTATTTTTTTTAATAAAGGATGTGTGTGTGTGTGAGAGCACCTTCCAATCAAAATCCAAAAAAAATATAAGATACTAGTAAAAGTAAAAGCAATGACAACATGTCCTCTAAAATTGCATTTTTATTATTGTCATATGCTGGTTATATGGTTGATTAGAGCTTACAAGACTACTTTGTTAACCGAACCATGCTGATTGTTTCTCCCTGTGGTTGTTTCATTTGCATGTGTACTGGATGATTTTATGAAAAATGCCATTCTGAGATGGTACCTTTGATGCTATATATGTAATTGAAGCAACATGCGATGCTCCATGAGGTTAGTATATACCAATGCTAATTTGATAAGAACATTTGATATATCATATTTTGGAGCAAATACCAACAATAATCCTTCTCTTTTGAAACAGGTTGACTGCGAACAAATTTAATAAAAGCATTGGCTAGGTCATATTTTGTGCATCATGATTGGAGTTTGTTCTGCGTCTTGAATATGTACTATGATGTGTCATAGATGGTTGAGATGTGAAGTGAATCAATGTGTAAAGTGGCTTGGTAATTCTTCTATTGTATTTTGATAAACAAAATGGTGAATAAAATAATTCCATTTTTTCTTTAAAGTGAATGTATTTGTATTTGTATTGCACTTGCACTTGCATTTGCATTTGTATTATAATTACAATTAATATTATTTTATTTATAAATTATTTTTAATAAAATGGAAAAATAATCAACAACGTTTAAAAATTGTTGTAAGATAATATTTTAACAACTTCTTTAAAAGTTGTAAATTTATTTACAATAATTTTAAATCATTGTTGATATTACAATTATAACATACAAATATTATTTACAACGTTTAGCAAACATGACTGAATAACATATACAACAATTTCTAAAGTTGTATAAACTCTTTTTACAATGTTTGTACATTGTTAACAAAATTCATGCACAACGTTTACTAAATGTGGTAGATATTGATTCTACCACAACTGTAGAACGTTGTTAAAAATATATTTACAATACTTGTAATACGTTTTAAAAAGTATTTTTACAATACTTGAAAAATGTCGTAGAATGAATTTTGTCTGATTTTATAAATTTCAACAATGTTTGTAAATTGTTGTGGGAAGAACTTTTACAACGTTTTCATAATGTTCAAACAAACGTTGTGGAAGATACTCCCTCTTTTACAACCCTGGATATAACAACCTTCTACTAAACGTTGTAAAAATTCTTTTATAACATTTTTTCAACGTTGTAAAAGGGGTTTTTTCTTGTAGTGTAAATTCAGTTTTAGAATGGTTAGAGAGTGGATTGATCTTAGTTAGGATAGTTAGAATGAGTTTCATTTGGATACCTATGTTGGTATCCAAGTATCTTGGCCTACATGTGTTTCTTTTGTCTAAAACAACTCAAATTCGTCATAATATTCATCCACGTTTTTATTAACCAAAGCAACTTAGAAATGTCATAACATTTAGCTTAGAACTCCGTTTAATCTTCTTCTTTTTTAAAGAACCGTATCGAAGCTAGCTTTCCAAATATATATTTTAATAAGCCAAAATTGTTTTAGAACTTTTTGTAAAATTATTTGAGTGTCAGCTATCCGAAAGACAAACGTGTTTCGGTGTTTTCGCGATTCCGGGAACTTTCGGACACGAAAATGCGATCCGTTTGAAGTTTCGAAAAGCTAATACGAAGGGCTACGACATACTTTAATCCTAGAATTTAGTGAAGGCCCAATTGGTACAGTATTTATTTTAAGTAGAAGAGTGACTATACGACATAGACATTTTGTGTAACCTATGAGCCTATGTAGTATGGATATTAAATAAATGTAGAGTATGTAATGCATGATATGTTAGATGAATGAAATGATATATATATGATATGTATCCTCTTTACATTAATGTATATATATGGTTGAATGCAAGCATGTAGGAATGTAATCAATGTAATGTATGTAAACAATGCATAAATATATGAATGAAAGAATGATATACAATGTATGCATGAAAGTATATAATGAATGCTAGATATGAATGCAAGGTATAGATGTAATGATAGATATTAATGCATAATGTATACATAATGTAATGTAATATATTATGATAGCATGTAATGTAATGTAGAATATATGATGCAAGCATGTATATGTTCAATGTTTTTTCCTTTTTTCTTACATTTTTTCCTTCCCTTCCCTTTCCATTTCAGTTTTTTACATGTTGTATATAATGTGTATAATGTATAGATGCATATAAGTATATAATATGCATGAATGACATGTATGTAATAAAAATAAGTATATGTATGCAATTTAATGATATGTTAAAGGATATAATGCCTGAACTGAAGTATGCATGCATATGGGACATGAATGAATGAATGTATAAATACATGAATGAATGTCATATATGAATGAATGAATCAAAGGTATAAGTAAAATATAATGCATTGTAATGAATGTTAACATATATAATGTATAAAAGTATGTATGTAAATGTGCATGAATGTATATATCTATGTGACTATGTAAATATGCATGATGTAACATATGCCTATATATATAAATATGTATGTAATATGGATATGCTTGTATGTATGAAGGTATGTATTTATATATAGTATCTATTTTATATTATGCATTATTGTGGTTCACATTGCCTTGTGATTGTGTGAGTACTAGCCTAGGCTTGGTTAGGCCTAGTGAGACTTGCTAGACTTGTTTGGGCTAGGACTTGACCTAGTTAACCTAGTTTGACTAGTGTAGTTGACTAGAGTTGACCAAGGGTTGACTTTAGCCTAAATTGACCCAAACATCATGTAGAATGCGTTGTAGCAGTCTATTTTACTATTTTGGACATGTAGTGACTTGTACTATTTTATAGGAGCCAGACACCACTCAACGGAGAGTATATTCTCTTCGGCTATTCAGGATACCAGGCGAGTACATTCTCTGATCATTTTATATCTTGTTTAGGATTATATTTCCTGCCTTAGATTACTTTACTTGATGCTGACACGTTGGTAACACGGATTAGTACTATATGGATCTTGTCGTGCGATGTTATCCCCTTAGCGGGTACATCAGGTATTTTATGTTCGTATACTTTATCGTGAGCATCGTGTACTCCTTGTATTTGTGACATTCGTGTATAAATCGTGTACTCTCATGTGCTCACATGATCTTCGTATATATTCCATATCGTGTGCAATAACATAACTTGACTGGATCCTTGTGTATTGATTGGAGGCGAGGGAGTATAAGTGGTTATGTACTCAATCTTGTAGCTTACACGTGTATAACCTCTGTAGATTACTCGTGTACAATATCGTATCGTTTACATAACCATCTTGTACTCTGAATCACTAGCACTGATTAGTTCTCTTATATACAGTAGCTATTTACTTATAATTTCTCTTTTACATCATGATTGTTCTTTCAGTTTCATGTATCTTACTCTCTAGCATGTTTATATTTTCTTACCTGCTATGATTTATTGAGATGTATTGTGCTCACTCCTGTCCTGACTGGACCTGTTGAAAATATTACAGAGGACGAGGATGTGGCTCTGGTGTCTACCTATTATGGTGCAGCTATAGACAACACTTGTGACTTGGACCCACTTGCAGTAGATGATCTGCCACCAGTGGTTTAGACTACTAGTTTAGACTCTTAACTTGTCTTTCTCATTGATACATTATTGTATATATTGGGAGTTTATTTTATCTGGATGTTTGTGGAGATGTTATCATAGACACTTAGACTTCTATCTATTGTATCTCTTGTGTGGATTCGTTTATATCTATCTATATTATCGTATTCTACTTTAGTTGTGATTGAGACTGTATTCTGCTATGTCACCTCCATTCGGAGTGTATATACTGTACAGGTACTTTATATTGTTAAATGATTGACCTAGTACAACGTTCTAACGCCGACACTACGGTGTAGGGTGGACGTACCCACTTCTTGTTCCCTTATTTTAGGGTGCGGATCGTGACACACCGTCTACTCCTCCACTGAAACTCTGCAGAAGACTCCGCTACTCTGCTTCGCCTCCCGTTTGGCGAACTCGAACTCTGGGTCTCCTGGCACTCTAAAAAAAACTCTGCCTCCACGACAATCTATGATGGCGTGATGTCTGCTCAACCAATCCATACCGAGTACAATATTTTAGTTCGGTAGTGGCACTACGAGCGAACTCACATCCAGCTCTCGGCCTCCCAAAACAGCTCTCTGATCCTTACAAATATCACTAACTAGGATAAAATCACCCAGTTGTGATCTTACAAGTCCTAGGCAATGATTCAGAAATAAAATGGTGTCTAATAACAAAAGATACAGACACAAAGCTATGGGAAGCGCTAGAATCGAACAATACAAAAGCTAGAATAGAGTCGAAAAGAACAGAACCTGCAATCAGATCTCCAATAGCCTCTGTATCCTCAGCTGCTATGGTGAAAGCTCGCCCCCGCTGGCCTTCCCTGGCCAGCTGCTGGTGCTGGATAAACCTCTGCTGCTATGTCTACAACGGTGGTTCCTTCTGCTGCCCTGTCGGAGCCTTGGCTCTCGATTTCTGAACTGTACGTCCCAAAAATATGGGACACTCCCTTAGCTGATGCTCCGCTGAACCGCAAAGTAGGCACTTGCCTAGCCTCTTTCTGTAGTCGTTCCACCCATGCCCCAGCTTCTTGCAGAAGTTGCAACTGGTAGCCTGCTGATGCTAGGGTGCCTGCTACTGCTACTGCACCTGCTGAAAAGTTACACGGTCCTGTCCCTGAAATTGCTGCTGGAACGGCCTCTGCTGGAAGTGTTGCTGCTGTTGAAAATGGGGCCTCTTGGCCTGACCTCCACTGCTACTGGCTCTACGTGCATCCCGACCTCTCTTCAGCTTCAGCTCAAGGTCGTCATCTGCTGCCATGACTCCCGACAGAATCTCCTCGAAGGTAGCACCTCTGTCGCTCTTGGTCAAGGTCCTGACTTCCTTGACCAAGCCCTTCCTGAACCTCCTAGCCTTCGCCATCTCGCTAAGGCCCTCAACGAATCTGCCCAGGTGGCAGAACTCACCGGCATACTCATCCACGGTTTGGTTCCCCTGAACCAAACTCTCAAACTGCGTCTCCAAGGCACCGAGTGTTGTATCCGGGAAGAACTTCTCCTTGAAGAGCTTCTTGAAAGCTCCCCATGTCTGCCCCTCTGTGCCTACTCTAGGGTCTGTCTGGTACCATGTGCGGGTAAGGTCCTGCATCTGGCTGCCCGCCGCCTCTATCTGAATCCCGGCTGGTATCTGCGCCAGGCGGACGATCTCCTCTATGTGCTAGATCCAGTCGTCGGCATATAGAATCCCTTCGGAAGCTCAAAAGTCTCGTGGCCGCATCTTCTGGAAGTCCTGGATGCCCGGGGTCCTCAGCTGATACTGCTGCGCCTGCCTTTCTTGCGGCTGGGCGGTAACCCTCTTCACTGTCGTCATAGTTAGCTGGTGGGCATTGTCTGTGCCCTGTCTGAAATTAGCTGACTGGCGCTGCTGGACCTCCATCATCTGCTGGAAGAAGTTAAAAAGCTGAGCGGCGTCGATCGATCCCAAAGGTGGCTGCTGTTGGAACACATCTGGAATAACTGGGGTCAGCCTCCGAACAGGTGGAGGTGCACCCCCAAATGTGGCAGATGCTCCGATATGAGATAGAATAAGGGGATCTGCGGCCCCAGGTCCCTGCTGAATCGGACGAGAGGTGGCAGACCTCTCGGTGGTATCCCTTGGGCCGGAACGATGAGATCGTGTCTACACCATCCTGGAGACAGATCAACAAGGAAATCAATACTGAAAAAGAAGCAATATAATCAAAGGAGGACAGTTTATTTCGAAGGAAAGCAATTAACAACAAAAATTTAGATGACAGAAATTAGATAAGAATTTTTCCTAAATGTGATTGAGTACCCCAAAACTATATCATATATCCTACTGCAGGTTGTAGTGATACTCTAGTTCGAGTACCACTACGAAATCGCATTAGTTGCGACTCTCGACCTGCATAGGCCACCACTAAAAATGTGTCATGATCCGCACCCAGTGTAGGGACACGAGAAGTGGGTACGTCCAGCCTACGCCGCAGTGTCGACGGTAGAACGCTGTCATAGGTCACATATATCTAACACAGTATAAATATACCTATACAAGATATACTCTCCAATCGGAGGACAATACAGAAGATACAACTCAATCACAATTCTAAGGTAGAAATGACACGAATAGATAGATATGAAATCTCAAAGAGAAACATACAAACAGAAGAAAATAAGTCTAAGTGTCTAAACGACACAACATCTCAACATCCAGAAATAAATACAACTCAGAATGTCAAATACAAAGTCATAATGAAATAAGATAAGCCTAGCTAATCTAGTCTAAACAGTAGGGGTGATATCCTCAACTAGAGCTGGATCCTCCAGTGGGTCCAACTCACAGGTGTCATCTAGGCCTGCTCCATAATAAGTAGGGCAGAACTCCTCGGTGTCATCTGTAATATTTTCAACAGGTCAAGTCAGGACAGGAACGAGCACATATCTCTCAAACAGTCATATCATGACAAAAAATATAAAACAAGCAATAGAGTAAGATACATAAAATGTTGTATGAAAAGTACATCAAAGTAAGAGAGATATCTGAAAACAGGAGATAGTTTATATGGAAAGTAAGACTGTAAGTGAATATATATATATATATATATAAGTGATTTAGAGCACAAGATGGTTATGCAATCGGGATAGGTTGCACATGATTATTCTAAGGTAACTCCCTTATACATAAAGGTATAACAGGCATGTACATGATTACACTACTTGGATTTAACCACATAACCACTTCTACTCCCCCTACCCCAATCAATACACAAGGATCCATTCAAGTTACGTTATTGTACATGATTATGTTACTTTATACAAGAAGCTCATGTGAACATGAGTGCACATGAGTGTACATGAAGGGACATGAGAACATGTGTATACATGAATAGATACGAGTCCAAGGAGTACATGATGCACATGATAGAGTACATGAACATGAATACCCGATGCACCCGCTTGGGGATAACATCTCAGAAAAAGATCCATATAGTACTAATCCGTGATAATATTGTGACAATATCAAGTAAAGTAATCTAGAGCAAGAATATAAATCCTAGCAAGTATGAAACGATCAGAGAATGTACTCGTCTGTTATCCTGGATGTCCGATGAGAATAGATATCCAAATCGGAGTAACTGAGTCCTATTTAGAACAACACATGTTACAAAGTGTCAAATATGAATTAAAGAAAGTTTATAATGCATTATATATGATTTTAGGTCATTATAGGCCAAAGTCAACTCTTGGTCAACTCTGGTCAACCATTCTAGTCAAACTAGGTCAAACTTAAATCAACTAGTCAATTAGTCTAGGGTTTGGTCAAACTTAAGTCAACATGTCAATTTAAGCCTATTATAGTCAATTCTAGGTCAAGGTTGACCCATAGTTGACTTTGGTCAACTTGGTCAACTAACTAGTCAAACCTTGCCTAGTTAGGCCTATAGGGTCATTTCTAAACTAGACTAGCCATAGGCTAATATACTTAAGATATCAAAACCTATATCAATATATATATACAACTCAATATATCATATATATAGAAAGAGGAAAAATGAAATAGGCATGTGTGTGTGTATGTTTACTGTGAGGGAAGGGGGCTGCTGGACCAACCTGATATAACCTCAGAAAACCAACAAAGGCAACCCCAATCACAAGTGAACATATAAGATATAATATATACACACATTATATATATATATATACACACACACACACACACACACACACACACACACACACACACACACACACACACAAACTATATATAGAGATATAACATAGGGAAACTTAATTATAAATATACAATATATATTCAGAACATTACCATGTAAACTATATAACAACTAAAATTCCCAAAACTGGGAACACATCTCCCAAACAGAAAGTAAATCATAAAGTTTTTATGTAAGAAATATATATATATATATATATATATATATATATATATATATATATATATATATATATATATATATATATATATATATATACATATATAATACACTATATACATATAGGTATATATATAGAAATATACATATATATAAAAAATATGGATTTGAAGTAACATCAAAACCTAGCGACTAACTAATCATCAAATTACTGAGATCAAAATTGCGATTCAAATATCAGGAAACTAATAACTCAAAATCCCAATTACAAACCCCCAAACCTGAGATAACATTGTTCACATGAAAAATATCAATTTGAAATCAAAGTAGTACAACAAAACTAGAAAGAAAAGTAGAACACATGTGTACAGTGGTAGGTACAAATCCTACGTTTCCACAGAAGTCCCAACGTGTCCTGAACTGGACACGAAGTGTCAAAAACACCAAATAGCAATGTATCAGAAAATACACAAAAGACAGTGTCATGCGGCCATGTCGGGCTGAATAGGACTCGACACGTGGCACGAGGAGCCTCGTGCTCGTGCACATGGCTAGGGGGGTCTAGGTCTAGGTCCTAGGGTGCCTGCACAAACCCTAAGGCGTGTCGTGTCGAAATAGGAAGCCCGACTTGGAGCCCACTGATCGACTGTGCACGATGTGTGCAAAATATGTGTGGCCTCGATTGCATGTCCGATACGACTCCAATCGACCTGAGAGTTGGGGGACACGATGTAAGTCGTATCCCCGACCTCTGTGCCAAGTGGCACGTATCCACGTGTCCTATTGTGTCAGTTATCAGTGTCTGGTAGCAGGGAACAATATGACTGGGTCATGCTGTATCTCGTATCCGATTTTGGACACGAAGATGACACAGAAATCAACTCAGAGCTCCAAAAATCCAAATCAAACATAAATGTCTACAGGAAAATGAAATTTGTTTTGAAAAATATAATAAAATAATTCTTTGAGGCATTTCATCAAACACTTATACTAGCACTCCGATACACATGCGATACGCATACCAGATGGACTCTAAATCCTACCAAACTTGGTCTACATCTCCATGGTGCCTAGGTGCATGCAGTCATAAAGAGAAAATAAAAATTTGAATGAGTTATGGCCATTACCTATTGAGAGTTAGATCTCAATGAAAAGACATAGGAATGAGGTCCTTCTCCAATTGCTATGGTCCAATGAGCTCCCAATCCTTTCTAGCTAGCCTCTAATGGTCTCTTCTACAGCAAGGGAGTGCAATGCAAAAGACTAGGCTCAATTTGGAGGAGAAATTGAGAAAATGGAATGATTTGGGGAAGAACACTAACTAGGGTTTGAGGAGGTTATGTAGAAGAGGCAGGAATGAATGAAGAGATGTTATATGGGGGGATGATCTCTTGGCCAGCCACACTATGCTAGTGTTAGGGTTTTGATGAATTGTAAGTCATGGGCTCTCTAACAATGAAAATCCTAAGCCTCTATCTAAAGGCCCAAGTAGATATTAGGTTCAAGCAAAATATCTAACTTAGCATAATAACTAGATATTTTCTAACTTAGCCAATAAGTTGTAATCCTCTAACTTAGTCTCTAGGATCATGACTAACATCTAGGTTAAGGCTCAACACTAAGGTTAACACAATATTAATTATCACAAATTCAAATAAATTCTAATAAATCACAAATGACCAAAATACCCTTAGGCTAAAAAAGTGGTAGTGACAGGCGAGGCACTCGGCAACCGATAAGGAATTTCTGTGGTGACATGGACGGCGGTGCCACAAGGCGGTGGCTAGCATTCCTATGGATGGCCGAAGAAAATTCGTGCACGACAGAGGACCAAAAATGGGATGGTGGCCTCTGTAGAAGCATGGAAAAGAACAGGAAAGTCCATACGGCTCAAAACAGAGGGAGTCTCATGCGGCTCAAAAGTCCCTTAGAGCTTCATGCGGCTCAAACATCCTTTAAAGCTTCATCCGTCTCAAAAGTCGTTAGAGCCTTATGCGGCTCAAAAAAGCCACTTAGAGCTTCATGCGGCTCAAAAGTCCCCGATGGCTCCATACGGCTCGAAAAAAGCCACGTGGCCCTATACGGTTCAAAATATGACTCTACAGCTGGCCATCATTTCTCTGTGCAGCTGGCTCGTTAAATGCTCTGACACAGTGCGGCAGCTCTGACACAAAGGATTGACAGCTCTGATATAAAGATAAAATGATGACCCTGACATAATGACGTGCTCCTAGAGAGACGAGAAAAATCTTTACAGTTGGCACGATCCACCAATTCCAAAGCTCTTTATGCGGATCATTTAAAGGAGCTCATGCGGCTCTGATTTGATGGAGCTTTATGCGGCTCAGTTTTTACGGAGTTCATGCGGCTCTGTTCTGATGGGTCCTCATGCGGCTCTGTCCCATTGGGACTTCATGCGGCCCAGTTTACAAGGGGCTTATGTGGTTCTGTTCAATGGGACTTCATGCGGCCCAGTTTAGAAAGAGGCTTACGCGGTTCTGTTCGATAGGACTTCATGCGGCTCAGTTCATCAGGAGCTCATGCGGTTCTGTTCAGTGGAACTTCATGCGGTCTACTTTACAAGGGGCTTATGCGGTTCTGTTCAATGAGACTTCATGCGGACCAGTTCACTAGGAGCTCATGCGATTCAGTCATACGGCTCGTCACAAAAATGGCAGTTAGGACACGTGGCAGGAATTGATCAAATCTCAACAATTCAGATTTATTGCAATCAATGTAACAGTCCAAATTTATTACAATCATAACAATACAGATTTATTGCAATCATCATAACTGCCCAGATCGATTTCCAACAAATAATACAGATTTGTTCCAATCAACATAAGCAGCTCAGATTGATTTCCAACAAACAAGATCAAGGCTAATCTTAACCAATCCTCAACCGCTCGCTTTTCAAGGAGCAATTACTGTATACCCTACTTATCATAAAACCCTATAAATAACAGGGGATTATTCCTTCGTAAAAGAAAAAAGACAGAGTTATACGCACAGAGCCCGAACAGAGAAACTAGCAACCCCCGCACACACAAAGAGCATTTCTTCGCTAGAGCAGAAGCTACGTCCGATCGTCCAAGGAGTAAGAAAGAGTTGATATCACTTTCCCGAGCCTCTACCGTCACCCCCCAGAAAAACTAAACAATTGTACTTAGATTGCTTTTCCTAGGTTTTGTTTCTAGGCTCTCTTTGTACGAGCGAGTTTGTATTGTGAAGTAAAAGTCCAGTCCTCCCATAAAACTGTTCTGTTCTTTTATAATCAATGGCAAATACGATGGCGACTCTGCTGGGGATTAAATTCTCCACTCCTGAGAAGTTGGTGATGCAATCGGATGCAGCCAAGCTTGGCTCTATGCAACAGATGCTGGTCGTCCGCTTCGACCAGCAGGCATTTGAAGAAATGCTCTCCGACGGGAGCGCTGCCCCGGTCCAGAAGCGAGCCCGCACGAAGAAGGTTGACAGGGAGTGGAGGCCCAAGACTTTCTCTCCTCCCCAAGCTCTGGAAGAGGCGTTCTCTGCTGCCCAAGACGGCGGAAAAGATTCCCATGCGGCCATACTTCAGGCCACAAAGACCCCTGCTGTTCTTAAGTCCGGCAGAGGAAAGCACTACGATGCTGGACTTGAGGAAGCAAATGGAGACTCTATGCGGTCCAGGAAGAAACCGTATAAGGGTGCCAGCCGTATGAAGAAGGCTCATACGGCCAATAATTCCAGCCGCATGAAGGCTCATGCGGCCACTAAATCCAGTTGCATGAATGCCCATGCGGCAGCCAAATCCAGCCGCATGAATTCTTATGCGGCCACAAAAGCTAGCCGCATGAATGCTGATGCAAATGTCAGCCGCATGAATGCTCATGCGGCCGCCAATCCCAGCCGTAGATCATCTGCTCCATGCGGCTCGGGCTCAGTCTTCGACCGCCTCTCATGCGGTTCTGACCTCAGACACTCTCCTGAGGGTGTGCCAGACTCTGTGCGACACAACTTGGACTCTTCCTACTATGCGCCCTTGGGTGCTAGAGGGAAGAAGTCTAGGGCAGCGCGGGCTCTTCGAGCTCAGTCAGCTGTCCCAACCTCTGACCATCAGAGAGCTCCGCTTACTGTTAGGCGGGCCTCTGATGGAAAGTTGTACAAAAACGACCGTGTCCAGCCCCCGGCGGCAAACGGACAGAGTGGTTCCCAAAAGTCTTCCAATCAGGGAGCAAACATGGTGCCAACACACTCGTATGCTCGGGACTCCCGGGCCCACGAAATAAGTTACTTGCGTGATATGATTCTTCACAAATACAAGGAAAGAGAAGAAAGCTTGGTGTGCAGAGAGTCCTTTTATGGACATCACTGTACTCAAGTCATCGTCAACTGCTGCTACAGCAAGGCGGCAGTACAAGAGGACCGCCAGTCCGTCTTCCAATGACTGCAGCAGCCAGGACAGGTCCTGTAACAAAACTCAGGAGACGAGGCGCTTCATTTCGCCTCCTGCAATTCTGTTCGGAAGATCTATACCGGCAAGGCAGAGAAGAAGATAAATGTTTCCAGCCCGGCGATCTCTACTAGCGCGGCTAGGAAACTCACGTCCAAGCGGCTGTCCACAACCACCACTAGAGGATTTTATCAGGGCACCCGCTCCAAGACAAAATTTTCAACACTTGGAGATTTGTCATATATATCTGTGGGGGTAGCCGAAGCTGGGGGTAGCACCCCTTCGAATGTCCACAACAATCCGGTGTTCCAAGAAAATGCACCAGGGGAAGCAATCCGCCCTATAGATGCAGTAGATCCGGACGCCCCTGAGGACGTCCACGGGTCCAAAGACGAGACAGCCTCCTATGCAGGGGGTAGCACTTTCTCTGAATCCGAACCAGAGGAGAACATTTCTACATACCCCGATGATTTCTCGGTACAAGGGTATGATTCAGAGGGCACGTCCTCCATCGTTCCTTCCACCTCTCCTCATGTGAGGACGATGTTCATGACGAACAACGACCAAGACAGTCCCAGTGATCGCTAATGCATCGACACTCTGGAGGCCATACTTCATACCTTGGTCAAATCCGTGGACGAGATCAAAGCGGCCCTACCGGCTCTGCAAGGAAAGACGCCTGGCCAAACAAGCTTGGATCCCGCGGTCAATACGGACTCTAACTCAACTGCACCAAACCTGGGCAACAATTCTCCTACAATGTCGGCTTCCACTACTGCAGACGAGGCCAGGGAGGCGAGACGAGAGGTCCAGGAGCTCCGGGCCATGTTTTATGCCCGAAAAAACCACCCAAGACCTCAGGATACGATAACCGTATCCTGCTGCATGGAGAGATGTCCCCTTCCCACCAAGATATAAGCTATTTAACATCAATCCATATGATAGGAAGACATCTGCGAGCCGGTACATTACCTACTTTGAAGTCACGACCGACCATCTGTCTCATGACGATGCCATACTCATGCGATTGTTCATCGGGGCATTGGAGGGGGTAGCATTTGATTGATACCACAATCTGCCGGACAACTGCATCCATTCCTTCGCCGGCTTCAAAAACATGTTCCTTGAAAGGTTCTATGAGGTGGGATAAGATGTGACAATGTCCACCCTCATGGACGTTGTTCAAGGTGGGAAGGAGCTAACCAGAAACTATATTGAGCAGTTTTGCCAAACCGCGATGAAATTTCCCTCTGGCAATCCAGATTCTTCCTTGATTGAAATCTGCCAAAAGAGGCTGCTTCCCACAATCAGCCTCTGGATGGGCGAAAGTCAATTCAAGGACTGGAAGACTTTCATCATCAGTACCACTGGCACAGAAGACAAGTTGAAGAAAGCTCGCCAACTGGGGTTGCACATCACGGAGGGAGACGATAAGGGCAAACGCCCTAATGCCAACAACAATAATGGTGGTAATCCCTCCAACAACCGAGACAACAAGGACAAACAGGCTATGGTGGCTGACACAGCCCCAAGCCCGAACCGAAGTAGGCAGAGAAGCAGTAGCCGCAGATGACTTACTCCTTCGAAGACAGCCATGTCAAGCCCATCCTTGACATGCTCATACAAGGAGACATGATTCAGCTCCTTCCACCGAGACGTGAGCCTCTGCCCGCAGAGATGGAAAGCCCAAAGTACTGCCACTACCACCGCTATGTCCATCATGTTACTCAAGACTGCTTCCAATTGAAGCGGTATATCCAGAACCTGATCGACTCTAAGGCTCTGGCCATTGACTTCGAGGAGGTAACTGTGGCGGCCAACATGGTGTTTGTCCAATTCGGTAGCTTCCCTCCGACGAAGACTTAAAATGGAGTAGTACCCGTTCCCCGGGCAAAGATGGAGGTCGCTAATCTTCCACCTCCCTGAGACCAGGCTGCTGGGCTGGTACCTCTCACCACATCACGAGGGGAGGTCATGTGGGTCCACCAGGACTTAGTATCTGAAGTAACCCAGCCAGCATCACCCTCTACTGGCAAGAAGAAGGGTGGGAAGGTCAAGTACTGCCACACAATCTCGGCAGATGACGAAGAAGCTATGGCTGTCGTTACCCGATCCGGTGCACAAACTCAACCCCCACCGGGTAACTCGGCTGAAGATCATCAGTCGGTGGCTACTAATGCTTCAGGACCTTCTCAGCCTCCGACGACCGACAATCCTACGCCGAAGGAGACTCGCTTTGACAAGCCATTCCGAAAAGAGGCACCTCATGGGCTGGAGAGGCCCTACAACTTTGACATCTTGGCATAATTGGCCAACACACGGGCCAAGTTGTCATTATACGAGCTCTTGAGGCTCTTCAAGGATGTTCGCGTCACCCTGAGTGATGCACTTTAAAATGCTGATGCTTATCTGGCTCAAGTCAAGCTTACAGGAGAGAGCTCGCCAGCAGATGCCCAAGACAGTGCTTGTACCGGTGCAATGCCCAACATCGTGTTTACTCCGCAAGACATGCTTATCAAGACCAACTTGCACGATCGCCCTCTGTATTACACAGGATACGTCAGCGATGTCAAGGTGGATCGGATGCACATTGATCCCGGCTCTTCGATAAGCATTATTTCGAAGAGCTTGCTTCACCATCTGCGCATCCCTATGCATCGGCTGACTCCTATAAGCACCGCCATCAGCGGCTTCAATTCCGGAAGAAGCTTTCCCATCGGGAAGATTTGCCTGAAGTGCCAAATCGGCGACCTTCAGTCGGAAGTAACCTGCTATGTCATCGACGCAGACACCTCCTACAACATTCTCCTGGGGCGTCCGTGGATACATGATTATATGATCGTGCCCTCCATATTGTACCAGTACTTCAAGTACGTTGACAAGCACGGCTTCGTCAGAACATAATTCGCTGACATCGATCCCTTCAAAGGGGTCGAATCCTACTATTCGGATTCCTGCTTGTACGAGAACTCAAAGAGGTATCTGGTCAAGGAGGATGCTCAACAGCAGAGAGAGGTAATTGTAGGACCGGAGGAACCCTTGAGAATCTATCTCCAATCCCGTAAACCAGGAAAGACGGCACCTCTCACAGCCACTCTGCGTAGAGAAACAATGAGTCTCCCGGTGCTCACTGCACAAAAGGAACAGATGATAATCCGACTGCCAAGGTCTGGCCAAGCGCCGAGACCCACTACGGAGCCACTGATAATCAGGTTGATGAGAGCTGGCCAGTAATAAACAGAGGAGCTCAATCCCTCTGTCAAGCCGATGACGATTCGTCTTCCCAGAATGAGTCGACAGCCGAACACTAAGCCGGGGACTGCTAGCGAGCCAACAACTCCCCGCCCAGCACCGAACACCAAACTGGGGGTCGCTAGTGCGCCAACGACTCCATGTTCTGCTCCACCAGTGGAGCCCCTGATGATTAAGCTGCCCAGGTCGTCCTCCCAGTCTTTATTGACACAAGGGGTTGCCGAAGAAGAGTTAGAGCTGGCCAAGTATGTGGCTGCTCACACTGATGTTCCATTCGTAGATGATGTAATTCCACCGAAAAGATACCTTACTTCATCAATAAAGGGTTATCTTTGAACTACCTCGAGCTTAAAAGCTTTGTACAATGTATGCAATGGAATACGGTATAGGCACCCACCTACACACACAAGTGACAAATGTCTACACCGCAAACCAACTTACTCCCGTGGAAGACGCTTGCTTCACAGTCGAGGGAGAGGATCATCCAATCATCTTCGGCCGAAAGAATGATCCACAGCCCTTCAGGATAGAAGAAATTGATCTCGAACCCGACACCGGGAGACAGCCCCTCTATCTGTATAGCTCACGATCCAAATACCTCATACAAAAACAGGGGTATGATCTGGAGACTACACCCGGCTTGAATTACGGTATCGGTCGACGATTGCATTTGCAGTTGCCAGTCCCGGCTGGGAAACCACGAGATTATCACAACAAGACCATATGTGGGCTAGGTTATGTTACACCTGTAACAACTTCCGAAAGTTCAGATGAGGAATGTGACTGGCATTCACATTCAACCGGATCACCAACTTCGAATTCGGATATCAGCATTGGAGACGTATTCAGGCAAGCTCTATCTGTCAATATGGCATTTACTGATGCCTACGAAGAAGACAAAGCCGTACCCGAACTTCTCGAGTTAGAACCTTGGGTCTAGCAACTAGATGCACAGTGGAAGAAATGCTTCGAACTTCGTGAACCTCCCACTGAAGATGAGGTGATGCAAGTTGACCTCGGCGATGAGTCTTCTCTAAAGCCAATCTTCGTCAGCAAAAGCCTGACAGACGAAGAGTGGGAGACGCTTTTACAACTCGTCAGAGAGTACATTGACGTGTTCGCCTGGAGCTATGAAGACATGCCAGGGCTAAACCCCGAGGTTGTACTTCATAAACTCAACATTCGTCCAGATGCAAAGCCTATCAAGCAATAGCAAAGACATTTTTGCCTGGACATCATGAATTCTATCGAAGCTGAGGTCAACAAACTGAGAGCCAGCAGCTTCATCCGGGAGGAGCAACATCCAGACTGGGTCGCCAACATAGTACCAGTCCTCAAGAAGAATAGGAAGATTCAAATTTGCATCGACTTTCGA
This sequence comes from Iris pallida, assembly GCA_029216955.1. Lineage (NCBI taxonomy): Eukaryota > Viridiplantae > Streptophyta > Magnoliopsida > Asparagales > Iridaceae > Iris > Iris pallida. The sequence continues at coordinate 11,733,654 of JANAVB010027596.1, forward strand.
AATCTAAACGAAGCATGTCCTAAAGATGAGTTCCCTCTTCCCATCACGGACATCATGATCGACAACACATGTGGCTTTGAGCGCATGTCATTCATGGATGGCTTCTCAGGATACAACCAAATCAAGATGTTTCCTGACGACGAGAAGCATACATCATTTCGAACACCGATTGGCGTGTACTGTTATACCGTCATGCCCTTCGGTTTAAAGAATATCGGCGACACATATCAAAGAGCCATGAGTGTCATCTTCAGAGATCACCTGCGTAAGACCGTAGAGTGTTATGTTGATGACATCGCTGTCAAAAGCAGCTCTAAGGGAGACCATCTGCACGATCTGAGGACCGTATTCGACCTGATGCGAGCGCACAACTTGAAGGTGAATCCCACCAAATCCTTCTTGGGCATACCTAGTGGTAAATTCCTGGGTTTTATCATTACTGCCCAGGGAATTCATATAGATCCGGAGAAGACGAAGGCAATCATAGAGATGGATCCCCCGAGAAATCTTTGTGAACTCCGAGGCCTTCAAGGGAGGCTAGCTTACATCAGGAGGTTCATCTCTAACCTCTCCGGGCGATGTCAACCATTCACCCACCTCATGAAGAAGGGCGTCTCATTCGTATGGGATGAAGAGTGCCAACGTGCGTTCGACAACATCAAAGAATATCTGTCAAATCCTCCAGTCCTGGTGGCCCGGGTTGCTGGAAAGCCGTTCTTGCTTTATGTACGAGCGATGGAGCATTCCTTCGGTGCTCTACTAGCACAAAACAATGATGCAGGGCATGAATAGGCCATCTATTATCTCAGTCGAATGATGATAGGGCCTGAGCATAGATACACTGTCGTGGAGAAGGAATGTCTTGCTCTGGTGTTCGCTATCCAGAAGATGCGACACTATGTTACAGGACAAACCATCCATGTCATATCACGAGTTAACCCCCTCAGGGTACTCATGACCAAGCCGGGTGCACTCAGCTCTCGCCTCGCTACCTGGGCGATATTATTGTCTTCCTACGACATGATCTTCGTTTCGCAAAAGGCTGTTAAAGATCAAGCTCTGGCAGACTTTTTAGCAGCCCATCCAAGTTTAGAGTCAACCAGAATATATGAAGAGATTCCAGACGAGGTCGCCAATTCAAACATGGCTTCCGATAATTCCGTCTGGCGAATGTTCTACGACGGTGCTTCAACAACCGGGCCCAAGGGCAACATTGTCGTTGGGGTCGGAGTGGTACTGATTTCTTCCTCTGGCTTGGTGATCAATAGGGCATATTCCCTTACAGAACCCTGCTCGAACAATGTGGCCAAGTACAATGCCTTGGTTATCGGCCTCCGACTTACAAAAGAACTGGGGGTAGAGTACCTAGAGGCATATGGCGATTCACAGTTAATCGTCAATCACATCCCGGGTTCATATGAAGTTCATCAAGAAGACATGATCCCCTATCATCAGGTAGCGATCGCCATCATTACGTCTCTGAAAGGGTTCTTTATAGAACATGTTCCGAGACTCCGGAACATTGAAGCCGATGCCTTAGCAGGACTGCCCGCTTCCCTGGCAGTCCTAAAATATACTCACCATTTGGTTGACGTAATAGGCCATGAGTTGGTCTGTCCCATGAACACCGTCCAGTTTGCTGAGAGCTATTTTGCCATGACAGTCGACGAGACACAGGATTGAGGCTCCCATTTATCGACTTTGCAGTTTATGGCATCTTGCCGGAGAACCCGAAAGAAGCCACCTCTATTAGAAGACGTTCTCTCAGATTCTTCTACGATACAGAAACAAAGATGCTGTATCGGCGATCATACGATGGATTACTGCTTCGGTGTCTGTCCAATACAGAAGCCAAAGAAGCTGTACGTGAAGCACATGACGGCATTTGCGGGGCCCATCAGCCTGGCCCGAAATTGCAAGATCGCCTTCGCCGGATGGGTTACTACTGGCCTACGATGATGGCAGATGCGATAGACTATGCAAGAAAATGCAAAGCCTATTAGGTCCACGCAGATTTCATAGACCAACCATCTGAATTCCTACACCCAACGGTGGCATCCTGGCCATTTGAGGCATGGGGAATGGATATCATTGGTCCAATCACTCCACCTTCGTCCAGAGGATACCGCTTTATACTGGCGATTACGAATTACTTCTCCTAGTGGACGAAAGCTGTCCCGCTTGTAGAAGTAAAGACATTAAATATGATCAGCTTCCTCAAGCATCACGTCATCTATCGCTTCGGACTGCCTCGAAGGATCATCCACGACAACGGTCCGCAGTTCGCAAGCCACGCCTTCTTTCGGTTTTGCGACAAGCATTGGATCCATAATGTTGCTTCAACACCATACAATCCGGTGGCGAATGGGTTGGCAGAAGCATTCAGCAAAACAATAATCAAGCTGCTCAAGAAGTTCGTGTCTTCCAACAAATGCGACTGGAATGAAAAGCTTGGTGAATGTTTATGGGCGTACCGTACTACAGTCCGGACGGCCACCGGGAACACACCATTCTCTTTGGTGTATGGGAGTGAGGCAGTTCTCCCATTGGAGACTCAAATCCCCTCGCTCCGCGTCGCCCTCACCTATCGATTGATGACAGATGATAATTACCGTCGCCGGCTACAAGAGTTGGAGGCCTTAGATGAGAAGCGCATGTTAGCTCAACAACGAATCGAGCTGTATCAAGCACGCATCTCGGTAGCCTTCAACAAGAAGGTTAAACTCAGAACATTCCAAGTGGGCGATCTCGTTCTGGCAGTTCGGAGGCCGATGGTTATGACTCACAAAACTGCCGACAAATTCTAGCCAAGTGGAAAGGCACATTTGTCATCGAGGTTGTATTCTCCAATGGTGCTTACCGTCTCGCAAAACAAAACGGAGACTTGCTCATGTTGCCCGTCAACGGCAAGTTCCTGAAGAAGTATTATGTCTAAACGACATCTTCTGAATCAACCAGATTGTTAAGTTATGTTCCCCCAGGTACCGCTGAACTTACACTTTGGTCATCCCAAATGAATCCATATCGCCTCTTCTGGGTGGTAAGTCATGTATGATCATACCTCTGAACTTCCTTCCTAAAAAAGCATCTTTTTCATGATTTATTATCCGCACTTTCAGTGCATAAAAAAGGGTAACAGATCCACAAATTTCCCGAAACAACTACGTCGATGTCACCTCTGAGTTGTTTCACTTCCATCAAAAATAAACCGCCCCTCACATAGAACTTCCACGTCCATATTACCTCTGAGTTTTTCTATATACCCTTCATGGTGTCCACTCCTGCCACGTCCTCATTACCTCTGAGTAGGAAGACTCCATTGAAGAAACCCTCATATTTACCACGTCCTCATTACCTCTGAGTAAGTATGTTGGTTTTCTCTCGACTTATTATCCGTACCCAAAACCAGGGTACGCCAAGGATAATAGGCCCACAAATATCCACAGTTGACCACAAATATCCATAGTTGACCACAAATGTCCGCAGTTGACCGCAAATAATGTACTAAGTTTTCTAGTACACACGCCTCTTTTCTTACATTCTCATGTCTCTGGAACCCAGCTGTTCCATGGCATTCTTTCGCCTGATACCAAGAACTTCCATATCCACCTTATCGCAGAGTTGTTCTATGTATCCCTATCAAACTTATTATCCGTACCTAAAACCAAGGTATGCCAAGGATAATAGGTCCACAGAAAAAGCCCCAACTGGGCAAACACATAAATACAGTATAAGCACGACAGATAAAGGATGATGCAAGCAAAGTCATTTATTCAAATCAAATCAAAAGTACTATATTCTTTGGGACCACGTCCCTACCAAAAAGATGAAGAAACATAAAGAGAGAAAGAAAAGAAAAAGCCGACTATGGTTCGGCGATACATAATTCTCTGAAACGATCCCTCAGTACGGCCGTCGATCGCTCAAACCGCTGCTTGGCTCGGCGCCCGGCTTCTTGAGTCAACCGCTCCGTATCCTCCAAATGCGCGTGAGCCTGCCAGCCTTCCTCAAGCTTTTTCAGAGCACGCTCCAAGGCAGCAGAAGTTCGGGTGACTTTGTCGGCCTCCTGAACAATTACCTCCTTTTTCGTACAGGAGGCCTCGATCTCAGATTCCAAGAAAGCTAATTTCCTCTGGAGCTCGAGGATCTGCTCCTTCGTGTCGATTATCCCGCGAGAGGCTCCCGCTTCCCGAGCAATGCAATCCTCTCCCCGACGGCTCAGCTGATCATACTGCAGAGAGAGATCACCGAGGTCCTTCATTATGGTCGGCTTGGACGCTTCTCGTGCAACCCTTATCTTCTCCATGGCAGTGATAAGGAATGCCCGCTCCTGATCTATCGCTGAAGACAGATCAACTTGTCGTAGTACTTGAAACTGGGCCACAAGCTGATCCGCCTCTAGCAATTTAGGCTCCAGGAGCTCAACTATCCCTGCCCCACCGGGGAGGGTTCTAAGGATTTCAATCTTGTCCCGGGCGCATTGACGGGCTAAGGCAAAAGAGGTCCCCCTCTCCACCGCAGCTTCAACTACTCACCTCAGGTGACGATAAAAACTGTCAACTACATCCTTTGACGATTCATCCAGAACTTCCAAAGAAGACGGCATCAAAGGAAGGGTAGCTGACAGGGTCGAAGAAGGTGCACCGGAACTTGCTACCCCTGCCACAAGGGAAATAAGCTCCGAACGAAAGGACGCTTGAATAGCGGCCAATTCCTCCTCCGCAGCCCGAAGGATTTGGAGACTCGGCAAGGCTGAAAGGTTGACCTCAGGAGCTACATGAACATAGGAGGGTGCAGGGACCATTTCCCCATGCCTCGGCCGTTCCGCCGCCTGCTCTCCCGAACTCGATTCAGTAGGAGGCCCCTCAATGTAAGCTGGAGGGGGAGGAGGCACACTCTCTTCCACCAGATCCCCTCTGGCCAACTCTTCCCTGATAATGTCCGTCGTTGGCAATAAAGGAGTAGGACCTGTATGTCCAGAGCAACCATCAATTAGCTTAACCCGAAGGATGTGATGATAGAGCAAATAAACCTCCTTACTAGTCAAGACTTGGCTTATCTTACCAGCGGGGAGTTGCTGAGATTGAGGTTCGCTCACAGCCGCCATAGTCTCTTCACCATCAATATCCGAGCCGAATACAGATGGTTCCGCTGCCCCAGCCTCCCCGGAAGGAGATACGACTGGATCAGCGTCACCCAGCTAAAGTTCAGCTGTCTCAGGTACAGGTTCAACAGAGCCCACGTCACCCTGGGTTGGGACATCAACAAATGAAGGAACCTCAGCCCTCGCTGGGAGAATCCCGGCAGCAATAATCCCGGCACTCATATCTCTAACGAGGGTAGTTAGAGCCGGGTCGACTTCAGAGGCAGCAGTTGGCTCTGGAAAGTCCCCTTCCCCTGACGTCTACAGAGCAAAGAAAAATATTTAGGTCATAGTTCAGGAAAAAGAAGTGCTAAAGAAGAAGATGGTTGTAATTCAATTCACCTTCGAAACGGCGTCATCCTCGCCTTTCTCCTTGATGAGCAGTCCGCGAGGCTTAAACGCAGCCCGTTCACGGAGTAAGTTCTGCCGCCAACGGCGGGCTCACACCTGCTTCGCTTGCACGAAGGACTAGGTACGACAGGCGGCTGATCTGCCACCATATTTTCTGCAGGAGGAAGAGAGTTGTCGGGGTCATGCTCGTCATCCTCTTCGTCCGTATTAGCAGACTCCGAGTCCGACGCAGCAACTATGTTCTCCATCTTCTTCCTCGCCTTAGAACCCTTGGGCTTCTCCTCCAGGCCAATACCAACAATGAAGCTGGTACTCGGGTCGAAACCAACAGGAGGCTTGTTCGTCATGACATGGTATAGAGCCGCCAAATACAAGATCTCCTTGGATTCCCCGGCATCAGGAACTGAGAAGCTGGTACGGGTGTGGACCGTGTTGTAATAGTGCCAGGCTCTGATACCATCAAGGACGCTACCTTCAAAACCCAAACAGGAGCTGGGACTGCCCAAAAATAGCTGGCTATACCCAAACTGTCGGGCGAACCTACTGGGCAAGTAGGGTTCCAAGTAGACAGTGTTGCGGTTGCGGTATACCAGATAGAAAGGACGAATATTGTGCAGCCAGATGAGCATCTTGCCGGATAAGAAGTAGGGTGGCCCACTACCATCAAGATGTATTGCCCTCACTTCCTCAGCAGTAAATCGAGGAACAGACACGAAAAAAGTGTATCTGTCAACTCTCGCCAGTGCCATCCGACAGGCACACATGGTCTCGCAATCCCAAGGCAGGCGGCGATACTGGAAGATGAAAGCATCCTCGGCAGATACACCATCTTCAGGGCCAGGCCTCATTAAAGACCGACAATGCATTAGCAGCTACCCCATCAAATAATGATAGGGTAGCTCAATACGTTCAAAGTCCTTCGTCGGGTCACGGGCGATGACCTTGGACGAAAAGGCACGAAGGCCACGGTGTATGCTGCACACCATGGCCGGGGGAAGAGCTAGCCTGACCCCGAAGACCAGCTTCACAGCAGGAAGGATGAAGTTGCGACTGATCCTCTCAATAGAACCAGCCCCTCCTGACACTATGCAATTACATAGCCACACCATCAGAAACCCTGCCAGGAGTGCCTTCTCGGACAACGGCTGAGTGTCTTGATAAAAATAAGCAAAAGAGTCAGATTGACTCCCGAACCTGTCACTGGTGGCTCTTGCCCTCTTGGCAGTTGATACTTGGTCCTGCACCTCCTCCTGAGTGCAAGGACTTCACGAAACAACCCGGCCTGAGGCACCAAGCTTAAAAAAATAAGTGAGCCAGGCCTTTGTATGCGGAAGGTTCCCTTCCGAGCTGTCGTTCTTTTTCTTCGACAGCTGCTGGCACATGCTGTGATGACACAACAATTCCCGGTAGATGGCAACAAAGCCCGGGAACCTCTCCTCCAAGTCCTCGAACTCTTCGTTCGTCGGGGTATACACCTCAAAGACTTCATCTCCCCAAGACAGCTTGGAGACGTCAAGCATTTCATACAGAGCAAGCCCCATCTCCCCTACGGGTGTAAAGAAGGTTCCCGTACGGCAGTTGTACATCTCGAGCAGAGCTATGAACAATTTCTTGTTTATGGGCAAGCCTTAGCTGGTGCCCCGAATAACATGGTAGAGTCCAATCTCGCGCAGAAGAGTCTCGTATTTCTGCGTGATCCACGTAGACAGGTTGGTCCACGAAGGGAGGGGGTGTATCCAACTCGGTAGCGACAACCGGCCAACGGGATAGGACCCCTTCCGAGCAAGCTAGTTCAGAAAAGTGTCAGGTTGAGAGAACTTGAAGTTGGGACCCTGCACATTCAAAAAACTGCCCGGGGCCAACCCCATCACGTAGCGGCTGACTGGTACCCTACCCGCGTACGCTAACCGCAGGTTATTGTTGTAGTGAATTTTACCTACAATCATCCTGTTCCGGGTCGGAGTCAAGGAATCCTCCATCTTTCTATCCATCGGTAGCATGTTAAACCATGACAGTGGGAAGTGACGCTCCATCAGAAGAATATGGATCGCCATCCCGTCAGAGGTAAAACTCCAACTCTCAGATATGTCCATACTTAGGAGTTCTTCATAGTCAGGGCGTCCCAGAAAAGGAACGCAGGCTTCAAGTGTTTGTCTCCCAGCAGCCCTTAGTTCATCATCCCCGAGATAAAGAAGAAGGACTGCTTTTTAATGTCATCCAGCCTCTCCAAAGGTTCGTCTTTTGGAAGCTGGTTCACCACATACTCGACTATATGGTCGTACCTATAGCCCACAGCAGATTGGGCGCGACCCACCAAAGCTTCTTTCGCAGCATTAACTGGCAAATTCACTGAAAAAAGGACAAAAGAAACAAAGTCAGGAGATGGCCAGAAAACATTTAAAAGAGTTCATGCGGCTCTGTTTGGACGGGTCCTTATGCGGCTCAGTTTTAACAGAGTTCATGCGGCTCTGTTTGGACGGTCCCTTATGCGGCTCAGTTTTGACGGAGTTCATGCAGCTCTGTTTTGGTGGGTCCTTATGCGTCTCAGTTTTAACAGAGTTCATGCGGCTCTGTTTTGGACGGGACCTTATGCGGCTCAGGTTAAACGGAGTTCATGCGGCTCTGTTTTGGTGGGTCCTTATGCGGCTCGGTTTTAACGGAGTTCATGCGGCTCTATTTTGGTGGGTTCATATGCGGTTCTGTTCAAGGGACTTCATGCGGCCCAATTCATCGGGAGCTCATACGGTTCTGTTCAGTATGATTTCATGCGGTTCAGTTTTAAAGGGGTCACATGCGGCCCAGTTCAAATAAGCTTATGCGGCTATGATTTGGTGGAGGTTCATGCGGCCCAGTTCATTAGGAGCTCATGCGGTTCTGTTTTGGTGGGTTCTTATGCGGTTCAGTTTTAAAGGTGCTTATGCGGCTTAGTCATGAAGCGATTCTCATACAGCTAGGACATGGGGCATGCCCTATGCGGCTCGGACATGAGAAGTTCATGCGGCCCATACAGTACAGCATATGCGGTTTCATCGTACTGAACTTAGACAGTTCAATGAAGACAAAGAGCGCATTAAATGCCAAGGAGAAAGGCTTGTGCATAAAACATGCAACATAGCCATTTTTGTTAGGGTTTGAAGCGTACAGTCTTCTCCACAAATCTTACCATCGATAGCGGGATGAACGTCAGGATGAACTTCGACCGCCATAGCCGACGAGGAAGCCGCTCCCTTACCCTTCGCCGCAGCGCTAAAGGAAGCTTTGGGAGCCATTGATGATCGGAGAAGGAAGAGAAGACGGCGACTAAGGGCAAGAAAAGTTGAAGAGAAAAGAAAGTAAAGAGTCTCTCTCTTCAAAAACACTCGTATTTATAGGTAGACAGGGGGGTTCGTAGACCGATGGACGCTTCGATTCATGTGCTGCCTAGGAGAAGAGACCGACTCTTGGATTTCTATCCCCTGCATGCAAAAGATTACTCGTAATCATTAAGAACAAATCTAAATATTTAAAGCTGACTCTTGGGATCCTATCCCAAAAGACGGCTTTAAATCAAAACAAATCTAAGGCAATTAATGAGATGCCTACGTGGCATGAAGAGCAGTCCATGCGGCCAGAACAGTCCATGTGGCCAGAACATAATATGCGGCCAGAACATCCTATGCAGCCAGAATAGTCCATACGGCTAGAACATAATATGCGGCCAGAACATCTTATGCGGCCAGAGGAGTCTATGCGGTAAGAAGAGCTTATACGGACATAGCCATGCTTCTTATTCAAAGTATTTCAATTTTACAAATTGAAAACTTTGAAGGGGGTCTTGTAGAAGCATGGAAAAGAACAGGAAAGCCCATGCGGCTCAAAACAGAGGGAGTCTCATGCGGCTCAAAAGTCCCTTAGAGCTTCATGCGGCTCAAATATCCTTTAGAGCTTCATGCAGCTCAAAAGTCCTTAGAGCCTTATGCGGCTCAAAAAAGCCCCTTAGAGCTTCATGCTGCTCGAAAGTCCCCGATGGCTCCATGCTGCACAAAAAAAGCCACGTGGTCCTATGCGGTTCAAAATATGACTCTACAGCTGGCTCATTAAATGCTCTGACACAGTGTGACAGCTCTGACACAAAGGATTGACAGCTCTGACATAAAGGTAAAATGATGACCCTGACATAATGACGTGCTCCTAGAGAGACGAGAAAAATCTTTACAGTTGGCACGATCCACCAATTCTAAAGCTCTTTATGCGGATTATTTAAAGGAGCTCATGCGGCTCTGATTTGATGGAGCTTTATGCGGCTCAGTTTTAACGGAGTTCATACGGCTCTGTTCTGATGGGTCCTCATGCGGCTCTGTCCCAATGGGACTTCATGCGGCCCAATTTACAAGGGGCTTATGCGGTTCTGTTCAATGGGACTTCATGCGGCCCAGTTTACAAAGAGGCTTACGCGGTTCTGTTCGATAGGACTTTATGCGGTTCAGTTCATCAGGAGTTTATGCGGTTCTGTTCAGTGGAACTTTATGCGGTCCAGTTTACAAGGGGCTTATGCGGTTCTGTTCAATGAGACTTGATGCGAACCAGTTCACCAAGAGCTCATGCGGTTCAGTCATGCGGCTCGTCACAAAAATGACAGTTAGGACACGTGGCAGGAGTTGATCAAATCTCAGCAATTCAGATTTATTGCAATCAACGTAACAGTCCAAATTTATTGCAATCATAACAATGCAGATTTATTACAATCAATATAACTGCCCAGATCGATTTCCAACAAACAATACAGATTTGTTCCAATCAACATAAGCAGCTCAGATTAATTTCCAACAAACAAGATCAAGGCTAATCTTAACCAATCCCCAACCGCCCGCTTTTCAAGGAGCAATTACTGCACACCCTACTTATCACAAAACCCTATAAATAGTAGGGGATTTTTCCTTCGCAAAAGAAAAAAGACAGAGTTATACGCACAGAGCCCGAGGAGAGAAACTAGCAACCCCCGCATACACAAAGAGCATTTCTTCGCCAGAGCAGAAGCTACGTCCGATCGTCCAAAGAGTAAGGCAGAGTTGATATCACTTTTCCGAGCCTCTACCGTCACCCCCCAGAAAAACTAAACAATTGTACTTAGATTACTTTTTCTAGGTTTTGTTCCTAGGCTCTCTTTGTACGAGCGAGTTTGTATTGTGAAGTAAAAGTCCAGTCCTCCCATAAAACTGTTCTGTTCTTTTATAATCAATGGCAAACAGCCTCGACAGAGGAGCTAGCTTTAGTGGAGGAGGAAGGCGCGGCTACGACACTGGATGTGCGGTCGTCGTTGAGGAGCTGATCCATCGAAAAAGGATGGATCTGGTAGAGACGACATAGCCAAGTGTGTGCCGTAATTGAGGATGGAGCAGAGGTCGACCGCTCTAGTTGTGTCGATTATATGTAATCGTGACCTTGAGGTCGAACCGGAGGACATGAAGGAGATGATTGTATTTTGTGGAGTTTTTATGGGTTTTGGGATATCATGTTATGGTAGACACGAAATTGGATTCTAAATTATAATAGAAATATTGGAATAAAATGGAATGGACACCCGAGGTTGGATCCTATGTCGTATACTTGGCTGATACAAGGATGGTGATTGGACATGGACATGATGAAACGACTATGGTTATGGTGGGTTATGGTGTTGTTTGCTTTTTCAGTTTGTTAAGAAATTATTTTGGAATTGTTTAGAGAGAGGCTTCGGGTGAGGAGTAGAGAAAAATTATCGAGACGACAGAGATATATATAATACACATAGGGATAAGGATTGGCTTGTAAGAATTTTATCAGGACTAGAATTTAAGGAAACCAAGAGTAGTTTAAGTAATTATTTAAATATAAATTAGAATGCTAGTTTAGAAAATATTTAATCTATTAATATACTAATGAATCTTCTCTTTATTTAATCTTATCTTATAATTGATTTTAAAATCTATTCTTTAAAAATAAATCTTTTATTAGTCAAAGATAAATAGTTATATTTTTTAAACCATTTTTGAAACCAATCTTCTATTAGGATATGCAAGACTGGACAAGTGTCACGCCCCAGAACAAGAATATTAGACAAATCAGGCCAGCTATGTATACCAGAGTACTCAGCACCCCAGGTGTGAGACTCGTCTCACAGTATCGGTATTTATATACGAATACGTATTTGTAGAGTATTTCATATTTTCTTGGTTTTTGGAATGCTTTAAAATTTTCCCAAAACTATAGGTTTTCTCCTTGATCGACATACCGCCAGTATACCGGTGTATACCGACGGCATACCTTCCGGACAGATTTTTTACACTTTAGTACTTTCGATTTTAGATATTTTGTGAATAGTGTTTTTGATATTTTTATGAATAGTGTTCGGATATTTTCGTGAATAGTGTTTAGATATTTTCGTGAATAGTGTAGATGCACCCTATTATCTAATAGATATTTGGTTTTATTTGAATGGCCATTATGATTGACCTAGATCTTGACATGGATCATTATCCGATGGTCAAGATTAATTTTCCATTCTATATATACCCTTTTACTTTCTCTCTCCATCCTTTTTTCACTCTTTCTTCCTTCCCTCTTCACTTTCATTTCTCTTCCTCAAGTTCTTAGGAAGGCTTGGTCTTGAGGCCTAGAGTGTGGTTTCGTACCCCCCCTCTTGGTGGTGGAGTAGAAGATTAGGCTTGGAGCTTAACCTAGGCGAGTACATCTTGCCAAATCTATGAACTATATTATTTTGTTGTCATTTTGTTTTCCTATGTGTTAAATGCTTAGAATTTCCTTAAACTCATTTTGTTAAGTTCATGTTCCTTATGATTCTCGTCTATATGCATGTTTCTAAATTTGGTTAGAACTAGTTCTTGATTTTCTATTAAAATCTAACATTGACTTAGTAGAAAACTCGGTACCAAGAGTGATACTGGTGTTACCATCATGGATCTTGGTCACATATGCATATATGAGGATCTCACCTATTTTGTATACCATGGATTTTGAGTTTGGTGGATATCGGAACCCGTTTTGGCATCCCGAGAACCTATTTTCGGAGTATTTTGAGGTATTGATCTATCAAATGTTTTAATTTGTAAAAACTAATACTTCCATGTTGTAGAGAATTCAATTCTATGCAATTTTGACTTTTGAAAATCTAAATTTTGATCTAATTAAAATGAAGTTTTTATGGCCGAAATAAATTTTGGCAAAATCTGGAATTTTATTGCTGCCTAGATAATAGAAATTCCGACGGAATGCCAAAGTATACCGACGGTATACCAATTTTCTGTCCAGAAACTTTCTGTCTTTGGCCGAAATACCACCGGTATAGCGCAGCACACCGCCAGTATACTGAATTTGGCTGTTTTAGGCTGTTTTTGTCTGTTTTTGCCTGTTTCTGTCCGTTTTTGTCCGTTTTTGATATTTTCTTCGACTGTAATGAATTCTTAATATGATTAGATGACCTTGTACACTTATAATGATTTTACACCATATATACACTTTACATTAGCTTATGTTCATATGTTCTTCTATACTCCCTATGTGATGATATCCTCTTCCAGATTTTTTGTACCTTACAGTCTATGTCATGTCCAGTACCTACTTGATAGTGACCCGTCGGGGTGCACTCTTGAACATGTCTTTTCCTAGCTTACATAATAGTGGTCTGTCATGGCGCACCCTTGATTTTAGTACATGTCTAGCTCCTTGATAGTGGCTCGTCGTAGCGCACTCTTATCTTGATATTGTCATGTCTTGTTGTGGCTTGTTGTAGTGCACAATCTTGCTTGTCTTGTCCAGTCTTACATGTATCATGTCTAGGATGGATTTTGCGGAATGCCACACCCAGAATCCTAAATGAAAATGTTAGGAACTATAAAACTAGCTTGATTATCTAGATCATTGGGAGGTGAGGATTTTCCAGTTACCTGTTGCCCCTTTGGTCTTGGGCTTATATATATACAAGGGATTTGGAGCTATCTTTCATGATGAGCACTCTTCCAGCATACCGTCGAGTGGGGCACTTCTCTAGGACACATGTATCTTACTACAGTGTGTCTGTTATACTTGTTTTTCTTTTGGCTTGGATCATTCAGGTAGAAGCAGGCAGGTAACTGGAATCGAATTTCTCAAACTTGCATATGTTAGAAATTAGGATTGTGGCAACCCTAGTTAGCTAAAGTATCAAGCCATACTCATTGCTTGGCCGTGATTGATGGATGGAGTCTATTCCTGTCTAGTCTAGTCTTGCTCTAGTTTATCTTATTGCAGTACTTAGCTTCCTGTCATTTCTTACATGCTATTCTTTCTACTACATGCTTGGCTTCACCACATGCTCACATGTCCAGTTTATTCTATATATTCACTTGCTATCCATCTTACATGTTTCCAGTTTCCTTTCGTAAATACTACGGTACCAATTTATTATTCTAGTCTCGTTTACTGTTTTATCTTAGAGATGTTATGAATTATATGCTGGTTTTAGTTTATAGTTTGGCTTCCATTGTGGTACTTGCTATTGGGGTTCTGACCCCACTGGTTTTGCATTGACCAGATTTAGTTGAGGAGCCCGAGGATCTTCCTGACCTTCCACTCGATGGTGACCATCCGGAGCACCAGGGGGCTTGAGTGGGTGTTCTTTCTCTTACCCACTCTTTTTTTGTACATATTCTTTAGAGGCGTTTAGCCACCGAGCACGTGTTTTGGACTTGACATTTGGCCTACGGGCTTAGACATGATGTTATATTTATAGACTGCAGCTAGAGCTGATCATGTATTACTTAGTCTTGCAAGTTCTTTATTTTGTATTACTAGCTTCATGATCATCTATATATTATAGTTTGGGACGCTTTACTGTCTTATATGCATGATGATCATATTCATGCACCTTACTTCTTGTCTGAGACTGAGATATCTAGGATTATGTGACTTAGGATTGACTGTTGGTTTGTAGCAGTGACCCCCCATCTATACAGCTTATACGTTGTTTCGAAGTACCGGAGTACTTTGGTATACGTAGCTGGCCTAGTCCATTTCTACTTGCCAGTATTCTGGTTCTGAGGCGTGACACTAGGATACGGTCAAAGCTGTCAAGACATGAGAGTTACTACTACAATCCAACAATCAATCCTAGGTCAAGCAATCATAGGTATCTCAATCACAGTCAAATATGCAAAGTACAAGAAGTACGATCATCATAAATAAAATAGTAAAGCGTCCTAAACTATGTAAACATAGATGATCATGAAGCTAGTAATATAAAGTAAAGAACTAGCAAGAGTAATAGTCATACATGATCAGCTCTAGTTGTAGTCTAGAATAATGCAAATCATGTTTAGGCCCGTTGGCTAAATGTCAAGATCCACGAGCTAAATGCGTGCTCGGAGGCTAAACGCCACAAAAGAATAATGTACATAACTAGTGGAGAATGAAGTGAATACCCACTCAAGTACACTAGTACTCTGGGTGCTCACCATCAAGTGAAAGGTACAGAAGATTCTCTTGTTCTGCTATCAGATATGGCTAAACAAAATCAGTAGGGGTCAGACCCCTAATAGCAGGTACCAAAAATGAAGCCAAACTATAAACTAAAACCAACAATAACTAACATAACAATAAATAGAAACAAAAATAAGTAAATACGGATCGAAACTCGTGCACTACCAATGTACTTATCTCGAGAATAAAAAGGACAATAATCAAAACAACATGGGACATAAAGTAAACAACATATGACATAATATAAACTGTGGACGTAAAATAAAAGGGAGCATGTGAACATGTAAGATAAACTGGACATATGTGTTTGTAAGGTAACCGGAAAATGTAAGCTTGTAAGATAACCGGGACATGCAAACATGTAGGATAACTAAGACATATAAGCATGTACAACATAGGGTCATGTATAGCTTGTAAGTACTGAATATGATGACAAATGACAAAAAGACTTGGGAACCATTACAGAATCGAATTACAACTCATAATCAAACAAGGACCGAGGTTGCAACCCTTCTCTTGAACAGAACTTAGCCTCTAATCATTCATCGGAATAAGTAAAGCAAAGAAAAGAGCTAGACAAGATAAGACGAGACTAGACATGACTGGACTTGACTCCATCCAACGATCGTGGCCAAACAATGAGTACGGCTTGATACTTTAACTAACTAGGGTTATTACAATCATAATTACAAATATATTCAGTTTAAGAAATCCAATATGACTGCCTATGCTGCAGACTACCCAACTAACACAAAGGATATATATAGCAGATCCACCGTTGTAAGAGATGTGTAACCTAAGCTCTACACTACGGCGAGCTAAGTACAGTAGTCTATGTATAATTGGAACTGCCCCACTCGACGGTGTACTAGAAGTGTGCCCCTCATGACGGGGAGCCGAAATCTATTGTATGGGACAGAATAAAGGACTTGCAAACAACCGAAAAAATCTACTCTCCAATGCATCTAGATAATCAAGCTATTCGTTTAGTCCTTAACATTTTCTTGCAGGATTCTGGGTGTGGTATTCCGCAGAATCCATCCTAAACATGTTATGGAAAACATTCATGTCCTAGTCCCAAAATACGCGGGACTAGGCCACGTGGCAAAGGCTTGCTACGTATTCAACCAGACTCTAGTCCGACTCGAATACGTATAAGTTGTTCGGTAAAGGTCTCTATCTAGATAAAACAGTACATATATATATATTTTTTTTTATAAAACAGTACATATATATATACATATATATATATATATATATATATAAATATATATATATATATATATATATATATATATATATATATATATATAATATATATATATATAATATATATATATATATATATATATATATATATATATATATATATATATATTTTTTTTTTTTAATATATATATATATATATTTATATATATATATATATGTATATATAAAAAATATATATATATAAAAATATATATATATATATATATATATATATATATATATATATATATATATATATATATATATATATATATATATATATATATATATATATATATGTCTCAATCCACATAAATACAAAATAAAATAATAGACCACATATATCATGGTGTGCACCCCACACTACACATGTCCGAATAGACTCGAAAGAAATAATATGAGTCTACCAAATACTAGGCTATAACAGCAAAAAATAAATAAAGAAAACAAGATATATATATATTTATATATATATATATATATATATATATATATATATATATATACAGAAGACATGATACAAGTACCTAATAATAATACGTACATCCTGAGAAGATAGTCACCTGCAACTCCGGAAGAACTCGATGATAACCAATACAGCAAATCTGGAAGGAAACCAGGTCCTCAGAGGGACGTAACAAGATACGTAATATACAAGACACTACGAAATTAAGTATGAAGTCCATGGGGTGTTCTAGGAACTATGTGTAAATGCAATGAGAATAACGTTCGACGAATGGAGCTCTCCGAACATGAGATCCTCTTGCAGTGGTGCTTGTCCGAACCGTCGACTGTCAACAAAAACATATACCAATACTAGTCCCTCCGTCTACTAACTGTCCTCCCCACCCAATGCATCTAAAACGGGTCGACTCCTCGACACGCTCAATCCCCAGTGTGAAGTCCAACATATAATAAAAATATCTAGCATGAACAATGTCGTCACACGTTCCGCTCGTACTGATGATTAGTCGGATACGGCGGTACGTGTCCTAAATCTCTGTATCATCTCATCGTGTCAAAACAAGTGGCAGGGTCCTGCGAGATATTAGCGTATATATCTACACTGCAGTACAAGGACAGTCTCCAATGGCCTAGGCTAGAAGGTAAAGAACCAACGCATCCCATCGGTTGAACCCAGAGTCATGCTCGGAAGCGCAATATAATATAGCAATAAAAGATGCAGAGCAGGAACTGAAATTGAAATATAAATATAACATAGTGGCAAGATATACTTGCCTGAATCCGGAAGCTGAGTACGAGGATCAGATACAGAGTCCGAGGCCCAAGAACCCAAGAATCCTAGAGAAGAAATTGAAATTACTTAATTACAGCTATTAATCTATCTTATATAAATTTATTTTTAAACATACATATACCCTTTTATGTATAAGCTTAGTTCACCCTGACAATTGTTGGTACAAAGCCCATACTCCTTTTTGTTTGGTAATGAAACTCTTTTCTACCAGAAGTCCTTCCTATATTCATTGGCCATACCTATTCCTTGTGTATACAATAGGTCATATATTCTTTCATGAGCATATATATATATATATATATATATATATATATATATATATATTTTTTATATATATATATATATATATATATATATATATATATTTTATTTTTTATATATATATATATATATATATATATATATATATATATATATATATATTCATTTTTATTTTAAAAAAAATCCTAATTAACAGCCATTTTCACTGATCCAATTCCACATAAAGGATCATACACAGACAAATTCTTGTTCCTTAAAAATCTTCCTTTCTCGCCTTCACATGTTTGGGACATACATATCGTTTATACAAAATCTGAATCAAATCCTCCTACACACAAAAGTGCAATCTATCCTATTCACATAATCCTTCATCAATTTGAAACACACCCACATGGAAGTTCCTTCTTCCTAACTACCTACACATATACTCATCTATTACACACCAAACTTTCCCATTGTATTCATTGTCCCATATGTGTATTAAATTGAACGCCGACACACACACAAGACTCCCCAACAAGTTCACACATATTATTGGATCTAACACAATAGCATATTGTACATTACTCCTGTTGGAGTGGGTGGGGTTCCCAACCTATGTGGAGAAGACCCCGGAGTGCGACGAGCGCCATCTGTGTGTCAGAGAAGCTCGGGGAGGTGACGATGCCATTCGGAGACGAAGGAGAAACTCGGGAGCCATATTTTTTACATTCTGGAACAGGGGAGGCAGAATTCTGCCCGAATTCTGCCCCCATACAGAATTCTGCCCGAATTCTGCTTTTTGGTTCCAGAATGTTGCTGGTATGTTCTGGTTTCCCGACACAGAGTTCTAGCCGAACTCTGTGTCGTCGGGGCTGAGCAGAAATTTGGAGTGATTTTTTACCATTGGATCTAATCAAACGGTCCAGGTTTGTTGCGGGATTATGGAGTTAAGTTGGGATTTTCAAACCCTAATCTATGGTAACACAATTGTAGCACACAACAAGAAAAGAGAGAGGAAGGAGACAAGAGTGCCATTGCAACTTTGGGAGAGAAGACGGAGGATTGAAGGTCGTTTTCGAAGGAGATCGCGTTCGGGTAATCTCTACTCGTCGTTCTCGTTCTTCGTAGCCTTGTAATCATTGTTCTTGCTTCTAAGTGTTGTGGGGATCCGATTTGGATCAGAAGAAGTTTGTAGAGGGTGTAATTCTTCTATTCCATTAGTGGAGGCTTCTCAGGGTTGGACTCCGATCGTCCCGTGGTTTTTCCCGCAAGGGTTTCCATGTCAAAAATTCTCTGTGTCTGCGTGATTGTGTTTGGTGTTTTGGTTTGTGCATTGTTTGCTCGGTTCTCTCGCAGGTACTTTCTAGTTTGGGGAAAGGTTTTCGCGTTTCTTTTCCATCAGAGTGGTATCAGAGCCATGTTCTGGAATTCAGAAGGGTGTCAGGAGTTGACAGAAACTAGAGACGAGAGATGGACGCGAAGCCGGTGCGCATGGTAAATCTGAACGGCACCAACTATCACTATTGACGGAGCAAGATGAAAGATTTGCTATTTGTCAAGAAGCTGCATCTGCCCGTATTTGCATCCGAGAAGCCCAGTGATAAATCCGAGGAGGACTGGAAATTCGAGCATATACAGGTGTGCGAATACATCAGGCAGTTCGTTGACGAGAACGTGTACAACCACGTTGCCAATATTGAGCACGCGAAGATGTTATGGGATAAGCTGGAATCTCTGTACGCGAAGAAGACCGGGGTAAACAAGTTGTTCCTGTTCCGGACGATGATGGGTCTGCGGTACAAAGATGGGACGTCTATTACGGATCACTTGAGTGATTTCTATGGCGTGGTTGACCAGCTGTCTTCAATGGGAGTCAAGTTCGACGATGAAGTTCAGGGACTATGGCTGCTATGTATATTGCCAGACTCGTGGGAGACCGTACGAGTATCTATGATCGCTTCTGCTCCAGAGGACGTGGTCAGTCTAGAGTTTGCCAAGAGCGGGGTGTTGAATGAAGAGATGCGGAGACGTTCTCAGGGCACTTCATCTACATCCCATCACTCAGAGGCATTGGTTTCAGAGAGCTGCGAAAGGGGCAAAAGCAGGGGTCCAGGTGGTGGCAGAGACAAGAGCAGGGGGAAGTCCAAGGGTCGTTACGAGGACTCAGAGTGTTACCATTGCGGTAAGAAGGGCTACATCAAGCGAAACTGTTTCGCTTGGAAGAGAGAGAAGAAGGGCGACAAGGGGAAGCAAGAAGAGAACACTACAGTGGCGGCCTCGATGCATGGAGGCGATGTGATCGTCGTTGGTGATGAGGTTATTACAAACCTCGCCTGCGATGATAATTCTTGGCTGGTGGACTCAGGAGCTTCAGCACATGTATCTCACAACAGGGAACTATTTGCCACTTACACAACAGGCGACTGTGGAGTGTTGAAGATGGGCAATAGAGATGTGTCGAAGGCGGTTATCGTTGGAGATGTGTATTTGAGAACGAAGACGGGTGCGGTTCTTGTTCTCAAAGATGTTCGTCATGTCCCTGATATCCGTTTCAACTTGGTGTCGGTTGGAAGGTTGGATGACGAGGGATTCTTCGGTCTCTTCGGGAATAGTCAGTGGAAGCTTTCTAGGGTTCGATGGTGATTGCCAGAGGAAGCAAGAAGTTCGGTCTCTACTATATGGAGGGGAGCGCACAGGGGGCACAGGAGGTGAACGCAGTCAGTGATGCGTCTACCGAGTTGTGGCACAGGCGGCTCGGCCATATCAGCGAGAAAGAGATGAGCTACTTGGTGAACATGAAGGTGATTCCAGGGCTCAAGTCTACAAAGTTGGAGAAGTGCACGCACTGCTTAGCTGGGAAGCAAAATAGAGTGTCTTTCTAAAGTCACCCAAGTTCAAGAAAGCCGGCATTGCTCGAGTTGATTCACTCGGATGTCTGCGGTCCTATGAAGGTAAAAACTATTGGTGGTGCATCTTACTTTGTAATTTTTATTGATGACTGTTCCAGGAAGGTTTGGGTCTATGCCTTAAAGACCAAGGATCAGGTGCTGCCTACTTTCAAAGAGTTTCAGGCATCTGTTGAAAGAAAGACGGGCAAGAAGTTATTGTGTGTTCGGTCCGACAATGGCGGCGAATACATTGGTCTCTTTGATGCATATTGCAGAGAGTAAGGGATACGACACCAGAAGACTCCGTCCAAGACACCTCAGCTCAATGGTGTAGCGGAGCGCATGAACAGGACACTGATGGAGAGGGTGCGGTGTTTGCTGTCAGAAGCAAACTTGTCGGGCAGTTATTGGGGTGAGGCTCTTCTCACAGCTGCTTATGTTATTAATTTGTCTCCTAGTACTTCTTTGCAGGGTGATGTGCCTGACAAAGTATGGTACGGCAAAGAGCCGTCATACAATCACCTGCGAGTGTTTGGTTGTAAGGCCTTCGTACATGTACCGAAGGACGAGAGGACCAAACTTGAGCCGAAGACGAGGCGATGCGTCTTTGTCGGCTATGGTCGGGATGAGTTTGGCTATAGACTCTACGACCCGGTGGGAAGAAAGCTCTACAGAAGCAGGGACGTGGTGTTCGTCGAGGATCAGACCATGACCAACACTCAAGATTCCGAGACGCCTTCTAAGGCTGAGGAATTGCCTGAGTTAGAGTCATTTCGCTTCGAGCAGTTTCCAGAGGACATCGCAGAGGATCCAGTTATGGGGGAGCCAGTACATAGAGTAGCTTCCAACCTTGATCATCAGCCTGCTGATAGTGGTCAGGGTGTCCCTCAGGAGGATGAGCATGCCGAAGAGGCAGTTCCCGAAGGGGAGGAGGTTGTTGGTATACAGCCAGCACCAGTGGCTCCACTAAGAAGGAGCGACAGAGATCGTCGACCATCTACGAGATACTCACCGGATGAGTATGTGCTATTGACTGACGGGAGAGAGCCCGAAAGTTTTGCAGAAGCTATGGAAGACGAACACAGGCAGGAGTGGATGGAGGCTATGCAGGAGGAGATGAGTTCCTTGCACACTAATTCCACTTATGAGCTGGTACGGTTGCCAAAGGGCAAGAAGGCTTTGAAGAATCGATGGGTGTTTAGAGTGAAGCAGACGGATGATGCTACTCGCCCTCGATACAAAGCGAGGCTGGTAGTTAAAGGCTACGGTCAGCGGAAAGGCGTGGATTATGATGAGATCTTTTCGCCTGTCGTCAAGCATTCGTCTATTCGGGTGGTGCTAGCATTAGCAGCCAGTCTCGACCTGGAGGTCGAGCAGATGGACATAAAGACGACATTCCTCCACGGTGATCTTGAGGAGGAGTTGTACATGGAGTAGCCAAAGGAATTCTATGAGAAGGGCAAGTCATATTTAGTCTGCCGGTTGAGAAAAAGCTTGTATGGTCTGAAGCAGGCTCCGAGGCAGTAGTACAGGAAGTTCGAATCGTTTATGGGGGAGCATGGTTATGCACGGACGACGTCGGACCATTGTGTATTTGTGAGGTATTTTGTCGAGGATAATTTCATCATTTTATTGCTCTATATAGATGATATGCTATTAGTCGGTCGGAATGCCACTAGGATAGCGGAGCTGAAGTGCCAACTGGGCGCGGCCTTCTTTATGAAGGATTTGGGCGCAGCGAAGACTATTCTTGGGATGAAGATCAGCCGAGAGAGAGAGTCCAAGCTGCTACATTTGTCCCAAAAGAAGTACATTCACCGGGTACTTCAGCATTTCGGTATGGACGGGTCGAAAAAAGTGAGTTGCCCCCTTGCGGCTCAATTTAAGCTCACTGAGGAGCAGTGTCCATCTACCGAGGACGAAAAGGAAGATATGGAATGGGTTCCATATGCCTCAGCTGTGGGAAGCCTTATGTATGCCATGGTGTGTACGAGGCCAGATATTGCTCATACAGTTGGTACGGTTAGCAGGTATCTTTCAAATCCTGGAAGGGTACATTGGAGTGCGGTCAAGTAGATTCTACGATATCTTCAGGGCACTGCTGGTTGGAGACTTTTCTTTGGTGGTGACGAGCCGAAGCTGGTTGGGTATACCGACGCTGATATGGCTGGAGATGTAGACACGAGGCGATCGACTTCGGGCTACGTGATGATGTTTGCGGGAGAAGCGGTGTCGTGGCAGTCGCGGTTGCAGAAGTGTGTTGCCTTATCGACGACAGAGGCAGAGTACATTGCGACGATGGAGGCTTGCAAGGAGTTACTGTGGATGAAGAAGCTGCTGCAGAAAATAGGACTGAAGCAAGAGCAGTATACTTTGATTTGCGACAGTCAGAGTGTTATTCACCTTGTAAAGAATCAGACGTTTCATAGCTGGTCCAAACACATCGAGACTCGGTATCATTGGATACGGGATGTGGTTGAGAAGAAGAACGCGGAGCTTGAGAAGGTTCATACAGATGACAACGGAGCTGATATGTTCACGAAGATTCTACCAAGGGGGAAGTTTGAGTACTACAGGCAGATCGTCGGGATGACGACCTCCTCCACATAATTGTGAAGGGGAAGATTTGTTGGAGTGGGTAGGGTTCCCAACCTATGTGGAGAAGACCCCGGAGTGCGACGAGCGCCATCTGTGTGTCAGAGAAGCTCGGGGAGGTGACGATGCCATTCGGAGACGAAGGAGAAACTCGGGAGCCATATTTTTACATTCTGGAACCGGGGCCCGAATTCTGCCCCCATACAGAATTCTGCCCAAATTCTGCTTTTTGGTTCCAGAATATTGCTGGTATGTTCTGGTTGTCCGACACAGAGTTTTGGCCGAACTTTGTGTCGTCGGGGCTGAGCGAAAATTTGGGGTGATTTTTCACCATTGGATCTAATCAAACGGTCCAGGTTTGTTGCGGGATTAGGGAGTTAAGTTGGGATTTCCAAACCCTAATCTATGGTAACACAATTGTAGCACACAACAAGAAAAGTGAGAGGAAGGAGGCAAGAGTGCCATTGCAACTTTGGGAGAGAAGACGGAGGATTGAAGGTCGTTTTCGAAGGAGATCGCGTTCGGGTAATCTCTACTCGTCGTTCTCGTTCTTCGTAGCCTTGTAATCATTGTTCTTGCTTCTAAGTGTTGTGGGGATCCGATTTGGATCGGGAGAAGTTTGTAGAGGGTGTAATTCTTCTATTCCATTAGTGGAGGCTTCTCAGGGTTGGACTCCGATCATCCCGTGATTTTTTCCGCAAGGGTTTCCACATCAAAAATTCTCTGTGTCTGCGTGATTGTGTTTGGTGTTTTGGTTTGTGCGTTGTTTGCTCGGTTCTCTCGCAGGTACTCTCTAGTTTGGGGAAATGTTTCCACGTTTCTTCCCATCAACTCCTACATTTACACGTTTATGGTTTTGTGCATGGTTTGGAATATCAATTACAGTTCTCTACTACCCATAATATTAACATTTGTTAGACTTTCATATTATCATGCAATATATAATACCCATGGCAGACTATAAGCCTTCCTTCTTACTTCATTCATTTGCACATATCATCAAATGCCCACACATAACTTATTTTATCTTCAGTGAGGTCCATTCTCATGCATACCTATATAAATAAAATAAAATAAAACATAGAAAGAATCTTTCTTGCTAAACCTTGCATGCTTGTCATGTACAAAACCAATCAACCAAGCCAAACACACAAAATTCTCCCCATTCTCTCTTCTATTAACACACACACGCACCACAGAGATGGGCCAATTGTTCAGTGATTCGTTTATCATATAATAATTATTTAGCAACTCCTCCATACTCGAAACCTATGCACATAGCTCATTTAAAACATTCCCCACACACTCTAACACCACCCACATTTTAAAATATTTATATATATAATTTTCCATAATTACAACTCAGAAATTACCATTGCTATCAATATTCCTCTATTTTATATATGAAGGAGATTTAGTAATGAGAACAGGTACACGCTTCACACAGATATGCATGGTTGATGGAGAGAGGACATAGAGAGTACCAAGGAGAATGAAGAATGAACTCCCTCTGGAATTGGACGTCGACATGATAGTTCTCTCCGCGCGACTGGTACGTCGACTGCGCTGCTGCACCCCAACTGGAGTCGAGTTGACTGAAAAGCTGAAGGTGAGATGGAACAGTGGTACGGAGGGTTAGAATATAAGTGGCGACGTGTAACGTCCCAAATGTTGCACTCCGTCCGAGGTCCTGTTGCATAACCTTTTCGCGGACTAAGGTTATGCAGGAAGCTTCCAGAACATTCTAGAAGATGGCGGAAGGCTCTAGAAGATTGTGGATCTCTCCGGAAGGCCCAAGATCGTTCTAGGAGGCCCAAGAAGCTTCTGGAAGGCCCTTGAAGTTTCCCTTTATGTTGCTAGGGAATAAACCTAGAATATGCCATTCCAGTTATGGTAGAATGTAATAATCTTTGGAATATTCCTTCCAGGACTTTCCTTGTATTGCTCTATGAGCACTTATAAAAGGGAGAGGCTCTCATTTGTTCCTCACCACCTAAAAATTGTAAGCATTCTCCAAGTCAATAAAGATATTCTTACTAGACCCATCTTTGCTCCACTATTCTAATTCTCTTAGCGATCTAGCTAAGTCGGGTCGGGAAGGCTTGCAGGAGTCTTTGAGGAGAAAGACAGTGCGCCGCATGGGACGAAGTGCTAGCAAAAACACTAAGTCCGTGACAAGTGGTATCAGAGCAAAGGTTCGATCGCCATCATGTCTTCGACCGAAGCCATCATCAACGAGGATCCGGCACAACCCTCATCGCCTAAGGAGAAGGCGAAGACCTCGAGGAAGGGCAAGAGCAAAGAACCGTCGGTGGAACGGGCTCTTGGCGAGTTGGCTGGCCGGGTTGAGATGCTGGAGAAAGGCGTGACGGGCGTCGAGTATCAAGTGGAGCAGAACCAAATGGCTCACGAGGAATTCGTCCAGGGTTTGGAGGCGGATGTCGCCACGGCTATGACGGAGTTCCGAGTGCATCTCCGCGAGATACAGGCTGAGTTCGAGGAGGAACGAAAGGCCACGAAGGTGGAGATTGCTGAACTACGCAAAGAGCTGCAAACCAAGGCGGAGGTCCTCGAGAGGGCCATTGCTGGTGGTCCGACTCCGAGGAGGGAGTCGACGCAGAGGGTGAAGTATCCAGAACCCAAATCCTTTACTGGCGTACGGGACGCGAAGGAGGTGGATAACTTCATCTGGAACGTCGAGCGTTACCTAAAGGCCGTTCGTATCGAGGATGAGACCGACAAGGTAAACACAGCGTCCCTATATTTTTCTGATGATGCTACGCTGTGGTGGCGACGCAGGTGCATTGATATAGAAAAGGGACTCTGTAAGATCGAGACTTGGGAGGATTTCAAGAAGGAGATCAAGTCTTAATTCTATCCGAAGAATGTGGAATATGTCGCAAGACGGAGTTTGCGTCAACTCAAGCACACCGGGACGATCAAGGAGTATGTGGCGGAGTTCGCCCGCCTGATGCTCACCATTTCCAGTATGGGCGAAGAGGATCGCCTGTTCGCGTTCCTGGAGGTTCTACAACCATGGACGACACAAGAATTGCAGAGGCAAGATGTGTCAGATCTGAACACGGCTGTCGCGGCAGCCGAGAAGCTGATGGAGTATCGACGGAGCGATACCCCAAAGCCCAAGGAAAAGACCACCACTAAGTTCAATGGTGGGGGAGCGAAGAAGAACAACGGAAAGGGAGGCCCGTCGCCGAAGAACAAGCCGCAAGCAAAGCCTTCGACGGAGCGGAAGATCGAGTGCTATGTGTGCGGTGGAAATCACCTCGTACGAGACTGTCCGAACAAGGGCAAGAGGGTGAACGCGGTCCAAGGCGAAGAGGCCGAGGACATGGAGCCTAAGAAGGGGGCTCACATGGGTGCCCTGCGCCTGTTAAATGCTTTGAAGAGCAAGGCGGTAGCTTCCAAGACCCCGAATCGAGAGCTGATGTACGTGGACGTGAAGATCAACGGCCACAACACCAGGGCGATGGTCGACACGGGGGCAACCCACAACTTTATCTCGGACGCGGAGGTCCGACGCTTGGGTTTGGCGTTGGAAAAAGACTCAAGCACGATAAAGGCAGTCAACTCTAAGGCGCGCCCCGTACAGGGGGTGGCCAAAGGGGTGAAGATCCAAGTGGGAGACTGGACGGGTGTCACCAGTCTCACGGCAGCACCACTGGACGACTTCAACATGATCCTTGGGATGGACTTCCTCACTTCGGCAAAGGCAGTCCCAATGCCGCATCTGGGAGTCGTCGGGATCATGGAGGAGAGCTCTCCGTGCATGGTGACAACTGCACGAGGCAAGCTTACGAAGGGGAAGGCTCTCTCCGTACTACAACTCAAGAAGGGGATGCGACACGGAGAGATGACTAACCTTGCTGTGCTCAAGTCGGAGGAGGCGCCCGTGCAGGGAGATCTTCCGCCTGAGATCGATGACGTCCTTGTAGAGTTCGGGGACGTCATGCCGAAGGAGTTGCCAAAGAGGCTACCTCCACGGAGGGAGGTAGACCATGCCATCGAGTTGGAGCCGGGCACGAAGCCGCCCGCCATCTCCATATCGTATGGCCCCGCCCGAGCTGGACGAGTTGAAGAAGCAACTCAAGGAGCTGCTGGACGCGGGATTCATCAGACCGTCAAAGGCCCCGTATGGTGCACCAGTGCTGTTCCAGAAGACGAAGGACGAAAGCCTTCGTTTGTGCATCGACTATCGTGCACTAAACAAGGTAATCGTCAAGAACAAATATCCCATCCCGTTGGTGGCGGACTTGTTCGACCAATTGGGAGGCGCGAGATACTTCTCCAAACTTGATCTGTGCTCGGGGTATTATCAAGTCCGGATTGCGGAGGGCGACGAGGCTAAGACGGCATGCGTGACGAGGTATGGCGCATATGAGTTTATGGTTATGCCTTTGGTCTAACAAATGCTCCTGCGACTTTTTGTACTTTGATGAACAAGCTCTTTCATCCCTACCTGGATCGGTTCGTCGTGGTCTACCTCGACGACATCGTCGTGTACTCAAACACGATGGAGGAGCACATTGAGCATTTGAAGACTGTCTTCCAGGTGCTAAGGGAGAACGAACTCCTCGTCAAGCGGGAGAAGTGCTCATTCGCACAAGAAGATGTGTCGTTCTTGGGGCACTGGGTCAGGCGTGGCAAGATATGGATGGACGGCGCAAAGGTCCAGTCCATACGGGAGTGGGAGGCTCCCACCAAGCTGACGGAGCTGCGATCGTTCCTTGGCTTGGCGAACTACTACCGGCGGTTCATCCGAGGATATTTCGCCATCGCAGCGCCTCTGACTGACCTGCTGCGGAAGGATTGGGCGTGGAGCTGGACGCCCCGATGCGAGGAGGCATTCAAGGTACTGAAGCGGACTGTGACGGAGGAGCCGGTCTTGTCTCTACCGGACTACCCCAAGGCGTTCAAGTGCACACGGACGCGTCCGACTTCGCCATCGATGGGGTGTTGGTGCAGGAAGGACACCCCATCGCGTTCGAGAGCCGCAAGCTGAATGACACTGAGCGGCGCTACACGGTACAGGAGAAGGAGATGACCGCGGTCGTGCATAGTTTAAGGATATGGCGGCACTACCTCCTCGGCACCAAGTTCGTGGTCATGACAGACAATGTTGCCACGAGCTACTTCCAGTCCCAGAAGAAGCTATCTCCGAAGCAGGCGAGATGGCAAGATTTTCTAGCCAAGTTCGACATGGTGTTGCAGTACAAACCCGGCAAAGAAATTCAGGTGGCCGATGTACTTAGCAGAAAGGCCGAGCTCGCATCTGTGTGCTTGCTCAAGGGGGACATTCTGGACCGTGTTCGAGTGGGAATCATGGAGGACCCACTAACACTGGCCCTAGTGAAGCTTGCCAAGGAGGGCAAGACGAGAAGGTTCTGGCGGAAAGACGGACTTCTCTACACCAAGGGCGACAGGGTGGTCGTACCTAGGTGGAGGGGCTTGCGGAGATAGCTACTCAAGGAGTGTCATGACACAAAGTGGGTTGGACATCCGGGACAGAAGCGAACCTTGGCGCTACTGGAGGCCACATACTACTGGCCTCGCATGCGCGAGGATGTGGAGGACTATGTTCGCACTTGTCTTGTGTGCCAACAGGACAAGGTGGATCATCAGAAGCCCGGGGGCCTGCTGGAGCCTCTTTCCGTGCCGAGTCGGCCGTGGGAGAGCATTTCGATGGACTTCATCTCCGCCCAGCCGAAAGTGGAGGCGCTTGGGTCCATTCTCCTGGTGGTGGACCGGTTCTCAAAGAACGCGACCTTCATTGCTGCTTCGACGGACTGTACAGCAGAGGAGGCCGCGCGACTGTTCATCAGCCACGTGGTGAAGTTCTAGGGCATCCCGGTCAACATTATCAGCGACCGAGACCCCCGCTTCACGGGGAAGTTCTGGACGGAAGTGTTCAAAATCCTCGGGTCGGACTTACACTTCTCGACCAGCTTCCACCCGCAGACGGACGGGCAGACCGAGCGGGTCAACTCGCTACTCGAGGAGTACTTGCGGCACTTTGTGAGTGCCAACCAGAGGGATTGGGTACATCACCTCGACGTCGCTCAGTTCTGCTACAATCTTCAACGGAGCGAGTCGTCGCACAGCAGCCCATTCGAGTTGGTGATGGGTCGCCAACCGCTTGCCCCGCACACGCTGAGTGTGGAGTACTCGAGTAGAAGTCCCGTGGCCAACCAGTTCACTTCAGATTTCAAGGCAAAGGCGGACATTGCCAAGGCATTACTGGAGAAGGCCGCGAGGAAGATGAAGAAGTGGGCTGACGCGAAGTGAAGGCCGGTTGAGTACAAGGAGGGGGACATGGTGCTGGTGAAGCTGCAACCACAACAGTTCAAGGTGTTCTGCAAGGTGCACAAAGGACTGATACGGAAGTATGAAGGCCCCTTCCCCGTGCTCAAGAAGGTAGGCAAGGTGGCCTACAAGCTTGAACTCCCTGCCAAGCTGAAGATTCATCCAGTCTTCTATGCCAGTTGCTTGAAGCCGTACCATAAAGACTTGGAGGATCCCCAGTGCGGAGTTCCGAAGCGACCGACGGCGACCATGACAACTTCCTTCGACAAGAAGGTGGAAGCCGTGCTGGACAGGAGGACCATTCGGCGACGAGGCGTGTCCCCGTATGTGGAGTACCTCATCCGGTGGAAGGGCTTGCCTTACGGCGAGTCTAGCTGGGAACGTGCTGATACGCTGCATCAGTTCGAAGCCGAGATCCAGACATTTCTCAGCGAGCATGGTTGACGAGGGCGTCAACGCCTTAGGTGGGGGAGAATATAACGTCCCAAATATTGCACCCCGCCCGAGGCCCTGTTGCATGACCTTTTCGCGGACTAAGGTTATGCGGGAAGCTTCCAGAATATTATAGAAGATGGTGGAAGGCTCTAGAAGATTGTGGATCTCTCCGGAAGGCCCAAGATCGTTCTAGGAGGCCCAAGAAGCTTCTGGAAGGCCCTTGAAGTTTCCCTTTATGTCGCTAGGGTATAAACCTGGAATATGCCATTCCAGTTATGGTAGAATGTAATAATCCTTGGAATATTCCTTACAGGACTTTCCTTGTATTGCTCTATGAGCACTTATAAAAGGGGGAGGCTCTCATTTGTTCCTCACCACCTAAAAACTGTAAGCATTCTCCAAGTCAATAAAGAGATTCTTACTAGACCCATCTTTGCTCCACTATTCTAATTCTCTTAGCGATCTAGCTAAGTCGGGTCGGAAAGGCTTACACGAGTCTTTGAGGAGAAAGATAGTGCGCCGCACGGGACGAAGTACTAGCAAAAATACTAAGTCCGTGACAGACGGCTAGGTTTAATGGGGAGGAGAATGGGGAATACCAGGAGGCTATATATGCTGAGAGGGGCCTGGTCTATGGCAACTGGAGGGAGTGGTCGAACGGACAGCTGGAGCTCATTTTCGTACGAGCGTGGCTGGCCTTTCCAGTCCCCCTACAGTACCATACAATAGAGCTGCTGCTAAACAAAAATGAGTTAGGTTTGGGTGTGGGTTCAACAGGAGGGTTTGGGTATAATGTTTGGGCAGCAGAAACAGACAAACAAAACCAATGGAACGATGCCTGACTTGAGCATACATGATGTATAAAATGATGCATCAACGAATAGGAATTTTTTGTATGTGGGCTGGGCTAAGCATGGGTTTGACTTATACTAAGAGAAGGAATTTATCTGGGGCCAAAACTTAATGCGGGAAAAAGAAATTGGTGCCGGGAATAACGGATTAACTGATGTGTTGGCCCCAGTAAAATTGAACGGAGATTAAAAGAGAATAGTTGGCCTAAAAAGGACATTGGCGGAAGAAGAGAAGAAAAAATTGGATTCAGGGCCGGCCCTGAGCTGTTGGGGGCCCAAGGCGAAACTTAAAAAATGGACCCTCATACATAATATAAAAAAAAAATTGTTGTAGTCAAGATTTGAACCAAGGACCTCTTAAATGTAAGTCTAACATTATAACCAATACAATACAACGTTTTTTGTTAAAAAGACACATGATACATACTAGTTCTATTATAGACAATTCCATATCGGTGCCCCCTTTCGTCAGGAGGCCCTGGGCCGTTGCCCGGCCTGCCCTGGGCCAGGGCCACCCCTGATTGGATTGGCTGCTTAGAAGGGATTGTATATATAATTATGCCTCTAAGCATGAGCAAAATTATTAGATCTAAGCGTTCCCCTTAATTCGTTCATTGAATCCATAAAAAGTTGGACAATTTACAAAAACTGGACAATACAAGATATAACGAGCCACAATAGAAAAATATAATAAGCTGGAAGCGGGAGTGCACTACGACGAGCCACTATATCAAAAATGCGTCATGACAGGCCACTATAGTAGACAATATAAGACATGTATCAAGAGCGCGTCCCGATGGGCCACTATCAAGTAAGCAAGGAAGGCATGTAACAAGAGTCCGCCACGACAAGCCACTACAGTATAAATACTGGAAAAGGCATAAACTGTATAGTACGATAAATCCGGGTAGACATGGCAACACATGGTAGATAATATCATGACATATAAGAAGAAATCAATAAAAAATCATATATGCATGAAAACAATAAGAAAATGGCATATACAGAAAAACAATAAAAAAAGAATAAACAGAAAGAAATCGAAAAAACTGGAACACAATCAAAAAAATATGCAACTTGGGTATCCTGACGGTATACCGGTGGTATACTCCAGTATACCGGTTGTATGCTGGTCCGAGACTATCAAAAATCTTTTTCCAAATTTCAGTGTCGCATCGGTGTACCATCGGTACGGACCAGTATACCGTCGGTATGCCTGAAAATGTGGACACAAAATTTGCTGAAAAAATAAGGCACATGATCGGTATACCGAAGGTACGTACCAATACATCGGCGGTATGCCATTAATTATAACATCAGGTTTTAACTTAAAAAGGATCCATAAATCAGTATGTCGTTGGTATACACCGCTATACTGGCAGTATGCCGTTTATGTCCGAGAAATAACACTAAGGACTTGAAACAAGTTTCAAAAACCAAAGCGCATCCAAAAAGTTGCTAAAATTAGTATAACCATAAAATTAATACTAGAGGAAGGTCGTGTATAGCATATATACTAAGTCTTATAGCCATCACCCGATATCGTTTTTGATATGGAGTTTTTCTACTAAGAAAATATCACGACTAGCCAGGAAATCAAAACCTAGCACAAACCAAATTCCAAGATGGTCAAAATGATGAGAATCTTGAGAGAAACATATAAAGTAAAGCATGTATTAGACAATACTGGACTATCAAAATAATAAGAAACAAAAATCATAATTAAACAATATTTCGTCTAGTAGTTCGATAAGATGTACTTGCCTTTAATAGCTCACAGTCTAACTCTTCAACTCCACCACCAAGAGGGGTTTGAAAACTATAATCTGAGGCCTCGAGACCAAGCTCCTAGCTTACAAGAAAAATGGAAAGGAAATGAAAAAGAGAAAAAGAGTGGAGAGATAAAGTAAAAGAAAATCGAAATAAATCGAAAAGGTATATATAGAAAATATGAATTAATCGTGAACATCCGATCGCGATACGCGACTCGATCTGAATCGAACTCGACCATTCAAAAGAATACAAAGAAACCAATGGATAATAGAATATATCATTACTATTCATGAAAATATCTAAATAATATTCACGAAAATATCTAAATATTATTCATCAAAATATCACTCGGACAGTACACCAGCGGTATACTCTAGTATACTAGCGGTATGTCGGTCAAGGAATAATATATAATTTGAAAAAAATTTAAACTATTCTGAAAACAAAAAATATGAAATATAATAATAAACACTACCAAAATAAGTCATTTGGCAACGAGATTAGCGACGTCATTAAAACACGTCGCTAATTATGTTGCATTTTTTGAAAAAACAAAAAGACGTCGCTAAACGTCACTATCAGCGACTTGCAGCGACAGGTAGCTACGTGCGTTATTATTTGCAAAACAAACATCGCGGCTCAGTTGGAGAACATCGCTATTTCTTTTAAAACATCAACGTTTAGCGACACATAACAAAAAGAGTCGTCAGAATTTTAGTAGATAACGATGTTTAGCGATGTCACTAATTGACGTTGCTAAATTATTTCATATAGGGTTTGCTGGCCGATCGACTTTTTATTTGCTCTCCCCCGAAAATTTTAATTCTGTGCCTGTTCCCAAAATTTCTCTTCCCTCCCCCTCTCGACTCCGGCGGCCCCCTCCCCCAGGCGATCCCCTTCCCCCTCGACCCTCTCGTGCGTCTCCTTCCTCCTACGCCGCTCTCGACTCTGGCTCCCTGCGATCCCCTGTCTCCTGTGCCGCTCTCGACTCCGGCGGCCCCCTCCCTCCGGCAACCCCCTTCTCCCTCGTCCCTCTCATCTCCTTCCCCACAGGCTCAGGTAACCCTAACCCCAACTCCCTCTAACTGACACGACACTGACACACTCTTCTTGCTGACACTCACACAGTCACGACACTGTCACTGACACTCATCGTGTGTAGGTTGGACACTGACACGGTCACGACACTATTACTGACACTGACACTCCTCTTGCTGACATGACATGACACACTCTCATACATATATCAGTCCTATATAGGACATAAATTTGTATCTACTATATATGGGCCATCTATGTGTATCAGTTAAATAACTTAAGGAAGCCACTCGCCAATATGTGGCTTGGCTTGGCTTAGGGATATTGTTTTAGGCCAATGGTTGATGGGCAGCATGGCCAGGGAGAGTGAGAGCCATGATAGCCTGCACTTAGGCTGGACTGATGGGAAGTTAAAGCCATTGACCTATGTGTGCCATGAGACATGAGGGGATCATGAATTAGAGCTTTTACGTCCCTAATTAATCTGATAGTTGATTAGAGGAGATAGGCTCGGGCATGAAGGGCATTGTATATGTAACTGAAGAAGGGGAGAAGTGTAGGGCCATATTAAGTTGGTAACTAACTATGGTGAAGTGAAGTGGAACTGTGGTCTTGGCCTTAGGTTATTGTGAGTGGATCAGTTGAGAGGGAAAAATATGAAGAGTGAAATAAAAAAAAGGGGCAGGAGAAGGCCATATCCTACCTGCACAATGTGTATTTATCTATCTTTGTATCAGTCCTAGAATACATAAGTACACATGACAACACCTAAGTATATATTATAGTACCTACACTATATTTTCAAGACATATATCAAGATACTAGATATATAGGTAAGTGCTAGCTAGGTATTGCCAAGTATTTCATGTAAGTGCTAGCTTGGACACTCCAAGGTTAAGTTTTCTTTGTGTGCTCACAAGGAACATATAACGACAGAGATATCATTATCTCTTATGTTAAGTACCCGTCTTAGCCTGAAATCAAGTGTCCATGTGAGCCCTTATCTGGAAATTAAATTTACTTATGCAAGCCTTTTGGGGCTATCAAAGTTCTAGATTTTTTTTTTTAAATCTAGTATAACGCTGATTGCTTCAAAAGGCTTGCATAAGTAAGAGTGTATAGAGTGAGTATCCTAGTAGTATATCGTAGTACCTAGAGTGTTTAGAGTGAGTATCCTAGAGTATATAGAGTGAGTACCTAGAGTGTATATCATGGTACCTAGAGTATATAGAGCAAGTATCCTAGTAGTATATAAGATATTTTAGAAATTGGGTAATTGTCAAGATAAGTTTGGGGTTTAATTGAAAGTATCTAAGGTGCATCCTCCCTACTTTCCTTCTTCTCATTTAGGTCATGTGGCCTTCTATTCCGCATCATATGATATCCACCTCAACCAAAGCCTAGAGAAGTGTGAAAATATTAATATTTACCAAGGTTCACAGTATCAGTATCAAAATCGATATTATTTACGGTTGATACCATGAATCTTATGGATTCCTCTACCAGAGTAAAATGTAAAACTAAACGTGAAGCAGAGCTTTATATTCAAAATATCAGAAGTAAAAAGATTTTGATTGGTGGTAGGACGAGCCAAAATCCTTTGACGGAGAATCCTGGCTCGCCCCACCACCAATCCTTTGACGGAGAATCCTTCGTCAAAGGATTCCGGCTCACCCTATCACCAATCAAAAACTTTTTACTTCTGATACCGATATCGATACTGTGAACCTTGGTTAATATTAATATTTTCAAACTTCTCTAGGCTTTGGTTGAGGTGGATATCATATGATGTGGAATAGAAGGCTGAGCGAGTCGAATGAGAAGCAGGAAAGTAGAGGGGGGCTAGAGAGGGGGCCTTCTTGTTGAATACGTGGTGACACTCATTTAATACTCTATAATTTATTTGCTTTATGTTGGCATGATAATTCTCCTATTATATCCTCATGCCTTTTTGCATGAACTCGATAATCTTGGCATGTTAATATTTTAATACATATGGTTGTGTAGAACGAGTCCTGTGTCTTGAATGGTTTATGGACACCTAGTATGACTGGAATTAAACCCTGAGAGTTGTAGACTCGACCCCACTGAATACTAGTTGACTTTCATGCCATGTCACCATTGATAATGATTGTGACCTTGACTAATAATTGATCATGCGTTCCCAGTTGGAACTAAGAGACTGGCTAGTCGTCTTATTGAATTGAATGAATGAGACACGTTCATATTAAACTATGAACTATTGCAATCGATTGGCCGATCCCGAATATTGGCATACAGGCATGTGCAGGCTTCAATTTATTTTTTCTACAAAAGCAGCATATGTACTTTATGGTCAAAGCATGATTATTCCGTGGTTAGTTTTGATTGTTGCATTACGCTATGTAAGACCTGCAACCTAACCGCACGGGTATCGTTGTAGAGTTGTGCATACCATACCCCGTACAAAGGTACTCATTCTGAATGACCATGATCCACGGTATGGGATTTCACTTAACGTAGAGGCTACTAAGTTAAATAAAATAATGATTGCATAGAGAGAATGGATTCTCGAGTTCTTACATGGCAGCCCTCTTTGGGACTATTAGTGTCCGACATGCCGGCTGGTTCCCACAGATACTGCAAATCTACCACACGGGCAGGGAGCAGTATCTGCTTATATTATATTATTTATTGTCTATTGATGACGGGCGTCCCGCTGGGACTCATCTAATTCATGA
Organism: Iris pallida; assembly: GCA_029216955.1. Classification (NCBI taxonomy): domain Eukaryota; kingdom Viridiplantae; phylum Streptophyta; class Magnoliopsida; order Asparagales; family Iridaceae; genus Iris; species Iris pallida. Next base: position 11,770,010 of record JANAVB010027596.1, read on the forward strand.
TTGGCGTAATTGATTGACTGGATAGACTAGCCTTGCTTGCTCATAGTAAGAACTGAGGAATCCTTATTGCATATTTCCAGGATAACTTGGAACTTGCAGTAGCAAGCCGTAGTAGTTGAATGGCCATTTAAATTGATTTGTTTATATACTGTATCTACTCTGTTAACCAACTGAGAGGATCAGAATGTCAGGGCATGATGGGTCAACTCCTGTCCTTGTTCGGTTGGGAAGTTGGTTTGAAGTGTCGTGATATTATAGGAATCCTAGTAGCAAGCGGAGACCTATTTATCATATCCTTAACTCTTATCACTGGTTTCAGTTCTCATGTCGTGCTTCCTTGTGGTACTTGCTATTAGAGGTCTAACCTCTCTGGTTTTGTATGGCCAGATTTAGAGCCGATTTCCGAGGATTCAACTTACTTCTACCTCCAAGATGGTCAATACTAGAGGGATGATCGCAGGAGGACTCGAGTGGGTTCCTTACTTCCCCGCTCGTTTTGTTATTTACCTTATACTTTGACGTTTGGCACCGACATGTTAGTCGGATCGTCTTGTACTTACTTTTACATAATTATAACTAAAGTCAGACTGCAGCTGATAACAGTTGTGTATACCTTGCTACATCATCTGGCTATATTTTTTAAAGCCAGATCTCAAGAACATTTTGACTGAACATTTGGGACGCCTTACTGCTTTATCTTACATGTTCTCTATTACTGTTTCTTGTTTGAATGATTACGACAATAGATGTCGTGTAACCCTAGTGAGACTTTCATGTAGTATGTACCCCCTCGTCTTTTAGACAGCATTGATCGTATTATACGGTATTCATCTACCCGTAATACGTAGCTGGCTGAGTCATTCCCCCGCTCTCCAGTATTCTGGTTCTGGGGCGTGACAAGGTTTTAGTGGTGGCCCATACAGGTCTGATTTCAGACTTGTGGAGTATTTTGATTTATAGGATGTCTCAATCACACATGTTTCTCCTTGATCTCTTGATTCGTTACTCTCAACTCTAGCTTGACATTCCAGTATCCTTTGACTTCATTGATCCTTCATGTTCGGTCGTTTGATTGTTTTCTTGTCCCTTTTCTTAGGGGCACCTCGTCCGCATCTGTCAGAACTGGACAACAACAACAAGTACAGCATGGGCAACCTGACCAGGTTGGTCAGCAACAAGGGCCAGAACTACCTCAAGAGATTATTCAAGAAGAGGTGATAGTGGAACCAGCCGCTGGACCGCAGTATCCGAAGGTTCCAACACAACCAATAGTTCCACCTACCCCTGTGGAAGTAGACACACCAGTCCTTCTGGAGATCATGAGAGGGATGATGGTTACTCAGCAACATCAGATGTTGGCCCAGCAACGTATGCACACTCAGCTATAAGAGCAGAATGTACTACTCAACCAAGGATTGCAGACGGCTTTAGAAAGAGGGACGAGGACAGATTCAGGAGCATCAACCAGATTTTATAAGTACAACACCCACCGCTTCGAGGGTACGGAAGATGCCATCTCTTCAGATGCATGGCTTATGGATATTGAGGCTATTTTGACAGCAGCCAAGGTGCCGGCAGAAGAACGTGTAGATCAGGTGAAGTTGTTACTTCAGGATCTCGCACATGATTGGTAGGAATCAGAGGAGGTAGGCATCAGACGTCCTATTGCTTGGGACGATTTTACTGCAAGATTCAAGACGAAGTACTATGGAGTTGTGGCGCAGTTTGAGCTACAACAGAAGTTTATCAACCTCAGACAGGCTGGCAAGACTGTAGATGCTTATGTAGCAGAGTTCTGCAGATTGAGTAGGTTCGCCCCAGAGATGGTAGCAACAGAGACCCAGAGGGCTATGAGGTTCCAGCAAGGGTTTCATTTGCAATTGATAGAGGGGCACAATTATCAAACATTTGACGAAGTATTGACGGCAACTCGAAGGCATGAGATCACCATTCAGAGGATCATAGCAAGGACTAGAGGTCAGAAGAGTTCCCACAGTCAGATTGAAGGAGGAGGAGGAGTAGCGCCTCGAACAACAGCACCATCGCCTGGCATTCGCATTCACGATGTGACAATGTGAGGGCCAACACCACCACCAAGACAGCAGCAACAGCAACAGAGGTAGAACCAGCAACCCCCAGCGGGCTGTACTTATTATGGGAAGGTAGGGCACACTAGGGATGTGTGTCGGACATTAAACGGGCAGTGTTTGATATGTGGGAATTCCGATCATCGGGTTACCACCTGTCCAATGAATTCGAGGTCAGGAGGACCAGTACAGTAATTTCTTGCTCTGCCAGTACCAGGGGCAGGACAGTATCGAGGACCAGCGGTAGCAGTGAGATCGTTGGCACATCGCCCGTTCATGTCGCAAGCTCAGATGTTTCGGCAGCAGGGACCGCCGATACAGCAACAGCCTAGACCACCCCAGCATCACCAAGGCAGGGGCCAGCAGCAGTACCAGGCTAGGCCGCAACATAGGAACCAACAAGAAGGTCGAGGGCAGGCATTCACTCTATCCTTGGAAGAGGCATTGGCATCGGGAGATGTTATGGCAGGTAACATTCTCGTCGCCTCATATTCCGCAGTAGCATTGTTTGATTCGGGAGCATCACACTCATTTATATCTGCACAATTTACAACACGGCTAGGAGTGGAGTTCGAGACATTGCCAGGGAGGTTGAATATACTCACTGGTAATGGGCTCGTAGGAGTTAGTAGAGTCATTCTAGCATGTAGTGTTGTAGTTTGCGGGCATTTCTTACCCGCCAGTATGATAGAATTTCCTGTTGGAAATTTTGACGTTATCTTAGGCATGGACTGGTTGAAAGGCAGTCATACGATAATAGATTGTCATAGAGGGAGTGTATCTTTTGATATTCCAGGCATGAAGCGGTTCACCTTAGTCAGATCAGTGTCAACTCGACAAGAGCAGGGAGTAGTAACGGCAATGGAAGAAGTTCAGGTTCCGTAGGTAGTTGAAGAGTTTTTAGACGTATTTCCCGAAGAACTTCCAGGTCTACCACCGGTTAGGGATATTGAGTTCAGTATAGAATTGGCACCTGGAACTAAACCGATATCAGATCGAGTTTACAGAATGGCAGATTCAGAGCAGGTCAAGGTATATCAGCACATAGGGGAACTGAAGGAGAAGAAGTTCATCCAAGCTAGCATATCACAATGGACAGCACCAGTAGTACTTGTGGGGAAGAAGGATGGGTCATCCAGATTGTGCATCGATTACAAGAAGCTTAACGCGGCAACAGTAAAGAACAAGTACCCACTACCCAGAATCGACGACTTGTTTGATCAATTGAGTAGAGCTAGAGTTTTCTCCAGGATCGATCTTCATTCAGGGTATCATCAAGTAAGGGTTTGGAAGGAGGATATTCCCAAGACAGCATTCAGGTCGAAGTATGGGCATTATGAATTCTTGGTAATGCCGTTTGGTTTGACCAATGCTCCAGCAATATTTATGGATTTGATGAACCGCATCTTTATGCCATACTTAGATCAGTTTGTCATGGTATTTCTTGACGACATTCTCGTATACTCTGCTAGTGAAGGGGAGCATGAAGACCACCTCAGGAAAGTGTTACAGGTTCTGAGAGAGAACTAGTTGTATGTCAAGCTCAGCAAGTGTGAGTTCTGGACGGATCATATTTCATTTTTTGGGTCACATCGTATCAAGAGCCAGAGTAGCAGTGGATCCCAAGAAGGTAGAAGCTGTAGAGAGTTGGCCAATACCCAAGACCGTAGCTGATGTGCGGAGTTTCTTGGGATTGGCAGGATATTACAGAAGGTTCATGTCAAACTTTGCGAGTCTTTCAGCACCCATGACCCGCTTGACACGGAAGGATGTGCCATTCGTTTGGTCGGCAGAATACCATGCATCATTTGAGACTTTGAAGCAGAAGTTGATATCAGCACCTATAGTTACATTGCCGGTTGGACCCGGAGGTTTTACTATATATTATGATACGTCAGGTAAAGGACTTGGATGTGTCCTCATGCAGCATGGGAAGGTGATAGCGTATGCATCTAGGCAACTTCGAGACCACGAAAAGAATTATCCAACTCATGACTTGGAGTTGGCGGCAGTAGTATTTGCCTTGAAGCTATGGAGGCGTTACTTATATGGTGATCGAGTGGACATGTACACGGACCACAAAAGTTTGAAGTACATCTTTACTCAGAAGGAACTGAACATGAGGCAGAGAAGATGGTTGGAGTTGATCAAGGATTACGACGTGGAGCTTCAGTATCATCCAGGCAAGGCTAATGTGGTAGCAGACGCTCTTAGCAGGAGAGGCGGCACATTTATGTTGACAACACAGAAGCACATCTTAGAAGACCTTCAGGAGATGGGCATCGAAGTTATACTTCCTAGTGATGTAGGAATTCTGGCGAGTCTACAAGTTCAATCCGACTTGGTAGACAGGATCAAGGCAGCTCAGGCACAGGACCCAAGGATTCAGAAGCTTAGGACAGAATGTGAGTCAGGACTCAGAAAAAAGATGAAGATTCATGAAGATGGTACACTTAGGTTTGGATCGCGTCTATGTGTGCCTAGTAGAGATATCAGACAGGAGGTTATGACAGAAGCTCACAGTTCTCAGTATTCTATACATCCTGGAGGGACCAAGATGTACCAAGATATCAAGCAACACTTCTGGTGGAACGGAATGAATTGGGGGATAGCTAGATTCATTTCTCGTTGCTTGATATGTCAGCAAGTAAAGGCAGAATAGCAGAGGCCAGCTGGGTTATTGCAACCGCTTCCTATTCCGGAATGGAAGTGGAAGCATATCACCATGGACTTTGTGACTGGTTTACCGAGATCGCCAAGTGGTAAAGATGCTATTTGGGTGATAGTGGATCGGCTTACAAAGGTGGCACACTTTTTTCCTTTTAGAGTAGAACAATCTATAGAAAAGTTGGCAGAATTATATATGCAGCAGATAGTCAGGCAGCATGGAGTCCATATCAGTATTGTGTCAGACAGAGACACCCGCTTTACGTCATATTTCTGGAAGAGCTTATATCATAGTCTGGGTACCAAGTTGAGATTTAGTACGGCTTACCATCCGCAGACGGACGGGCAATCAGAAAGAACAATTCAGACTTTAGAAGATATGTTGTGAGCTTGCACCCTAGATTTTGGAGGATCTTGGGAGAGCTACCTACACTTAGTCGAATTCTCATACAACAACAGTTATCAAGCCAGTATCCAGATGGTGCCATTTGAAGCATTATATGGTAAGAAGTGTAGGTCACCACTAGTATGGGATGATATCGGGGAGAGGAAGATGTTAGGCCTAGAAATGATTGTTCAAACAGTTGAAGTGGTTAAGGGAATTAGAGAGCGACTTCGAGTTGCGCAGGATCGGCATCGTCATTGGACGGACCAGCATCGTAGGCTGCTAGAGTTTTCTGTTGGGGACCACGTATTCTTGCGGATCTCACATACTCGTGGGATCATTAGATTTGGCGTTCGCGGGAAATTGAGTCCGCGATACGTGGGCCCATTTGCTATCCTTGATAGGATAGGCGATGTTGCTTATCGTTTATCTTTTCCACCTTCGTTATGAGAGGTGCATGACGTGTTCCATGTATCTCAGTTACGTAGGTATATATCGGACCCAATCCATATCCTCGACCATTCTGAACTGGTTGTTGGTACCAACCTGTCTTACGAGGATCAGCCGGTGTCTATCTTGGACCGAAGGGAGAAGATACTCAAGAACCGAACAATTATCCTTGTCCGTGTTGCTTGGGGTCATCATTCCTTAGGAGAGTCAACGTGGGAACGTGAGGATGATATCCGATCATGGTATCCACACCTGTTTGACTCACAAGGTATATTTCTTTCCGTATACCTTGATTGTCTTAACTCCGCATGCTTGTCACCCTATGAGTAGAAATTACTTGATATCGTAGATTGTTAAATATAGATATATTACTTGCTATGGATATTGTAAAATGATTGCTTGCTTAAATTGTTTGTACTTAGATTAGTTTAGCTTTGATGTTCCTATCCTGCTTGGATTTGAAATTTCGAGGACGAAATTTTTCTAAGGAGGGTAGAGATGTCACTCTCCGTTTCTAGAATACGTATTTTTATGCATGTACTACTTGAATGTATTTATTTAATATTTATCATGTATTATCCTGTATTTAAATTTCTTTAATTTTACGCTAATTAATTTTCTGTATTTTACTTTCTGCTTTTATTCTCTGCTTTAGCTTTATTTTTGGTTCGGCCTAGGTTGGTTTATTTTTGGGTTCTTAGTGGTTCATTATGAACCGAACCCAACACCCCCATTTAAAGCCCCCAAACCCTTTCTCTCTCTTCATTACTCTCCTTCACCATTACTCTTCTTCTTCTTCCTCATAACTCTCTCCACCTACCAAAACCCATAGGCAAGTACATCTTGCTTCCACAATGAGAACCTATTTTTATGGTTCACTTATCTTCCTCTCGTAATTTTAAAAGAGTTTAGAACTTGGCATTTTGTATTTTGAAGTCTTATTTTTCGTAGATCTAGAAATTACTATTTTAGGATTTTTAGTGGTTTTGATCTATCAAACTTTCTTGTTTCCAAGTTTTGTTCGTTCCAGATTGTTGAGGTTGTGTTATATGCCATTCTAACCCATGAAAGTTCCATTGTCTGCTTGGAAATGAAGGTTTTATGGAATTTGGAGTTCGGGAGGGGTTTTTACGCTCACGTTATACGTGTTCGCGTAGTATCAGTTTTTACGCTCACGTTATACGTGTTCGCGTAGTATCAATTTTTACGCTCACGTTATACGTGTTCGTGTAGTATCAGCTTCACGCCCACGTTTTTACGTGCCAGCGTGATATCGAGCTCTACGCCCACGATCATTCGTGTCAGCGTTGATCTGTTTTTACGCAAGTCTACTTGACCTGGCGTATTCTTTTTATGCATACAGCATTTCAGACGTAAAACTTGACTCTTTACACGTGCAACTTTTACGCGTGGCTCGATCCTTTACGCATGCAATATTTTACGCGCACAGTGCCTCAGGCGTAGACTCTAATCTTTTTACGCGTACTCCTTGGCTCGGCGTAAAACGAGTTTTACGCTCAACCTTGTTCCTTTATTTGAGTGTACTTTCTTTATGCGTAACTTTATGTTTTACACGTACTCTTCTAAGTTTGGCGTAAGACAAGTTTTACGCCCGACTCTATTTAACGCAGGCAGGCTTTTACACAGGCAGGCTTTTTACGTGCATATTATTACCTGAGCGTAAAGCTTGGGCGTAGACTAGTCATGGCATAGATCAGCCTTGGCGTAATCTAACCTTGGTGTTCCTATTGCTCTATAATTTATTCGCTTTATGTTGGCATGATAATTCTCCTATTATATCCTTACGCCTTTTTGCATGAACTCGATAATCTTGGCATGTTAATATTTTAATACATATGGTTGTGTAGAATGTATCCTGTGTCTTGATTGGTTTATGGATATCCAGTATGACTGGAATTAAACCCTGAGAGTTCTAAACTAGACCCCACTGAATACTAGTTGACTTTCATGCCTTGTCACCATTGATAATGATTGTGACCTTGACTAATAATTGATCATGCGTTCCTAGTTGGAACTAAGAGACTGGCTAGTCGTCTTATTAAATTGAATGAATGAGGCACGTTCATATTAAACTATGAACTATTACAATCGATTGCCCGATCCCGAATATTGGCATACAGGCATGTGCAGGCTTCAATTTATTTTTTCTACAAAAGCAGCATGTGTACTTTATGGTCAAAACATGATTATTCTGTGGTTAGTTTTGATTGTTGCATTACGCTATGTACGACCTACAACCTAACCGTACAGGTATCGTTGTAGAGTTGTGTATACCATACCCCGTATAAAGGTACTCATTCTGAATGACCATGATCCACGGCATGGGATTTCACTTAACGTAGAGGCTACTAAGTTAAATAAATAAAGATTGCATAGAGAGAATGGATTCCCGAGTTCTTACATGGCAGCCCTCTTTGGGACTATTAGTGCCCGACAGGCCGGCTGGTTCCCACAGATACTACAAATCTGCCACACGGGCAGGAAGCGGTATCTGCTTATATTATATTATTTATTATCTATTGATGACGGGCGTCCCGCTGGGACTCATCTAATTCATGATTGGCGCAATTGATTGACTGGATAAACTAGCCTTGCTTGCTCATAGTAAGAACTGAGGAATCCTTATTGCATATTTCCAGGGTAACTTGGAACTTACAGTAACAAGCCGTAGTAGTTGAATGGCCGTTTAAATTGATTTGTTTGTGTACTGTATCTACTATGTTAACTAACTGAGAGGATCAGAATGTCAGGACATGACGGGTCAACTTCTGTCCTTGTTTAGTTGGAAAGTTGGTTTGAAGTGTCATGATATTATGGGAATCCTAGTAGCAAGCGGAGACCTATTTATCATATCCTTAACTCTTATCACTGGTTTTAGTTCTCATGTCGTGCTTCCTTGTGGTACTTGCTATTAGAGGTCTAACCTCTCTGGTTTTGCATGGCCAGATTTAGAGCCTGTTCCCGAGGACTCAGCTTACTTCTACCTCCAAGATGGTCAATACTAGAGGGATGATCGCAGGAGGACTCGAGTGGGTTTCTTACTTCCCCGCTCATTTTGTTATTTACCTTATACTTTGCCGTTTGGCACCGACATGTTAGTCGGATCGTCTTGTACTTACTTTTACATAATTGTAACTAAAGTCAGACTGCAGCAGATAACAGTTATGTATACCTTGCTACATCATCTGGCTATGTTTTGTAAAGCCAGATCTCAAGAACATTTTGACTGAGCATTTGGGACGCCTTACTGCTTTATCTTACATGTTCTCTATTACTGTTTCTTGTTTGAATGATTGAGACAATAGATGTCTTGTAACCCTAGTGAGACTTTCATGTAGTATGCACCCTCTCATCTTTTAGACAGCATTGATCGTATTATACGGTATTCATCTACCCGTAATACGTAGCTGGCTGAGTTATTACCCCGCTCTCCAGTATTCTGGTTCTGGGGCGTGACACACTTTGATCGAGAGTATCCAAATTTTGCTTCTGATCTAGATTGGGGCTATCCTCTAACGATTTTACCCTGTTTGGACTTTCGGGTTTTGCATATTTGTATTGGCCAGTGATTGTCACTCCGTACAACCTATCGTCGTGGATGTGTATGAAGACTTCTTAAATATTTTTAACTGTTATCATTCTGGGTCCGAACAATTCAAAAAAAATATCGATGTGTACTTACAGCCATTGATAGATGAATTGAATCAGATGTGGGAAGTAGGCGCCAACACATATGATGTTTCCAGAAAGCAGAACTTTCAAATGAGGGCCGTACTGATGTGGACCATCAACGACTTTTTGACCTATGGAATGTTATCTTGATGTAGCACTCATGGTCACCTCTTATGTCCGTATTGCATGGACCGCACGAAGACTTTTCGTTTGAAACACAAAGAAAATTCGTGCTTCTTCGATTGTCATCGACAGTTCCTGCCGAAGAACCATCCGATCCGGAGGAACAAGAATGCTTTTCGTACTGGCATTGTGGAGAAGGCCAATCCACCGCCAAGATGGACCAGAGAAACGATATGGGAGGAGGTCCAGAATTTTCCAAGTGCTATCAAAGATCCTACAAAGGGATACAAGTGTGATAAATTTGGTCGTACTCATAATTGAACGAAAAGAAGTATATTCTGGGACCTGCCATATTGGAGTACCAATCTGATCAGACATAACCTTGATGTCAAGCATATCGAGAAAAATGTGTTTGACAACATAATTGATACTGTGATGGACGTAAAAGAAAAGATGAAAGACAATCCCAAGGCCAAGTTGGACTTGGAAGATATATACAGACGTCCTGTATTACATTTGATAAAGGAAGGCAATGGGAAGTATAAGCAGCCTAAGGCAATTTTCTCTCTAGACAGGGAGGATAAAAGGAGACTTTGTAGGTGGATTCGGGGCCTAAAATTACCTGACGAGTATATGTCGAATTTATGAAGATGCGTCGACTGGAAGGGAACAAACTGACGAGTATGAAGAGCAACGACTGTTATGTATTTATGGAGAGATTTTTCGGGAATTATTACCGTCTGTCGTTTAGGATCCATTGACAGAACTGAGCATATTCTTCAGAGATCTTTATTCTACTAAGTTGCTTGTCGATCGCCTAGAAAAGCAAGAGAAGGATATTGCGGTAATACTGTGCAAGCATGAAAGGGTGTTCCCTCCTGGGTTCTTCGACTCCGTGGAGTATTTACCAATTCATCTTTCCTACGAGGCACGTATTGGTGGGCCCGTCGGTTATCGATGGATGTACCCGTTTGAGCGACATTCGAACCACCTAAAGAGAAAGGTAAAAAATAAGGCTCGGGGCGAGGGTTTTATTTGTGAAGCCTATGTTCTCGAGGAGATTACAAACTTCTCCTTGATGTATTTCAAGGCACATGTTGCTACTAATAGAACAAGAGCTCCGAGAAACAATGATGGATATCTTGAATTTAATGATGCAATACTGAAAGTCTTCAATGCTTTCGGAAAGACTTCGAGAAAAATGAAGAAAAGTTATCTGAGTGACGAGAAACTAAGGGCTACTCAGTTACATATATTATTCAACTACGACGAGGATGAAGTGGAGAAGCTCGAGGGGTAAGTAACTAATACGTCCACTTTTACGTCATCTATGCATGTAATAGTATCCAATATTACTATTATACTAATTGGCCGATGTGTTGTATTTTAGCACGTTTAATGATGAGGTGAGGTCGAGTAGACAGTATATTACGGATGAAGAATTAGAACAAAAAATGAGATTCTATTTTCCTTTATGGTTGAGTGCATATGTAAGATGCTCAGTAATTAGTTTTTGTTTATGCACTTTATACAGTAATTAACGAAACGCTAAATTTAATTTCTTATCGTATGATATTTAGGTCGATCGTCTGGACGCAACACTAGAGAATGAGTCTATTAGAACTCTAGCCAAGGGACCAATTTATTCCGTCAAAATTTGGCCAAGCTATTATGTGAATGGGTTTTGGTTCAAGTCAACAAATGCTTCGATCAGAGAGAACTTTTCCGATCTTAATTCAACCAAAAATAGCTGTTTGTGTATCAGATCTACAAACTACAAAGATATCGATCCGGACAATGATTTCTTTGGCATCTTACGGGAGATTATGGAGTTGACATATAACTATGACATAGAGCCGGCCAAGATCGTGTTGTTCAAGTGTGATTGGTTCGATCCTATCTAAGATCAAGATTAAAAAATTGACAAGCATGGTCTTGTGGATATTAACTACCGGTGTCGATATCAAGAATACGAACCATTCGTCCTAGCAAGTCAGGCTCAACTCGTTTACTTCACTACTTCTCCTAGACGGGGAACAACTAGGTTGGACTGGTGTACAGTATGCAAGACAAAATTCAGAAATACCTACGATGTTGACAAAATAGCTTATTAGGAGGACGAGCTACCCATTGTAACAAATACAGTTAACATGGACACAACGGAAGTTCCCCATTTCCCGTCTAATCGTATAGAAGTATCTGAAGTGGAAAATGAAGTAGATAAAAGCGAAGATGAGGAGGAAGAGGAAGATGAGGATGCGGAGAACGAAGAAGATAAATTTTCAGAAGATGATTGAAAATAAAATAAAATAAAATATAAATATGTTTAACCACTAATTAATCTCCATGCAATAATTATTTAGACTTGTAAAATATACTGTCATTTTGTTTAACCCCTAATTAATCTTTATGCATCCATTAATCTTACCATATGGCACCCATGACCCGAGCATGTTGATTGAGAGAGGCACAAATGGCTACTGAGAAGGTAGTAGTACCTCCTGCTGCTGAGGAGGTGATACCTAAAGCAGAGATCAAGGTTAAGAAAGAAGTGCTTCTTCCTACTATTAAGGAGGAAATGATTCCTAAAGCCGAGATCGCTGGAAAGGAGGAGGTGGCACTAGAAGGCAGTTGTACCGAGAGTTCCAGTCATCCAGCTCCTATAGATATTGATCTTGCTGGCATGGAGGAGTCTTATGTGCGCTGGCTGAGGGAGTTAAATCTGCCCCTGCGAAGAGGGTAGATATATATGATATGACTTTTGACCGAATTTATTTTCAGTAGACTTATTTAGACTTCGATGTTTCGGGATCTTTCTGGTAGACTTATATGATATGACTTATGTAGACTTGGATATTTCTGGATGTTTCTGGATGTTTTTTTAGACATGGATGTTTCTGGATGCTATTATCTAGACATGGATGTTTTCGTGATATGTTAAATGCATGGTTATTATCTGTAAATTCAACGGAGGGTTGCTCCGGGTCTATTTTTATAAACTATGATATGCTAAATGCATGCATATTTGATTTAGAATATGTATTATATTTCTTTTAGATATCTATTTTTTATCAGGTATGGTAGGACGAAGAGGATCGTACCTCGGTGGATCCCATAACCGTAGAGGTTTTACCGGTAGAGGAGCATCCCGTGGCGGTAGTGGTTCCACCGGTGGACGGAGTGGTACTCTGGATGACGGTTTCTGACCCTCGTCTCCTAGTACTCCAGTGTACCAAACACTCAGATCTTCGAGTGGATCGGTGGTACATGGCATACTCCTGGGACGAACAGTTCCAGGCATGATCCTAGCCCGTCTAGCATTCCTGCTGCGGATGGCACTATGGAGACGGAGGAGCGGGTGGAGGAGGTTGCACCTATGTCGACTCCACATGATCCGAGTGATCCCCTATGCGCCCCTCCGGACGAGACGATGATGGAGATTTGGTCCGATGGGCCTACAAAGTAAGTTAATTAGTTAACATTTATTTATACTTATATCTATATATTCATGAATTTAATTATCATTGTGTAGATATCATGCCCCGTCAGTTCAGAAGGCATTGGGGCTATTTCTAAGGTCCAACTATGGGGGCCCTTGGATCAACTACTCGGGTGCCTCGGATGAGAGAAAGGCATTCTGGTTTACCCACTTCAAGATAACTAAAGTATATTGTTTTTAGAATAAATCATCTTTTATATATGCATATTATTTAACTAACTAATTTAATTCTTGCAGAAAATATATTTTATCCAACACACCGGGTTGAGACGATCGAGAAGCAATTTCCTGTAGTTGCTGCCAAGTTGATGCGGAATATGATCAACGACCAGAAGGCTTGAGACCACTCTGGAAAATTGATTCAAGGTTGGATCACGTCCGAGCAGTGGACTACGATGAAGGCTAGATTCGACGTTCCTAGGTACAAGAAACGGTCGGAGAAGGCGAAGGCAGCTAGGCCGAAGGCAGGAAAGTGGTGTGATGGCTCGATTCCCATGACGGATCTTTTCGTCGCCTGGTATGTATTTTACTGTAATATATTATTTTAATAGAAGTAGGAATAAAGTATTTAATTTCAATGACAAAGAAATTATTATAACAGATAAAGAGGGGTGAGGACGCCAACAAGGTGTCCGTCTTCCTGGCCACCCATCGAAAGGACGAAAAGCTCATTGATGATCGGGCCACGCAGAGCTATGTAAGTATTACTTATGTGTCACTAACTTTAGTATAACTTAAGAAATATGCAATATATATCCATAGACGTAGAACAACTAGGTTGGTAGTAAATATTATGCTTATCGAGATGCATACTTTTCTAGGATGAGTATCGTACGCTAGAACATGAGATGACTAGCTAGTGCATCTACGGAGGGAGGGGCTGGTACTTCCTCGCGGCCCCCTCCAGTTCGGACGTTGGACGAGCTCTGGATGATCGCCGTTGGTGATCTTCAGAGGGGTACATACTACAGTACGGGATCCTACGATGCCCTTGTAGTGACACAGTCATCCAGGGCCCCCTCTACCAGTGCGTATTCCCCACAGCCCTCATAGGAGTCGGTCCGAGTGGAGAAACTCCGTCACCAGCTTACTGAGCTGCAGGATGAGCTGTTGTGGAGGATTACGGAGCATCAGACGGACGATGCGGTGCTCATCGCACGATTTGATATGCTCTAGCGCACCATTAGGGTGACGGGCGAGAGGACGGATCGTGCCATTCAGGTGGTGCAAGAGAGGGCGGATCTTGTCGTTCACGCGTTGCAGGGGTCGCTGGTGGCCATTGGCGATCAGGTTTCGAGGCTGGCGGCCCTTGTGGACTCCACCAACTCTAAACTGCAAGCCACGGAGCAGACACTTCCTGGTTGTGCGTCGGCATCCTCACCAACTGTAGCGATTCCATTGCCTCCTTTTCCTTCTACTGATGAGCCATCACCGGTGATGATGACCCCGGAGCAGTATATTCATGGTATCCCAGATGCAGTGACTGCCTCCTTCTCCTTCTGACCAGGCGTAGTCCTTTATTGGATTTATTTTTATTTATTGTGTTACTGACCCATTGTTGGTTCTTTATGTATTTATTTTATACATTTAGTGACAGTTTGTGTTATATTGAACATTATCGGACAAACTCTTTTTATAGCCGTTTGGTAGTGGATTTGTATTCATCCGACTATTTTCTGTCTTTCTGATCATTGGATTCTATTTATTAGATTATTGGTAGTGCACTTTTATCATTTGTCTCTATATTGATTCACTAGTGTTGAGTGTTCTACCGAAGGGGTCGGTGAACCCAAGAAATTCTACTGAGGGTTGCTCCGGGTCTATTATTTGCAAACTGTTATTTTAAATACAGGTACAATGTTTATAACTGTTATTAATATAAAAAGCATACAAATTCCTTTTTTATATTTTTTTAGAATTTAGCGACGTTTAGCGATGCATAGCGACGTCTGCTTACGTCATTAAGGTTTATCCGAACATCGCTAACCTGAAAAAAGAATGTCGCAGAACATCGCTACTATGCTGACGTGGTAAATTGGATATGTCAGCAACATAAGTAACACAACGTTGCTAATAAGGTCGCTACGTATGTATCATGATGTCGCTATACGGGGACGTCGTTGATTGTCGCAAGACGTCGCTAAAAAAGTGACGTGGCAAACCCAAATTGTCAGATATAACGTCACTAAACGTCGCGTATTGCGTCGCTAATGGTTGAACTGCCAGCAACAATTAGCAACGAATAATTATGTCGCTAATTAGCAACATCATGTCGACAAACGTCGCTAGTAGGATAAAGTGCTAGTGAAGTTATGTGTCGCAAAACGTCGCTATAGCAACGTATTCTTTGTTACCGACCATGTATTACATGACTACGAACATACGTCGCTAAATACATCGGCAAAAGAATTTAGCGACATTTTTTTATGTTTAGCGACGTCTTCTTCCGTCGCTAAACTGACTTATTCTGGTATTGGACTAATGTTGCTATTATAGCATAGTTTTGCAAGCTTCTTCCTTATCGAGCTTATTCAGGACATATGTTTATTGGGGACGCTCACTAATATATTGTTTAATTAGAATCGGTGTATTATGGTCTGATCAATCTTAATGCACTTGGTTTGCTCTTCATATGATTAGTACACATAGATTGAGATATAGTTGCCCTTTCGGATCTCATCCGCAACTGCCTTGACCAATCTACTTGAATTATTCAATCGCCTTTGGAACCCTGTATTCGCATTCGATTCCCTCTCCCTTGAACTATTTTTTTTGCCTTTACTTATTTTAAAAAAAGCAAATAAATGCTCATATTTGAGGAAAGATAGACACATAATTTTCCTCTTAGTTCGCCATACCACCTATGGCCATGAAAGCTATTGATACACAATCGTTTTCCATCTATTTGAAATTAGAGAACTATCTTCAAACTTGGTTCATATCTACCTTATTATATTTTCTATTACGTCGTGTAGTATTCTTCTATAATCAAGATTCGAGGTACGATATCACGACTTTGAAATTCTTTCTAACTTCATTAACCATTGAATCGTATCTTAGTTTAATTTCTGAAATGTATAGGTTGCACGCCCCTTTAATCTTAGGATTTACTAGGTTACTAGGATTACCAATTGATTAGGATAATTTAGTTCCCACTAGGATGACAAGTTAGTGCCTTATGAACACCCACTTTCTACTTAGATCTTTTGGTGTCCCTTACCGTGACATTGATATTCGGAGCGTAATACTACCTGTTACCTCCCAACAAATTTTATATGCAAGCCCTAGACGTGTCCACCTTTATTTAGGCATATCATGTCCCACTCAATCATGTCTTCTTGTACTCTATTTTATGATACGACTTTCAGGTCAAAAAGCTAAACTATAACCCTTACTATAATACCAATATACTTTTTGACTACAATTGGAGACTCAACCTCGACTCAAACCTTTCGACCCAATATATGGTTGTGATCTACTCGAAGCCCACTACGTACATGCCACTAGTGTGCCACTCAATTGAGTCCTCTTGTGCTACTTAAAAACAAAAGTCACAAAATGTGCATTTTTGGACTTTAGGATAGTTAACCAACCCGACTAGCAATTAGCCCAACCACTTGAGTTAGAACCTATTCTAGGTTATTCTAACCTACTAGGAATGGTTTAGATTGATTTTATGGGTTCTTGTCCAGTTAATATAGATTAAAGGTTCATTCAATCAAAGATTGATGTCCAATTAGGGAACCCATTAAGACCATTGAAACCCATCCACGCATATCGCCATATTTGGTCTAGAAAACCAAACTTTATGAAATAGGCCTCTAAACCTATTATGTAGGCTTCATCTCTTAGTCCACTAATCCTCCTTTCATATAATCCCCTAATCGTATCTCCTCGTATCTAATGTTATGCAATGAATAGAATACTTCGGTACCAACTTGTTTTCGGTTATACTTGACCAAGACTGCTCCTACTACTTTGATGAGCAATGTTAAATAAGTAATGCCTAGGCTTCCTATAGAGTCCATGACTACGACCAGAATTATCTCATATTCTCATACATCTCCTTAAAATTTGACCTTCTTAGAAGTCCTATTTCTGCACTTTTTCGAATTAACCATTGTTTGTAAGTGGCTAGAACCTTGAACTTAGTGTACTCTATCTCTTTGAATGGGATGCCATTCGTAACTGTCCTTCCATCTAGTTGGAAGTTGTGACTCGATCTTTGTATTGTATTTTATATCCCTTTGGTCGTGCGTTTAGATAACCGCAGTAAAAGATCGCAACCTGAAATTCTTCAAATCCATTCTATCATAGAATCGTGTCTTAATCAAGAACAAATTTTTTAAGGTATATAGATTCCAAGCCTCTCTAGAACGTAATGTTAGCAAATGGTAGGGATGGATGGGTTCCAATTGAACTAATAAAATAGTGGTTCATAACGTCCACTCCTATTCGTATTAATTGATACCATCTATCGTGACATTGATATTGGGAGCACAACACTAGCATTTTCCTTCCCACAAGTTTTACACTCATGAACTAGACCAGTCAAGCTAGATACATGACATACATGTCCCACACAAATAAACCTTCCTATGCTCCACTTTAATTACACCATATGTATGATAAATTTTCATTTAGAATAAACCATAGATGCCCATTTTTGTTCCCTTGATTTTAACCATACAAATATCATCCTAGTCCTTATGACATACTAGTCCTTATGACTTAAAGAATCCAAACACTTACCTAATCATATTCTATAGCAAGGTCCCTGTACTTATTATAGATTCTTATCACTTGGCCATAAATTCATCTTTTCTTAAGTTCTTCAAGATCATCTCTTAGTTTTTCACATTAAGCAAAGACTAAAATTCCTTGAAGCAACACGTTTCAGTTATATTCAAACAAGAGATTCCTACCATTTTATTGAAAGAATGGCCAATAGGGACGATGTTAAATTGTAATGATAGAAGTTATTGAACAAGAAAGTCATGACAATATCAAGGCTCATTTAGAATTCGAGAGTGCGGTCAGAAGTGTCCAAAATTATCGTGTCTCTCCCTTTAGAAACTATCATTCTCAGAAGTCTTGTAACGACGATTTTCACGGCTAGCCAATTCCTATAAGTTGGGTAAAGCCTTGAACCAAGAATACCCCATCTTGTAGAATATGATGCCAATTTGGATTCTTGTGATAACCACCTCCTCCATCGTTTCAAAAATTGAGTTATGATTCGACGTACCTGCTCTCCCTTGTATTAAATTTTGTATTCTTGATGTTAAAATTATTTTTAATTTCGAGAACAAAATTTTTATAAGTTGGGTAGGGTGTAAACTCCCAAAAAATTTTAAGATTTTTATTTTTATTGTTATATTTTATCTACTTAAAATAAAATGCAATATCTATATAATTAATAGCCTTGTACTTGAGTTATATTATATTTAGTAGTCATATTATAACCGTAATAGGTAATATTTTGGACAAAAATATTTTCACATATTTTAGAAATATTTTTGAGAAGTTTGAAATATTTTTTATAATTTCTATTGGTTAAATTCTATTACTCTAACTAAAATTTTAAAGATTTTCCAACTAATAGAAAATTTGTAAATATTTATCTTAAACGGTAAATAAAATATATACATATTTTGATCAAACATTATTATTTTATTACCATTATTATCAATATTACTAGTATTAGTGAGATTATTAGTATATTCATTAATCAAATTTTTTTAGCATACATGTATAGAGAGATAAATATAGTGTATTGAGAATAGGAGTTTTTATATTTTCCTGCGAGATATAAAAATCTTGCGAGATTTTCATAATCTTGCGAGTGCAAAAACACTCTTAAAATCGACTGTAGGCAGCCGCTGAATGGTTTTTTTTTAAAAACTAGATCGATCGAGAAATCGATCAATTATTAATCGATTTGACTCGGATCTCTTCCTGTCTAACCTCAACCCTATTCTCCATAGAATTATAGCAAATCTAAGTTAAATTTTGATTTAAATTGGATGGGGAAGTCCCCTCAAACGTCGAAGAGGTAGGAATATATATCCCTATAAACCGAGAGGAATTCAATTTCAAACCCAGAAGAATTCTCTTCGTGAACAACCCTAGCGCATCCGTGACAACACCCGAACCTCTTGTGAATACTCCAGACTTTCGTCAACCGCATGTCGCCGCTCGACGTCGCTGCAAACTGCCAGACCATTTCGAAACAGTGCATACTCTGTTTACAATTCGTAGCCATGTACTCTAGTTCTACACTACTTTTCTTCAAACCAATTAAATCAATACTCGATCTAGAAATTTCTACCAGAAGTCTATATAACCCTCTTAATACCCTAGCAATTAGATTCGAGAATAAGTAATCAGGTTGCCCTTGAAATCGATGTGAAGTCGAGAAAAATCTTTTTAAAAATAGAACATTATAGTTGTCTAATACGCCGATTTGGAAGGCAATTTTTGAACCAAATATATGGAGTTTTTGAAAAGTAATTTAAAACGGTCTTAGATAACATATAGGGTTGCCAAACCCTTTTTACATAAGTCAATTTTGACGACTGTGCGCCAAAAAATCAAAATATGGACAAAAACTATTTTTAAACTGTAGAATTTTAGAAAAACTTTTCGATACTGCGTGCACCCCGACAAACAGGGCGACGTGGCCGCAACCCATGAGCATCAAAAGACGTGTATGGATGTTGTTGACATGTAGAATTCGACGAAACTTGATTTCGTTGTGCGTGTCCGACGAAAATGAGACGTATCTGTCGAGATGCCCCATATCGGCCCCTTTGCAAACTAGCCAATAACTTCGTGCACGTTCGTCATCTCGAGATGAAACTTGTGTCATCTGGACCTTGTCATTTTTCTGGTCCTGTAAGCTTAGTTTGGTTCGATCTTGAGAAGGTCTACCGAAACATTATTTTGGCGGGTCTGCGATCCGATCCAATGGGTTAATTTGTGCACAGCCTACCAGAATCTAAATTTGAACATATGATTGGGTTTGTATCGTTAAACCAGACCCATAGACATATAGTTTGATGACTTTAGAGACCATATGTACTGGCCCACTTTTTGGGGCAAAGCGGGTCCACTGATGGATATTATTTTGACACGAAATTATAATTTTGTCCTTGTGTCCAGAATTGGACTTTTGGGTAGAAATTTTTAGATATTTTTTTATACCAAACATGTTGGTGATATCTGTTTCGGCATCCGGAGACAATGACGGGAGTTGACTTGTGTGGCTTACTAAGTGATTTGGTATTGTTAGTTTTGCGTGCTACCCCTAGCCAACTGGACTATTTTGAATGCAATGGTACTATTTGTTTCATCAGCAAAGGACCCAAGACGAGTACATTTATTGTTTATTTTCTATATTAATAATTCCTATATTATACTGTTTAGTTATATCATACTTGATTTCTTGACACGTTCGTTACATGGTAGCACTTCATGTTGTCTCTTTCAATTTATGTCATTATCTGATATATTGTGTCAGGATGGAAAAGTACTAAATAGATATGTAATCAGACATTAGACCATATTTTGTTTTATGCATAGTAGACCTTGATAAATAAAGTAGACCTTAATAATTAACTTAAACCTTGTGGTATAACTGCCCAGACCGATCACATATCGAAAAGGTACTTCAAATCACATAGATAGTATTTTCTCATATTTTACTCATTAACTCCTATCACATATTTTCCTGTCTACATTTCTCATGTCTCCTGTCATAGTTATCCTGATATTTTTATCATGTGTTTTATTGCTAACTTTTGTCTTATAGTCGTTAACATATACTTGAAACTACATTCAATAATTGTACTCGTTCCATTTCAGACTGAAAACCAACATTTTTCAGATTAGTCGCGGCTACTCTTAGCATCGGATCCTTGGGGGAGATACGACTGCCAAAATCTAGAGATTAGTTAGAAAGTTCAGTATTCATTTAGTGGCCTTTTCTATTTCTTTTGTAAGACATTGTATGTTTATAAATAAAATATAAATCTTTGAATATTGTAAATTTATTTAGTATTTTTTAATGCGTAATAAAAAATTATGAGCCTTTTATGATTTGAGCATTATGGTCTAGATAGCATTCTACCGTCGTGATGTAGACAGGCTTGCACACATACTTGCATCCGAAAAGCGGGTACGGGTCGTGACAGCATGCTAGTGTGAGGAAAATACATTGAGTACCTGTGTGTCCTGCAAGTAGTTATTTACAGATTTGGGTTGCAATTAGGCTGAAGTAGCAACTACCTATTGAAGTAGCGTGTAGGCAACTCCAGAGGGGGTGAATAGAGTTTGTGTTTATAATAACCAATTAAAAATAACTCTACGTTAAGTCTAGAAAGCAACTACTAAAAGAATGTATAATCAGAGAGTAATAATACAGAAAGTAAAGAGTTTAGAAAAACAAACGCAATCACAGCGATATATCCTGGTTTCTCTCGTGGAGGACTAGTCCAGGCCTAAGAACTCTTGCTCGGAGTTGAAATCCACTATTTGTGAAATAGGGTACACACGTGTCTTTAGTCCGAAGAGCACGCCAACTTCTTACAGACACGAGGCTTTGAAGTGCTCAACTACTTTAACTTCGCAGATACGAAACTTGGAGTTTTCCAAGTGACTTCTTACACAGAACTTCTAACTGAATCGCACTGAGCATCTTGGGGCTTAGGAAGTTATGTGGCTAGAGAATTTGGAAGAGTTAGGCTTAGAGCATATAAGGCTTAGAAGATTGAAAGCTTGAGAGTAAGAGATGATTTGAAATGAGTGGAATCAGGCTCTATTTATATTAGGCAGGGGAGGCAGAGTTCGGCAGAGTTCTGTCCAAAATATTCAAAAATTCGAACGTTGGACAGCTCGCAGCAAGGTGGTCCTAAAAATTAGGTTGCTAATTTTAAGGAGGCTGAGTTCGGCCAGAGTTCGGTCTGCCTCAGACTAGAAGCCTTATATAGGTGAGGGTGGTTTGGTTTGGTTCAGGAATTGGTTCATTTATATAGTAGAGCTTGGAGAAATATGTCTAATGGTTTAGATGACACATTGCGACTCAACGTACATATTTTCTTAGACTCAATAAATCAAAAATTACAGATTAAGAACAAATTACATTTGCAATGCAACAACTTATATACGATGTCTGTCTTGAACTTGATATGTCGTATTGGATCGTAGATGATGTTCTGTCTTAAGCTTTATGTGTCGTATTGGATCATATCAGATATTAGTTGTTAATTATCTAAATCATGTTGACTGTAATTCAATTTAGGTCAACAATCTCTCCCGTTTTGATAATGGACAAAATAATATTTGTATGTCTCAATATTTATACCTGGACACATGTTGAAGGAGAGAAGATCTTTTGTAAGTATGAAATGGCTCCCCCACAAATGAATATTTTTGTCCAAGTACATAAGATTTATCCAAGCATAACAGATCGATACAATTCATCTACATTATCACATCTCAATACAATATCACATAAAATATCACATAGTGTGCTATTTTTTTTTCCTTTGACATTTAGCAAAATAGTGCATGGCTCCCCCGTAAAAGGATATTAAAATAGACAAAGTGAAAGAGCAAACACACGACATAACCATTACCAACCTTAATATTGAAACCAGCAGTCTGATAATCCAGCAAGTAAAACTTGCATACATAAACTACATAGTGCATGAAACGAAACTAAAAAGCCGAGACATAACTACAGTACATCAATAGCATCATAAAGTAGTAGACCACAGCCATCATGGAGCAGATAGTCTAAAATTGGAAAATAGTAGATTTTATAGGACACAAAATAAGTAGAGCATGCGACAGACTTATGAATCATTATCAGTATATGTGAATCATCTCAGGTTAGTTGTAGGAGCCGGTTCCCAGCTAGCGGTAGTCTGAAGACACTAGGCACCGTGTCGCTTAGTCTTTTACGCCTGGTTGACAGATTAAACCTTTCAGCTTGTACCCAAAATAATATAGCATATGCAAATTTTGATTTAATAAGTATTTGCGCAGGTACGATTTACTGTATGGTGTTTTCATCTAAGATTCCCTATTCTCGAAGAAGAATGTTGAAACGCTCTTCGATAAGTGGTTTAGTGAAAAAGTCTACTAGCTGATGATCAGTGTTAATGAATTCTAGATTAATATTTCCTTGCAATTAATGATCTCTTAAAATATGGTGTCGTATTTCTATATGCTTAGTGCATGAGTGACATTTGGATTCTTAGTCAAGTTAATCGCACTAGTATTGTCACATAATATAGGAATGTGCTGAAAAGGTAAATTATAGTCTGCTAGGATTTGCTTCATCCATAAAATCTGAGCACAACAACGTCCTGAAGCTATGTATTTAGCTTCGGTTGTAGATAGTGCGACAGAGTTTTGTTTTTTGCTAAACCAAGATACTAAAGCTTTGCCTAATAATTGACACGTGCCGCTGGTACTTTTATGATCGACTTTGCATCCAGCAAAATCAGCATCCGAATAACCGATTAGGTCAAAGGATGTGGTTTTAGGATACCACAAGCCCACTGTAACAGTGCCTTTAAGGTGTCGAAAGATACGATTAACTGCGCTCATATGTAATTCCTTAGGGTTGGCTTGATAAAGAGCACATAGGCAAACACTAAACATTATATCAGGGCGACTAGCAGTTAAATAGAGTAAACTACCACCTCGATACTTACGTTGGTCGACTGGTTTGCCGCTTTTATCAGGTTCTAATTTTGTTGCTATAGCCATTGGAGTACTGATTGGTTTGATGTTGTCAAGATCAAATTTCTTCAGGATATTCTTTGTATACTTTGATTGACTGATGAAAACCCCTTGTGAGTTTTGTTTGACTTGTAATCCAAGGAAGTAGTTAAGTTCTCCTATCATGCTCATCTCGAACTCATTCTGCATGCACTTAGCAAATTCTTTGCATAATGCCTCATTAGTAGACCCAAAGATAATGTCATCTACATAAATTTGCACTAATAGAATTGTGTCATCAATTGATTTTTATAAAAAGTGTCGTGTCAATCTTTCCTTTTGAAAAACCTTTTTCAAGTAAAAAAGTGCTTAGGCGTTCATTCCAAGCGTGAGGGGCTTGTTTGAGGCCATAAAGAGCTTTCTTAAGTTTGAAGACATGATCCGCAAATTTGTAGTTTTCAAACTCAGGTGGTTGTTTTACAAAAACTTCTTCTTTAATAAAACTATTGAAAAAAGCACTTTTGACATCTATTTGAAAGAGTTTGAAGTTTTAGAAATTTGCAAAGGCACAAAGCATGCGAATTGATTCAAGCCGTACAACAGGAGCATAGGTTTCATTGTAGTCGATACCTTCCTCTTGGTTGTATCCGTGAGCTACGAGATGTGCTTTGTTACGTGTGACTGAACCGTCCTTATTAACTTTGTTACGAAAGATCCATCGAGTACCAATGATTGAATGGTCAGCAGGTTTAGAAACAAGTTCCCAAACCTGATTTCTTTTGAATTGGTTGAGTTCTTCTTGCATTACAGATATCCAAAATTCAACAAAAAAATCTTTAAACCATTTTTAGGTTCTATTTGAGATATAAAAGCAGTGCTAGCTATAGAATCTCTAACAGATGAATTAGTACTTACTCCTCTTGATATCTCACCTAATACCAAGTTTTCTGGATGTTCTGGTGTGAAGCGAAACTTCTTTGGCAAGCTTTCCAAAGAACTGGTTTAGATATTGTATCCTCAGGGGTAGAAGTAATTGATTTGATATGTACGTTGTTGTCGTCATCAGAAGCAGCTGTTGTACTATTATTCTCATCAAAAGTAATATTGGCAGATTCTTCAACAATTATGGAGCACTTATTGAACACTCTGTATCCTTTACTCTTGGAAGCATATCCAAAAAAAATTCTTTCGTCAGCTTTGGCATCAAACTTGCACAAGTTGTCTTTGGTATTCAGGATAAAGTAGCAACAACTGAATACTCTAAATTAAGAAATAGTTGGGGTTCTACCAAACCAAAATTCATAGGGAGTTTTCTTCGAAATAGGTCGAATCAAAATCCTATTCAAGACATGGCATACTATACTTACAGCTTCTACCCAAAATATTTCAGAAGTGAAAACTGATTCAACATGACTCTGGCCATATCGCCAAAGTTTTATTCTTTCGCTCCATAACACCATTTTGTTGAGGAGTTCAAGGACAAGAAAATTCATGATTAAAACCATTTAAATCACAAAACTTTCTGAAATTAGAGTTTTCTTATTCGCCGCCATGATCACTTCGAATTCGAGTAATCATGAAGCCTTTTTCATTTGTACCTTTTTAGCAAAAATTTCGAAAACATAAATAGTATCACTTTTGTTTGAAAGAAAGAAAATCCAAGTAAATCGAGAAAAGTCATCAACAATCACAAAGGTGTAGAGTTTTCCACCAAGACTGGCTACTCCACTAGGACCAAATAAATTCATATAAAGAAGTTGCAAGGGTCTAGTAGTACTTACAGAGTTGATGGATTTAAAAGAAGATTTTGTCGCCTTATTTTTCTCACATTCGACACATAACGTATCCTTCTTGAATATGATATCCGGTAGTCCTCTTACTATCTTCTTGGTTGAAAGTCTTGATACGGTATCCATGTTTGCATGTCCAAGATGCATATGCCAAAGTAACCTTCCATCTTTGTGAGCGTAGAGGCATCTTCCTACATTGTTTGTATCTTTCGAAGATAGAATATATATATATATATATATATATATATATATATATATATATATATATATATATATATATATATATATATATATATATATATATGTTATCTTCCCTTATCCCTTCAAAAGCGATGTCTCCAGATGATCTATCATATATAGAGCATTTATTTTTCCCAAAGTTAATATCATATCCATTGTCAGCAAGATGACTAATGCTGAGCAAGTTATGCTTTAACTCTGTTACTAAATAGACATCTTTAAGGACATGAGAGGAAAGATTACCAATAGTACCGTTACCTATAATGTAACCCTTTAGATTATTGTCGAAGGATACATATCCTTCCCTTTTTATCAATAGTATTGCAAAAAAATTTGCATTTCTAGTCATATGTTGCGAGTACCCACTATCGAGAATCCATTTGCTTCTAGAAGATGAAGGAAGGACCACCTACACCATGAGTAGTTGTGACCTTTGGTACCCAAATTCTTGAGGGTCCTGAAATATTAGTCTTCGGTACCCATGTATATATGTTTAAATTAACTAATCTTCTGATTCTATATTGTGGTAAAGTTTGTCCATATTTACCACAGTAGTGACATGTAGCATGCATATTTATGTTAGGAGTACGATGATAATGATGTCTATGTGTGGGTGATTGTCGTGTTGTATGAGAATATGTGTACATAAAAGCATGTTTGTGTGCAGCATGTGTGTGTGTATTTTTTTTATGTTGTGTACTCTTGTGTTGAGTAGTCTTGTGTCTCGTGTATGTGCTGTGATCGTGAGACTGAGTTTGAGGTTGAATAACCTGTTTGCCTAGCCTGATCTCTAATCTTTTAGAGGCAATATACATTTTATCATACTTGGCAGTCAAAGCACCAATTCTTATAGCTGCAATATTGTATTTCTTTTTCTCTTCTGTAAGTTCTTTATTGAGCATGGTAAGATCATGTGTTTGTTTCTCAATATGTGATTCAGTATCGTGTAAGCTTAATTTAAGCTTGAATAGCTCCTCAATGTTATCTGTGGGTGGTGTGTCTCTAATATTATCAAGTAAGTATGATTGTCTATGAATCTCAACTTCATGAGTCTTAATCTTATCCTTTGCATGTTTGTATTTACTGAGTAACTTCTTGTGATCTTCAAGTAAATCACTAAAAGCATCTCCATGTTCATCAAAAGTAAAGTCATCAAGTGGATCATTTGTTACCTTTTCGAAAGTTGCCATTTGGCAGACGTTTGCAGTATCTTGGGGAGTGTCCTCTTCTTCTTCTGAGTCGCTGGCTTCACTTTTGTGCCAGATGCTTGTGTTGGCATACTTTCGAGAGGGTGGCTTATTGTAAGACTTTTCTTATCAGCTCCCTTTTTTTATTGTTGGACAGTCTTTCTTGACATGCCCTGTCTTCTTACAACTAAAGTAGATAGGCTCTTCATTGTCATCTTTGTGTTGTTCCTTCTTCCTTTGGTTGAATCATAGGAACTTCTTGAAGCTGCGAACGATGAGCGCTTGATCATCACCTTCGGATTCATCATTGTCTGTTTCATCTGGAGCAGTCTTTCGACGATGAACTCTTAGAGCGATTTCTTTTTTCCTTTGGAGCAATTTCTTTAAAGTCCTTAAGATCGAGCTCATGCGTCATTAGTTTGCCCATCAGAGTCTCCAGAGACATGGTAGTGAGATCGTTGCCTTCGATGATTGTCGTAGCTTTGGGGTTCCAGTTCTTTGTTAGACCCCTTAGCACTTTGCATATCTTTTCATGGTTGGAGTAGTTCTTTCCAAGGGAAGATAGAGGGTTAACGATGTCAAGAAATTTGGTTAACATCTGTGTGATTGTCCCGTTGGGCTTTATCTTGAATGCTTCATACTCCTATCTTAGCTGACTGATTTTTAATTCCTTGACTTGAGTGGTTCCTTCTTGAGTCACTTCTAGAAGCTTCCATATTTCGTATGAAGTGGTACACGTAGATACCCTGTTGAATTCAGTTCCTGTCTATAGCACAGAAGAGAGCATTAATAGCCCTAGCATCTAGACTAGCTTGTTTCTTTTATGGATCATTATATTTGTCATGAGGTTTCTCTATGAGGTTTCCATCAACTATAATTCTAGCAGGCTTCTTATAACCATCTGTAACTATGGTCCATAAGTCAAAGTTTAGAGAATTCAGATAGAAACTCATTCGTGTCCAATAAGTGTAGTTGGTTCCATCAAATATGGGTGGCCTATGAGTGGACTGTCCTTCACCGTGGTTGGTGAAAATGGGTTATGTGGTTGCCATAGATCAGCTCTAGAGTGTTAATCCTTTATCAAGAGACCAGAGCTCTGGTACCAATTGAAGTAGCGTATAGGCAACTCTAGAGGGGGGTAAATAGAGTTTGTGTCTATAATGACCAATTAAAAATAACTCTATGTCAAGTCCAGAAAGCAACTACTAAGAGAATATGTAATCAGAGAGTAATAATGCAAAAAGTAGGGAACACACGTTTGTGAAATCTACTATTTGTGAAACAGGGAACACACGTGCCTTTAGTCCGAAGAGCACGCCAATTTCTTACAGACACGAGCCTTTGAAGCGCTCGACTACTTTAAATTCACAGATGCGAAACTTAAAAATTTTCAAATGACTTCTTTTTAACTCTTGCACAGAACTTCTAGCTGAATCGCACTGAGCACCTTAGGACTTAGAAAGTTTTATGTCTAAGGGATTTGGAAGAGTAAGGCTTAGAGCATATAAGGCTTAGAAGATTCAAATATTGATAGTAAGAAATGATTTGAAATGAGAGGAATCAAGCTCTATTTATACTAGGCAGGGAAGACAGAGTTCTGCCAGAGTTTTGTCTAAAATATTTAAAAATTCGAACGTTGGACAGGTCGCAGCAAGGTGGTCCTAAAAATCAGGTTGCTAATTTTAAGGAGGCAGAGTTCGGCCAGAGTTCGATCTTAGGCAGAGTTCGGCCAGATTTTGGTCTACCTCAGACCAGAAGCCTTATATGGGTGAGGGTGGTTTGGTTTGGTTCAGGAATTGGTTTGTTTGTATGGTGGAGCTTGGAGAAATATGTCTAGGGGTTGAGATGACACAGTGCGACTCAACGTACATATTTTTCTAGACTCAATAAATCAAAAATTACAGACTGAGAACAGATTACATTTGCAATGCAACAGCTTGTAGACGATGTCTGTCTTGAACTTGATGTATCGTATTGGATTATAGGTTATGTTCTATTTTGAGCTTTATGTGTCGTATTGGATCATATCAGATATCAGTTGTTAATTATCTAAATTAGGTTGACTATGATCCAGTTTGGATCAACACCTGTGTGAGTGTGTTTGTGAAGTGAGTTCCACTGTTTAAGAGTGTTGGGATATGTATAGATGTATGCCTAGATGATTAGGATATTACTAGAAAGGTCATGTAGGTTATTGGTGTACCAGGTATTTTGATATACAATAGGTTTATGAGTATCTTGATACACAGTTATAGGTAAATGGTTTGGGCATAGGTATTAGGCCCTACTAATAGCAAGGTTATTTGGTATCATATGGGTATAAAACATGAGCATTTGGGGAATGTTTATATATATAAAAGTATATAGTATATGCATATATGGTACATGGGTACATATGTGCATAGAGTATAGTTTAGGCATTAAAATGTAGTCTATAGGTAATGTATGTACATATATGGTATGTAGGTAAATAGTTAGGAATGTGGGAAGTATGGAATAGGGTATGTGCTATAGGTAAGGTATAGGTATGAGCTAAACTATTGGATAGTCGATACCTAGAAAACTTATAGATGCCTAGAAATAGACTAGGTACATGAATTTAATTGCATATATGATTTTTTTGATTGAATTATTATAGGTTCATTGGACTCCAACTTGGACAACGGTTTGATCTAGTTTTAGCTCAGATTATATGCAAGTCATACCATGATTTCTTTTATTTTCTGATAGTTTCTCTATTTAATTGATTTAGATATGTGTTCCGTGCTTATTGACACACTGGATACATGTGATTAGTACTTGCAAATTCTATTTGTGCTTATCATATTAAGTGATTTTCATGGCTATCGTACTTATCGTGATTTCCGTAACTATCGTGCTTATCATGTTACATGTTTCATGTTATTACTTGAATCCGCTATTACTAGTCGGGTGCGGGGAAGGAAATGCCTTAGTATGTATGTAATCAAACCTATGGTCCGTGTTTATTGTAGACCATAGAAAGTAGACTGTAGATAATAGCTGGACCATGCATAGCTGATCAAATATAGAACGTGGCATCTCCAAAACACTTAGTAGCAGTTAGCTTATATTTTTTCACATGTTCCTCCTCACTCATATCATGTTTACCATGTTTTCTGCCTACTTTCCATTTACAGTTCCATATTTCATGATTTTCCTGTTTACAGTATATTTCCCACTTTCTATTTATTATTATATTATTTATATCATTTTATGAATAGTTATCATGTTTGTACTTGCTCCAATTTTGACTGGATATATTTTTAGGTGATGACTTAGAGGATCGTTACCCTACTTACTATGGCATGACAGAGACTACACTACATGAGGATGATCCATGTGTGCTTGAGGATAAGGGAGCTGCAGTAGCTGAGCTTCCTTTGGAGGACATTTAGATATGATTTACTTCATAGTTGCTTAGCATTTGACTCGAATTTGTCTCCGAGACTTGATACTTGGGTTATATATATTTTGGGATATCTTGTTTTCGCTTGACGATGGATTTCAGGATAGGCTGAGATTTTGGACTTATCTTTGATTTATGCATTCCTTAGAACTTCTTATCTATCGCAGCATTTTTGGTTGAGTATTAGTTATCATATCTGATCTCATTCTCGATACACATGTCATTACTGTTAGAGATGTTCTTATATATTATTGTGAGATAGATATTATGTGCAGGTTTAGACAGCTTACTACGCCGATGCTACGACGTTGGCTGGACGTACATCACGGACTCGTGCCCCTACATCCGGGTGTGAGTCATGACAGTTGTTAAACCTCTGCTACAAGTTATAACACGACATCACGCTGAACTACCTGGTGTGGAATCTCTCACTGATGTCCACCCATGGAATCGGTGTTGTAAAAGGTACCTCATGTGCCACCCACAAAATCCAAAAGCTGTAGCCTGAACATTGCTACTCGCTCCCTAGTCGTTGTCCTTGCTTCCTCCAAAATGGCCTCAATATCCAGAAGCCAACCATCGGATGCTATCACATCCACTGTACTATAGAAGTACGGAGGATGAAGATGCTTGAAGCTGCTCGTAATTATAGACCTGAACACCACCCCTCTCCAAAGTGTATTCACAGACTAAGTGAGGACGTTACTTTGACGTTGCTGCATTGCCATGCAACCCCTAAGGACATCCACCAGTGTACAAACAACTCCTTCTGGCTGCTCTGGTTGAACTGGTATTGGTGGCTGATGAGTCTGAACTTGTACCTCTGCCCTCGGGTCAATTCTAGAACTCTTCTCTTGAATGATGAGACTGAGACTCCAAAACTGGCATAACAAAAGGATGCTAACCAGGCTTTGGCAGAACCCGAACAAGCTAATTTGAAGGATCATGAATAGTGCCCTTAAAAGTAAAAGGACACATGGATCAAATAGAGCGAATAGGAAGGATTAATGATCAAGGTAAATATCAGGCCAAATGATCAAGGATAAAGATAATACGAAGGATATCAATAAAGAAGAATTGTGATAAAGATAACTACTACTAACCCCCATATATCTAATAAATCAGACCTGCATGGGCAACTACTAAAACCTATGTCACGCGTTAGAACTAGAATACTGGCAAGTAGTACAGACCAGGCCAGCAACGTATATCAGAGTACTCCAGTACCCCAGGATACGACTGAAGCTATCAAGACATGGGGGTTACCAATAAGATTCAATAGTCAATCCTAGGTCAAGCAATCCTAGGTATCCCAATCATAATCAAATAAACAAAGTACACGAAGTATGATCATCAGACATAAAATCGTAAAGCATTCCAAACTATATATACATTAATGATCATGAAGCTAGTAATGCAAAATGAAGTAGCAAGAGTAATAGTCATACATGATCAGCTTAGCTATAGTCTAGAATAACGCAAATTATGTTTGAGCTTGTAGGCTAAATGTCAAGATCCAAGACTTGAGCTAAACACGTGCTCGGAGGCTAAACACCATAAATGAATAATGTACATAACTCGTAGGAAAATGGAGAGAACACCCACTCAAGTGATCTAGTGCTCCGGGTGATCACCATCATGTAGAAGGTACGAAAGATCCTCTAGTTTTGCTATCAGATATAGCCAAACAAAATTAGTGGGGTTAGATTCCTAATAGCAAGTACCACAAAAGAACCAAACTATGAACTAAAACCAACAATAACTAGCATAACAACAAATAGAGAAAAAAAAGTAAATACGAATCGAGACTCGTACACTACCAATGCAATCATTTCGAGAATAGAAAGGACAATAATAAAAAAGGGCATAAAGTAAACAACATGTGACGTAATGTAAGCTGCGATCATGTAAAATAAAAGGGAGCATGTGAACATGTAAGATAAACTGGACATGTGAGCATGTAAGGTAACCGAAACATGTAAGCATATAAGATAATCGGGACATGTGTAAGCCCCCTAGATTTTATGGTTTTTTAAATTTTTAAATGAATTATTTTCAATAAATATTTTATTATAATTACTTTTGATAATTAAATGTACTTTTTCATGACTTTGATTTTTTGAGCGCTAGGATGTCAATCTCTCGAAACATCCTTCATGAGTTCTAGACAAGTTTATCTTCATTTTGATATGTCATGTCCACTCAAACTTTTTCCTTTGTATTCTATTTAACTTTCTAGTCAATTTAGGCCATTCGATCATCTACCAAAAAATATAACCTAACTTTCAATTTAATTTCGTTGCTCGACATTGATCCAACCTAATCGACCCAATATATGATTTGACCTATTTTGGGTCTACTATACACATGCCACTTGCGTGCAATCCAATTGAGCTCCCGTATGCTATTATTTTATCAATGATCATAATTGATCTAATATTATAGTCATGATCACACCAAGCCCAAATTTAATCCAATCTAATCCAGCATCCAACCCTATTTCATGTGACTACTCAAATGGCACACACAAAACACACAACACTATATTCTCCCTAATAAAACACCAAACACCTAGTCTACCCTCTTTAAAACCCAATAGAAAACTCCCTTGACCACACCCCCCGCAAATATGGTTAACCGATGACGCACTCTACCCCACACCATTAATATCGATCCATATTTGGTCAAGCTAAATGGTGGCTCCCATCCCATCATTCATTTATACACACTCACATGTCACCCTCTAGTCATTCTCTCATAATTAAACAAGTACACCTAAACCACTCTAACACTCAACCCCACCCCCTCTCTCTCACTCAACCTCTCTCTCTTTTATTTTTTTTAAAAACATACATAGACTCCCCCCATGCTGGTTGACAATATCCCCTTTTTCTTCTTCTGCTTCTATTCTTTTTCTTCCTTTTCACTCCATGAAAGACCCACCAACCCTAATTCCTTCCCCTAGCTCTCCTTCTCTTTCCTCTCCTCATAGCTGCTGCTGCTGCCCTTTTGCTCCTGCTATACATGCCTCCTCGCTGGCCATCCACCGTCGAGCGACAGCCCTACGCCACCTGGTCGATCATCGAGAGTGCTCGACAGTAACAAATAGCTATTGTCACTGCTTCTGTCACAGGCCCTTCTGTGCGACCCTGTCTACGATGGTCAAAGCAAACCCTAACCTGTCGTGTGGCAACCATACATAGCCCCCCTGTATGTCCCTAGTCAATCCTCGGCCAGCTGTACGCTGCCCGATGTGCCATCGATGCGCTCCAATCCTTGGCCATCCTCCCGTACGCCCCTTCGTGCCGTAGAAGTGTTGTACGTGCCTTCCCATGCACACGCACACAACCACGCTCGCTGTCGACCACCACACGCCGCCCCGTGCACCATCTAAAATGTCTTCGATGCATCCCATCCTCTCCAGCGATACCACAGGCGATTCCTGTAACTCGAATCAGAATCCCATCGAAGCGTACAAGCGTACAAAATCATAATTCAAAAAGTAAGTTTGAAGGCAGCAACGTTATCCAGATTTTTTGGAGATCCGGCCATTGGATCGTTGATCTCCTTCTTTCTTCCCAATCTAAATAGATAGCTCTATCTCCACCAAAGTTTTCAGCCATTAATTCGATCAATTGCTTGGTCAAAATTGGCCACCAAGTTGTACGAATAATTATATTTATTTGTGACAGTTTCGTGGAGCAAACTTTGTGGATTTGTTTCTTCGTCGTTGTAGCTCCATTTGGCAAGCCACCAGTACCTGTGCATAGCTGATATAAACCTCTTCTTATGATAAAATTTTTATTCCATTATGAGGTCATTTGATTGGTTGAATTCGACGCCAAAGTTGGATGTCCGAATTCATAATTTTTAACTTATAAAATTTTAATTTTGGACCCGGGACTTCAGATTCCAATTCTGACACCACTAGTGGACTCGTGGCATCATTCTACCCTAAAATCATATATAGTTTGCTAGATTTGGAGGACATGGGTCCGGATACGTATTTCGGTGCAAATAGGTCCCACAATTCGGGTCAACGGGATATTTTGAGATTGGCTCATCAAAATCTGATTCTGGATATCTTGTTGGGTTCGTATCACCATTCTGGACTTATTGACATATAGTTTTCTAGATTTAGTGGACCTGGGCTTCGGCACGTATTTTGATACAAATCGGGTTCTACAGTCCGAGTAAACG
This sequence comes from Iris pallida, assembly GCA_029216955.1. Taxonomy (NCBI): domain Eukaryota; kingdom Viridiplantae; phylum Streptophyta; class Magnoliopsida; order Asparagales; family Iridaceae; genus Iris; species Iris pallida. Next base: position 11,804,489 of record JANAVB010027596.1, read on the forward strand.
GATCATTTTGAGATCGGCTCATCAGAATCTAATTCTGGATGTAACGTTAGGTTTGTATTATCATTCTACACTCGTAGATATATAATTTACTAGATTTTGATAACTTTATTCCTGACATGAATTTTGGTGCGAGTAGATCCAATGGTGGACCATATTTTGATCTAAAATTATTATTTTGCCCCTGTGTCCAGAATTAAACTTATGAGTAGTATATCTTAACTATTTTCCTTATTTTTGGAATATTGGTGATGTTTATTTCAGCATCCAGAGACGTTCATGGAGACTCCTATGTTGCTACCTTTCTTGGACATGATTATTCGCTTGCAGGACATCATCAGATCACAGCTTAACCCCAGGCAAGATACATTGCCATACTTGTATTATTTAGACTGCTCATATTTATTCTTGTGTTATTATTGTGACACTGGTAGTGTGCGTCCAAGGATGACTTGGGTGGTATCGATGATGATATCGATGTTATGGGTGTGTGCATATGACTTGGAGTTAGTAGACATACCCAGAATGGTGAAGTTATCCCAAATAACTTCTATGACTTGTCATGAGACATTACATGGCACTATAAGTGAGGGTTCATTGTGTTGGCATGAGCTTACGCATTCGACTGATCATCGGTGCGAGCGGTTCATGTGTTGGTACATATAGAGTTAGATGGTGTCTAAGTTAGAGACTCGCATTGAGATACAGATTGTCTGAGTCGTGGATATGACTTGCACAGTTCATGGGTGGGGGAGACTATCAGTAGACATATGGGACAACTAGTTATATTTTTCAGCATCAGGGTTGCTCGGGTAGGGGTATTTACTTACTAGTGTATATATCCGACAGCGATCACTAGTTATACGCTAGGTACGGGTGGGTGGTACGCTAGTATGTGTACATTTATCAGCTCGTGATCCGATGTCGGCCCGAATTTTGATGCAAATCTTTATTCACCAATCCATATTCTCCAAAGTCATCTTCAATATGCATTCATATAGAATGTTTAGTTCGTGCACCCATATCTGACCGTATCATAGGATAGTGTCTTATCGTGGGCTGGTATGACATCCCTTATTCATGATGGAATATAGATATAGTTTACTGGTTGATGATTGGACCGTATTGTGATTCAGATTGTTTATTTTATTCAGTTCATATTATCATATATATATATTTTTATCTTCCTATGTCCCGCTGAGGACCTGGTGATCTCTCCAAGTATTTTCTGAGCAGTAATTACAGAGTAGCTGGACAGGTATTGAATGATGCACTGAGGTTTCAGGTATATATATATATATATATATATATATATATATATATATATATACCGCGGGGTGAGACAAGGCGACCCTCTATCCTCCACAGTCTTCATCATAGCTGCTGACGCTCTGAGTAGGAACCTTAACAATATGGTCAACACTCCTAACTTCCAGCACTATTACACATCCAGTGGCTGCCCTATCATCACCTATCTGGCTTTCGCGGACGACCTAGTCATTTTCTCTTTCGGGGATGAAGGCGCAGTGGTGGTGGTTCACAATACCCTGATGAGATACTCTAGATGCTTCGGCCAAAAAAAAATCATTCTAAGAGCGTTATCTACGCCCACCACAACACCAATAGAGACCATGCCAACAACCTCTCCAAATTAACCTCCTTCTCAGTTGCTAAGCCCCCGTTCAACTATCTCGGATGCCCTTTAATGTACGGGAAATCCAACGTTGGCATTTTCGAGGACTTAATCACCAGAATCAGAAAGAAACTGGAAGGGTGGCACAATGCCACCTTATTCCCAGGCGACAAAATGATCTTTATCAACCACGTGCTATCCTCCATCCCCATCCACACCCTAGAGGCGTGCTCGCCGCCCATTAAGGTTCTTTCTTCGATCGAACAGATCTTTTGTAATTTCTTCTGGGGACATAGCAACGGCCAGGATAAGCATCACTGGCTAGCTGGGATTCTATGGCTCACCCGACAGACGAGGGGGGATTGGGATTCACCAAACTCTCTCACATTGTTAAAGCATTCTCGATGAAACTGTGGTGGAAACTCCGCACGAGCAACAACTTATGGAGCAGGTTTTTGAAAGCCAGATACTTCAAACACATCCACCACTCTATGGCCATACACAACTACAGATCCTCAGCGGCTTGGCGCCGCATCCTTATCGGCTGCGACCTTGCCGAGCCAGCGATGCGTCTCCAGCTGGGAGAGGGCGACTCGAACCCATTCCTTGTGAGATGGGTTGGAGACAGCAAGATCCCGAGTCTTACGGAAACCCCGATAGATTGTAGGATCAGAGACTTGTGGAACTCCTCTACCGACGACTGGAACTGGGATAAGGTTCTTCGGTGGTCCGGTAATGATGCGGCTGATGGCATCCGCGAGTGTGGGTTACGTATCAGAGACGAGGAGGATGCATTGAGATGGTCTCTCGAGGCGTCAGGGGCATTCTCCGTGAGGTCGGCGAGGAGCGCAAGCCAGGGCGCCGGTCAGCCGTACCTCCCTATAGCACACTTTTGGCACTCCTGCATCCCTAAGAAGTGGTCCTTCCTCGTGTGGAGAGTCATCAGGAAGAAACTACCGACAGACGACATTCTTAACACCATCGGGATTAGCTTAGCGTCAGCTTGCTCTTGCTGCTCCGAGCGTCAGACGGAGACTATCGATCACATCTTCCGCCAGAGGACGCTGCTAGACAGGACTTGGATAACCCTTAACCAGCTATTCAGCATCGAGCAGGGCGGTGGACGCTTCCACGATCTTCTGGACTCCTGGGGTTCTGCATCCCATGGCTACCAGATCGTCGTAGCGGCCGCTACTTGGATCATTTGGAAGAATCGCAACAAGGCGAGATTCGAAGGTCACCTATACTCGGCAGACCGGATCCTGCGGGAAGTTGCCCGCCAGTGCCGTAAGCGGAGCACCCTGTGTTCCTACAGTTCGAGAGCATTGTGGTCGGTGCTCTCCTAGCCCCTGGCGATTGTTTTGCTTTCCTCCCCCCTCTTTTTGTGGTTTACCTGAATAGGCTTCGGCATTTTGCGCCTTGTATACGGTTTTGTCCGCGATTTTTGAACCGCCTTTAATAAATGAGGGGGTTTTCTTAATATATATATATATATATATATATATATATATATATAACGGTAGAACGCCTCGGGGGTGCGTAATTAGGGACCTATGGGAGGGCAGCTCCGGGTGAAATTGGGGAAGAATAAGAGATTGGCTTGGTCAGCCGGCAGCTGACGGTATTCTTGCTGCTAATCTTCGGGTCACTGACATGCCCGACACGTCGAGTTGGTATCCTAACCCGGGGGGGACTTTTACGCTGGCTTCTGCAAGACTTGTGGCCAGAGGCAGAGGCGTGCCGAGTAACACATGTGCCAAGTTCTGGCAGTCTTGCATACCCATCAAATGGTCTATGCTTATCTGGCAAGCACTGTGCCGGAAGCTTCCGATGGACGACCACATCAGATTTATCGGATTCAGCCTCGCGTCTAGATGCCACTGCTGCATGGAGCACTCTTCGGAATCGGCAGAGCACGTCCTCCTTTCGGGTGAGTTGGCGACTCAGATTTGGTTCAAACTACACAATAGACTGAGTCTTGTCCTCCCGAATGGGGGCTTCCACGATCTCCTGGCCAGCTGGAGCGGCTCCCACGGACATCAGATCGTCGTAGCCGCTGGTATCTGGATTTTATGGAAGAACGGGAACAAATTCAGATATGAAGGTCGCCAACTACTTCCTCCACAATTGTATAGAGAGGTTATCAGACAAATTCTTAAAGCTAGGAGGCGCTGCTCCCACGCCTTCAACACTTTTTGGGAGGCCCTTGCTTAGGCCTTTCTCTGGTTCCCTCGCGCATCCCCTGTCGGCAGAGGTTGAGGCCAGGTTTCATTTTGTGCGCGTCTCGCGCTTCTTGTTTTTTGTTCCTCTTATCGCGTTGAGCGCACTTACTTGTATAGGCTTCGGCATTTTGCGTCTATCTCTTCAATAAAGTTTTGGTTTTATATATATATATATATATATATATATATATAAAATATATATATATGGAAATATATATATATATATATAAAAGAGTTGAGGATGAGAGCTCCTGCTCTCTGGATTCC